>OY735218.1:4420557-4478057 GCA_963457665.1 Thysanoteuthis rhombus
GAGGTAGATAGAGATAGATAGATAGGATCGAAGAGAGAGAGAGAGAAAGATAAAAAAAGCGAGAGATAATTTTCTTTGAATCAAACCATATATATATATATATATATATATATATATATATATATATATATATATATATATATAATTGAATAGTTTTCTGTGAGTATTTTAAAAATTCCCTTTTTTGTCTGGCTCGTTCCCCATTCTACGATAGTTTTTGGAGAAATGGTTTCTTATGACAACTATTCCGCCGATCTGGCAACTTTTATTTTGAATAGTTTTAACAACTATTATTGTCAAACAGCAAATGTGGGCGAATGTCTTGGTTTTGGATTACTTCTTCCTTCCCCACTGGCAATATATATATATATATATATATATATATATATATATATAATATCAACCATATGAGGGCTCAGTTAAAGTGCGGTGAAGCAACGGTACGGGTCGTGTAGAAAATAGGGTCGTCGAGTGTCCAAGTGTAGCGTATTCGCATTTCATTTCAAGGGTGCCCTTATGCCTCCAAATATACATAGGTCCATAGCCCAATAATGATATTAAATCAATCCAACGAATATTCATTTTTCAGCATAGTCTCTTTCCCTCTTAATGGACGTGAACCCCTGCTTGTCAATCAATAGCATACATCAACCATTGGACAATGGGAATTTCAAATCAAACTTCAGTTAATAACCGTGTAAGGCTACGAACTTATTAATGCATCTTTATATATATCTATGTGTGTGTGTGTGTGTTAGTGTGATGGTGCGCGCGTGCACGTGTCTGTGTGTGTGTGTGTGTGTGTGTGTGTGTGTGTGTTTATTCATACTTATTACCGTGGCTTGGCACAAGGGTAAGCTAAACAATGTAAATGCATATGGCTATCTAGATAGTCTCGTTGATTATTTTGAGCAAGTTTCATCCTTTCTGGGTGCTCCACTGTTGTGGCCTTGGGTCAGACTAAACAAAGCTTACTAAACATCTTGCTTCTTTAAAACTCTAACATAATACGTTTTTTTAGGAAAGAAATAAGAAAATCAATCCAAACAGGAAGATACAGGAACAAATGGAGAGAAAAAAACGATCAAAACAAATACTAACTAAAAGAGAAATTTTAAAAAGTGGAATGGTATACATCCAGGAAATTCCTTCTTTTTCTCTCTTCGTGTTAACAGCATGTGTAAAAAAAAAGACCCTCTGCTTAGAGGTATATTTATTTCCTCTCTTCTTGTCGAAGATCTTGTGTTCCTTATTCATTTTCCTTCACAACTTCAACGTTTTCTTCTTCTTCTTCTGCGACAGACGACAGCAATTATCTAATACGGCATCCATTTGACCACACTTCCACCGGAAGCGAACGTCTGTTGACTCCAAATCCATCGGATTTCATGAACACAGATGTGTGTCACTAGCGTTCGTAATTTTATTTAGTTATTTATGAGTAATTTTTTTTACAATTTTTCTGTTTTATTTTGATATTTCTTTGAAAAAATCTTTTTGTTTATCTACACACTTTTTCGATTTACGAAATTATCAAAATCATACAAACATTATTTTTCAAATTTGGCAATGTGGTAGTTTTTCTTTGGTCCATATTTCCCATGGGTAGTTCCAGGAAGGAGAGGTCTGTTTGTTTTTGTTTTTGTTTTGTTTTCATTTTTGTTTTATTTTTCTCCATCTGTCTTAAGAGACAATGGATATAATTTGTTCTTAAGGTTAGTCTATGTTTCTTGGGATTCATCATCATCAGTCTTTTAGCGTCCATCGTTGGACATAGACCTTCCCCAGGATTTGCCACACTTCTCTATCATGGGCGTCACGGAGCCAGTACTTCCTGAACTTATCTAGTTCATCTCTCCATCTAATATTTTGCCGGCCTCGGTTGCGCATATGGTCTCGGGGAATCCATGTTGTGAGTCGTGATGTCCATCGATTGTCAGCCATTCTTGCAACATGGCCAGCCCACCGCCATTTGAGATTTTTTATGGATTCTATGATGTCTCTAACTCTTGTCTTTTCCCGGATGTGTTGTGCTGTTTTGTGGTCTCTCCATGTGAGGCCCAGCATTATTCTTTCATGTGCACGTTGCATGGTTCTCAGCTTACGGGTCTGTTTCTTGGTTAAGTTCTATGTTTCAGCTCCATAAGTGACTATTGGGAGGATGCATTGGTTATACACCCTTCTCTTTAGGATTAATGGGATCTTATTATTTTTGAAGGTTGAGCTAGTTCTGCCAAAGGCTTGCCATCCTAGTGTGATTCTTCTTGGGATTCATCTTTGGTAATTCATACGATATTTTAAAAAGTGTATTCGGGTAGGAAACCTTTTTGCTTTAAATAAATTAATGCAGGTCAGAAGGGGAAATTCCTGAAATGCAAAAACTGGATGTGGTGTACTTGAGAGCGGATCACCATGCTTTCCCGGAAGAAAGATTCGAAAGAGAAACCAACAGACTCTCCGGAGGGGATATGAAACCGAAACGCCTCCAAGAAAGAAAAAAAAAGAAACCAATAAAGACAAGTATATTTATGCGAAAGAACCAACGGCAATGATTAAAGAATCTGGCCTAACAGATTCCTAACAAGAATGTACATAGAATTCAGTAATGTTAAGTGTAAACGGCGTTGACGTCAACCAGCTGCAGCATCCCCGAGAGTGGACTTCCCAGGCCGTGTTGACACACCGGATACCTTAACTAAGAAAAACAGTTACGAGAACGTTATCGTCGGATACGACTCAAGAAGACGGCGGGGAGATAAAGGGTGTTCAGCTTCGACCCTTTGCTCAGCACGTGCCAGAACCTCTTATTCGTCAACCAGAAAGAAATAGATTTTATCTCTCCGTTTATCGCTGTTCTCGTGCCTAATGCTTGGCCGCTCAGACGTTTTCAATCAACGGAAAAGGGTCACAATTTCGTCCGAGTAAAACGAGAATTTGGTATTTCTTTTTTCAGTGTCTCATGTTTATCTGGGGTTATTCTTTTATCAGTAGGTCAGACTGTAAAAACGAAACCAGTATTCACAACGTCAGGAAATCTTTCTCTCCCTTACTCTCTCCCTATCTCTTGACCATTCACACCTCAAGTATCCTTCATCGCTCACGACCGAAGTTTGGATGATAACGGCATGACACCCCCGTCCCGGAATCTCGCATATCACGGCGATACAATGAGTATTTAGAGTTTTATTACACCATTCTTTATCTAGATTTCTTCCGGTTGCTTTCGATATTTTACGCGTTCTCTGCCACACGATACCCATGCGCATCTTGTGGAATGTTGGGTATTGTCGCGAACGCATACGTGAGACCATTCAGCCGATTTTATACCAGAGGCAATGTAAATACGAAGAACAGTATTATGCCACGATGTGCAGTTTGCACTCGGTTGCAATAACAAACTTACAAACACATATAAATATAAATATACATAAATTACATCATTAATATATATATATATATATATATATATATATATATATATATATATATATATATATATATATATGAAATCTAATTTGCGGTAAATCACACAGAAAACAATCCAAAAGGACCCCACGTCGTTACTTGGTCAGCAAATCATTCAATTTAGACAACGTAAATAGAATAAATAATAAGAGAAAATGGGATATCATTTTGTCGGGACAAAATGTCGAATTGTTAAACATATATATATATATATATATATATATATATATATATATATATATATATATATATATATATATAGTAGAATGTGGATTTGCTACACAAACTAGCTCATGTTTCTGCCCACTCTGGGCCTCATCAAGCAAATCCAGCTCTACTCTAAAACAACTTGACCCATTAGTAAAAAGTTGTATGTATCGAGCGCTCTATGAAATGAATCCATTACATATCAGAAATGTCTCTATATTATCAATATATTATTATGTTATGTTATACTGCTAGCCTGATTTGTACCACATGTACTATATATATATATATATATATATATATATATATATATATATACATATAGATAGATAGATAGATAGATAGATAGAGAGAGAGAGTTCAGAATTTGGTTTGAATTTTTCAATTCAGTGTGAATGTATGATAAGAAATGGTTTGGAAGTTTTTTGAACGTTTTTGAGTTGCATCGGTCTTTATGACTAACGGAGCTTTTATAAGAGATAAAATTTGATAGGTCCTAGTTGAACTAGTTCCAACCAATCAAAAGTAAATTTATGAAAAGTTGCTCAGGTCTTAGAATGCTTGTTGGGAGTTAACGGTCCAACAAATCAGGATGTTGAAAGTGGTCTCAGCAACCATAACAAGTGCATCGAAAATATCCATCAATCCTATGCACAAAACGAGCCTACGCCTATAAGATTGAAGTTTTCCAGTTGCTTTTTTTTTAATTTTGGAGTTTCTGAATTTTAAGATTTTTAAGATAAAGGTCTTTAAAACTGAAAATAGAGAAAATATTTCTATTTTTATAGTCTACGGTTCAAAAGCAATCACAAATTTACTCTGCTTTGTTTTTCAAATCTAACTTTAAAGTTTTACATTTTCCGTTCCAGCTACGTGACCCCCAATGTAACCAGCTGTCGTTTCTAATGTTAATTTTATAGCCAGGTATGACTGCCTCTTTCGGAATATTGAATAATATATATATATATATATATATATATATATATATATATATATTGCCCTTACGCAGGCTCGGGCCCCAACTGTCTATGCCCAAGAATAATCTATCACCGGTCTTCTCTGCACCCAATCTCGGCTTGACTTAGAAGTCCACGGAGGATTTACAATATATGACAGTTGAGTAGGAGGCAACAAGCACCCGAAATCACTCACATTACCATCTATTTTGTTCGGAGCTAGGGGTAAGAGGAGATGAATTCATGTATTTCCAAAGGACATCAACTAAGTAATCGTAGATTGTTCCAGTCGGAATTCGAACCCGGCTACCTTAGTTCCATTTTTGGTATTGCAAACCGTTTGGCCATCGACACCTCCAAAACGGACTGTCGGTGTAACATAATCTTCCACCCTCCACCCTTATTTGACCTTGTGTCGTAAATATCAAGTATCACAAAATGTTCTGCAAACATTCCAACACCGAAGCTTTCTCACATTTCATGTCTTCGGGGTTGCTTACTTCTGCTCTATCTCAAATCTATGTCATACGCACCCATTCGGCATTTTTCTAAGCCAATTCTTTAAATGTTGTTCTCTGAGGGTTTTAATTCCATTTTGTATTATTCAAGTCTACTTACATAAAGTTTTTCTTGAAACCTGAAACTCCGAAACAGGAGGCGTAAAAATATTAAGAAGGTTGTAATGAGTGCCGCTGCAAAGAAGGGCTTGTCTGAAGGCTGAAATTACATAGTTATGTATTCCCCACTGTGACCAGAGGTCGGTTCGACCTCAGCTTAAAGTCAGAATGGCTGATTTTCTAGGCAAGCAGGCCAACATCAAACAGTTTGCAACAGGTGCCGCTGCAAAGAGGGTCTTGTCTCCTGGCTGAAATTCCATAGTTGTTGTAGGAACATTGCCATAGCATAACGTTTGCTCTTGTAACGTCAATATCAAGTTCCAAGAAGAACAAAAATATGGACCAATGTGCATTATAATAAGCCATGTGTCTGTTTGTCCTTTTGTCACACTTTTAAAATGATATTGTGAACTTTCAATTCAAAACAGTTGCGAATCGGTACGAATGGTGATCTTGCCGGAAATTGCTCAACGGTCTGAGTTCTAACCTTTCAGGAATGTCTACGGAGCTAGCCATTGCTCAACGGAAAAGTATTTTATGAATGTTTATGAAGGTTAATCCAGTGTGAGTCTTAACCTCAGCCGAGCAGAGAGGGGACATTCTATGAAGATCGAACTCAACAGTACGGTCTGAGAGACGTAGCTGCAAACTACTACGACTACTACTACTACCACTTCTACTACTACTTCTGCAACTACTTCTACTATTACTACTACTAATAATAATAATCTTGAAACGCAATGAATATCCACATATATATTTTGATGTGTAATTCAAAGCTTAATTTGTGCAAATTTACTACACTTTAATCGTAGACAGAGCCCACAGATACTCTGATCAAAAGCAAGAATGTCTATTGATGCGTAAATAATCCAATCAATTCCTACGGTTGCTGTGCTGATACATATATATATATATATATATATATATATATATATATATATATATATATATATATATATATATATATATATATTGTTATTATTTTGGGTTGGTTGAGTTATCTATGTGGGAAGAGTGCTCGATATCGCGGTTAGAGCATATTTAAATAGGAGTACAAATGTTCGTATTCGTAGGAATTGTTCTCATGAAGATCTTATCTCCCTGGAAACAAGTTCTACAAATATGAATGTACTGAACTAAAAATCAAAAAGAACTCAAAAAGAAAGAAAAATACCTGAAGAGGCCTTTGATAGCCAAGAAAAAAAAGTGTCGTATTATAAGAAATGAAAAAAAACAAATCGAATCTAATACATTTGCAAAATTCCCTATTTTTTTAATATATATATATATATATATATATATATATATATATATATATATATATATATATATATATACGCGTGTGTGTATGAGTGTGTGCGTTTTGTGAGGGTTATTGTCATTGTTGATCAGTATCGTTTTTAGCCTCCAAAAGAAACGAGAAACAATTGATGTATTTTCCTTATCAAAACCCTCCTTTTTTTTAACACAGCATGGTATTTCTTGCTTCCTCTCCTGCCTACAAAAAGGTCGTCTTTTTTTATCAACTCTCAGAAATTAACTGTCAAGAAGTTCCACGACGAAAAGAATATGTTTTATAAAATCCAACCACGTGACTAAATCATTTTGCACAACCCAATATCATAGTTATGATTTAAGAATACAAACGAGGCCTATATGAATATGAATGTGTTACCCATAAAGTGTTGCTGTGTGTATAGTATTGCAACTCTTGAACTAATGTAGGTGTGATGAGATGGCTTTTGAGTTATTGCCGACTAAGCAAATAGTTTGTCGCGAGAAATCCATTTGCAGCAGCTCTGGCCTCCTGTGTATCATGTTCAAGACTTCGCCATCCAATATCTGTGGGAAAAACGGTACATCTAGCGTCCAGCACTAGGGTCCAGGGCTTTTGATGTGGGGGAAGCCAGGAGACAAGGAACGAAGAGTGAGGCAGAGACTGAGATGGAGAGGTCACCAAGGAGAAATTAATCGGGTTGAGAGAGGAATGCTATGGGTGCGGTGAGTGATAATTGGGTAGGGTTTAGGTGAACTTGGGTAGCCGGTCAGGCAACTGGGTGGATGTAGGCAGAAAAAGAGAGGGAATATGAAGATTTACAGGAAGGTGAAGGAGAGGAAGATGTAGAAGGCGACGGAGGAGAAGAAAGGAAGAAAAGAAGAGGGAGAAGGAGAACGAAGAGAATGAGAATGGTAAGGGGGAGGGAGACGGGCCTAAGAAATTGAAGGAAAATAAGAATAGGCTTGGAAAAAAGGTTCAGTAGACTCCTGTTATTACGGCACACTCGGGGTGCCGTTAAAAACAAATATACTGTCGTAACAGCTTGATTAAAAGAACGGCCTACGAATCAATAAATATTTGCAATTTATTTATATTTTTTTCTGCTCGGGAAGAGGTATTATCTCCGACTGTTGTTTTGCGAGGAAAAAAGTGCCATTAGAAAACGCGTGCTGTGAAATATTGACGTTAGAATGAGTTCCGTAAGAATGTGAGTTTATCTGTTTAGAAAGACGGACAGACACAGATAGATGGATAGACTGACACGAATGGATACGTTTATCACTCCCAACTTTGTTGGCGAAAGCGAGAAAGAATTAAGATGAGAAAATCAACTAATTAGATGAATGAATTCATATCGAGAAGAAAAACTGAAAGAAAACTACAATCAGGACAAGTATCTAAACCACGTCAGAGAACCAAGGAAATTATCCAACGTGAGCGTGACAGTTGTGCCAATCTTTGATGGAGCACTGGGAATAATCTTGGAAAGCCAAGCGGAAAAGATGAAAGGACTGGAGATCTGTGGAGGAATCGAGACTATCAAGACAACAGAATTACTATAAACTGCTAGAATATTGTGGAGAGAGCTTGGATTTGGGGGTGACTTGTTGTCTCTCAATCCTTAGTATCAATCCTCACACATTGAGAAATGGGGAGGTATCTGTTTGTCTATCTGCTTGTCCGAGCAATATCTCCAAAAGTTCTCAATGAATTTCAATGAAATATTCTACAAAAGTGGGCTACGAAGTACGGATGAATTAGTTAGATTTGGGATGGATCCAGGGATTTTTTTTTATTCATATAACTTTTCATTTTTTAAAATTCTCATTTTATCCGATTCTTTATAAAATTACTGAAAGAAACTAATTGAAAAACAATGCGAAGAAAAAGAAGAAAAGAAGTAGAAGAAAGATAAGATATTGAAGCAGAAAAAAAAGAGAAGTTACCGACGAAGAAAGCGAAAAGAAGCGGGAAATAAACAGGAGGGAAAAAGGGGGGAGTTATAGGGAGGAAAAAAAGAAGAAAAATGAAAGAGAGAGTGAAGGAAAGAAAATATGGACATCATTCGAGAATACCAGGTACTTTCTCACATTACAATCAACACCCCGTGTCAACAAGCAGCAGTAGCTGTCTAGAATGTCATCCGGGTTGATGCAAATGTATGTGTTTCATATAAAGACCCTGGGTGCATCTATGAATTTGTATGTGTATGTGTGTGTGTGTTCATCTTGACACATATGTGTGTATGTGTGAAGAGTATAAGTAATGGCATTCGGAAGGCAAAGGTTGTAGAGTTCGGGATACTGGACAGCGATTGGTTACCAAGTTTCTATGAATGGGACCCAAAAGCAATGTTACTCAACGTGGGGTACGCGTTACGACAGCGGTATGCGAACCATAGGCTTGTTTTGATATTTAATGACGTACATATATTGTTAGCTGACATTTTTGCTCACACATGGGTATAATTTTATTACTAGAAAATACCCGTCGAAAATTACGTTTTTTTTTTAAAGATATGGATAGGCTATATGGAACCAAAAGCTATCTTATTTGGTTATTTTATGCAAAGTAACATATGGAAAGTCACCAACACGTTCATTTCCTCTTTTTAGTTAGTTTCGAACTTCCATCGATTTTATAGCATTTTCTTAACTGTTATGTCACATCTTATCTCATTTTATTGCAAGCCTTTGTTTTTATCTTCTATAACGCCCAAATGATGTGGCTTTATAATGCTCACCTCCTTGATTGGGAAAATATCTATCTAATATTGATTCATGTATCATTCATTATGAAATCATTTTCTGCCAAAAAAAAACAGCATTTGCTTCAGTTCATATAAAAAATAGCACACCTTTCGATTCTTGTTTACCAAACATTTTTTCTAGAAGTTGTCAGGTTTTGATATATTCGTGATATGTTTCCAATAAATATCAACATTACAACACGTGTTCATTTATATTTTTTACTGACCGTGTAAGTATAATTATATGCTACCAGTACCCGACACATTTGGGAAAAAAATCCTTGCCAGTCTGCAAGACCAGATAGTTAGAGTAATGCTGGATTAGAGAACGGGGAGGGGGGACTAAAATCAAGGTAGCTTGGATTGGCTGCACCCGGGATGAAGATCCAAAAGAAAACGGAAAAGGGACAATGAAATCTGATTAAGGGTGAACGTAGCAGTGCACTAGGAGTAATGTTTACTTGCATGGAACACAGAATAGCGTTCGGATTTCTGCTGAAGCTCTGAAAGTTCTGAAAGAGAGGCTCTTTCCAATACAAGGTATCATGAAAAATGTCTCGTCAATGGCATGCCACAATGGTTGAGGGAATATAAAGCAGGTTAGTGAACACTTGGAAAAAATGATCATCGTACATCACTTCCATGGCTGTTCACATTTTTTTTTATCCGGAAATCTGAAAACCGTACAACTTCCAAAACCAAACATTTTTCCAGGGAGGTCGACGGCTCAACGAAGTCCATGTTTTCACCAAACATGACCCTTGGCGATCCCTATTCGACCAAGGTCGTCTCGTTCGTTTCCGCTGCTCTTAACCAGACCCTGTAGTGCATGACCGTTGCTATTGTAATGAACACTGTCCTCACTAAGGGTCCTAGATAGACTACAGCACTACAATTTTTTTTTCTTTATTCCTCTCCCTCTCCTCTCTGTCTGTCTGTCTGTCTGTCTGTCTGTCTGTCTGTCTCTCTCTCTCTCTGTTCCAGCTGTTGAAATAAAAACCGCTGTGCCAACAATTCCAGAGAGAATTGCAAACAATTGAAGCTATTCTTGAGGTTAGCCGCGGGAGTTATTTCATGACGAATCTTTCCTTCAATCGACCAACTCAGGGCGGAGAGGATTTGCATTATAAGCAATAGATAAAGAAAATCTAGCCTAAATAAAAAAATTAAAAAAATAGAAAAGTTCATTTTCTAATTCGGGAATTATCCGAGAAAGAAAAACAATAATCAAACCATGAAAAACGTTCTGTTATTTATTTACTTATCTTATTGCAGAACCCACTGGAAACATCCCGCACCACTCTTGGGGCTTGCAGACAATCATGCCTTTCATTCAGACTTTCTTTGTTTCATCAGATAACAGAACTGAAAAGACCTTTATTATATTGAATTGCATTATGCTTCGTTATTTATTGTATTGCTACTGTACTCGTGCCGTCAAAATGATGGCATGTATGAAATTGATATTTTGCTTAGTCGTTACTATACCAAATGTAAAAAATGGTATGAATAAGACTAAAATATTTCAGTAGTTTAATGAATGGTACTTCCATATCAGAAAACTGATACACGTTCTCATCACCCTTTACTAGGAGGTGCAACGGACGAGAAATATGTGTAGCAATACACGTGGCGTATAATAGCAGATACTAGTATACACTAGCCGTAAAAAAACGACGGCTATATTCATTATAATTTTGCGATTGCAATTACGTAAAAGTCTAAAATATAAAGAGAAGGTGTGAAGCTAATTCAATTGAAAAAAATTGTCACAGAATTCCAATATTATTTTGTACAGAATTTTTTTCAATCTTTTTCTGCTTATGTCAAGATTTTGGTTACTGTTTTTTTTTTTTTCAAGGAAAAATCATTTTTCGGAATTAGCATTTGGTGTTGGAGGCAAGAACAAACATCAGACATCTTGTTTCGATTATACTTGATGACCCAAATGTAATTGCGCCGCGCACACACAAACGCACTTGAACACAAGCGCATACACACACGAGCGTGTGCTACACACTCGCCTACATAAGCACAACACACGCTCACAAACAAACGCATGTGCACCACACGAACACACATACACGAACACAAATAAACAAAATACGCACTAACACATGCAGATCCCGTACCCCCCCCCCCTTACACATAGACACACACATGCCCTAAACACATACATACTCACGCACACTAAGATAACAATTCAATATTGAGCACCCCAGAAATATCCAGAAATGCTACTGACGTGCGCAGATTAAAAATGTTTTATGAACTCGCGTCTTATCTGAGATTTTATATTCCCACGGTACCAAAAGTCAGATTTGATGAACAAGTGAACTTCAAGCTTTGAATGCCAATTTCTGTCTCAATGCCAAAAGTTTCTGGCGCTACACAATCCTTCCTAAAAAGAACCGGTATTCGAGCAGATCTTGTCTCAACACGTCATTTCTAATCGATATTCACCCGTGAGCATACTGAAATAATGAATTAGGCCTATTTGTTGCCTCATAATCTCTAACATAGATATATTGATATTTAGAAAACAATCACAAACTCCTACCGAATGACGAGCACACAGTAGTACGTGTAATTTGTCCACAGATATGCTCTAGTACGGCTTAGAGTGGGAAGATGCCGTGCCAATTTAAATGATGAGAGTCTGCTTGCCTTGAAAATCAGCATTTCAAATCTAGGCCACCACTGAACCAGCACGGACGCCGGTAGCAACCTAAAGTAAGGCAAAGTGTCTGTTTCTTAAGAGACACTCCCGATTGAGTATGTACAGCCGGGGATGTAGTCCCAGTTTCTGCTCTGTGCCTGCTTAGTGATCCTTGCAAGTCTCAAGTCTGGTCAAGAAGGGATACCGACAACTTTATCATACTGCTCATAGTGTATTCAATTAGCTGCAGGAAGAAATTTGTCCTAATGAAAAAACTTCCATTTTAGCTAATACTGGGAATCGAACCCGGGATCTTCAGCATTTGAAGCTGACATATTAAACATCATAGTATCTGGCGGCAAGAACGCATCTAATATAGTCATGAAGCAGGACGTAGAAATGAGTTATTAGCACTGGCGGTCTGCTCTGCCTCTTGTCTTAGTGCCCCTGGAGACAGACTGATTAGCGCCTGCGGGTCGAAATCTTGATAGTCAATGATACGAATAGTTACGAAGGTTACACGGGAGATTAAGGACTGGCGTAGAGCAAAGCGAAACTAATTCCCGGAGATATTTATCTTCCGTTCAAGAAGCTTCCGTTCACAATTAATAACAGTCCCTCCACTGAGCCCCCGGCGTTGAAAAATTGAGAAAAGATATACGACTGACATCGAAAGTTTATTTTTCAAGACCTCCATTCATTTACGTAAGTCTGTTCTTATCTATCTTTCTGCTTTAGTTTATCTATGTCGGTCTTTAAATGTATATCATTTATACATATATTACGACTATAAGGGTATGGGTTGATGGTTAAGCCTACTGATATGTAAGTGAAATGACAATATAAAAGACTATTCAAGACAAATGACACTTTATTTCTCCGTTTTGCTCTGTTCGAGCTTCGTCAGGAATCACGTTGTCTCCAAACTAATTCTAGACAAAGCTCGAGCGAAACGGAGAAATAAAGCGTCATTTCTCTTAAAAGGTCTTCCAATGTTGTCCTTTTACTTACGCGCACTCACGTATATTTTTTATACATATATACTATAGTACAGGTTTCCATTACTATCAGAAAGTAAACCGTTCCCGTGAGACATTTCGTTAACCTGAAATAGCGTATAGTGAAGAAACGATTATCATTTATTCGGGGGAGATTTCAGAGCATCCCCGTACCAGAAATAACCTTCTGTATCCACCAATTTTACGTTAAGCCAAGCACTCTAGCGAGCTCTCGTAGGCTTTCATATACTTGAGGATATATCTCGCTAATAGATGCATAAAATAAATAGAGATAATGCATAGATGCTCAAAGACACAGTTCAGAGCTTTGGCGGCTGGAAGTCTTTCGTAAGAGTAGAATAGCGCAAAGAGAACTTTTGAATAGGTTAGAGAAAAGAAGGAATTAAATAGAAGTAAAGCGGTCCCAGGAAAAGATTGATACACGTATTACCCCATTTATCCGTACCCCACGAGAACAGGATGTGACACGAGATCGGTTTGATGCAGTGATACCCGACACGCGTATATGTGGGTAAGTAGAAACCAAACATTCTGTTTCGTCTTCGCAAAGTCATAAGAGCGTGGGTTAAGTGGTCTCAGGATAAAACTGAGACCCCTGACTTTGATCACACGGAGTGGGGCCATGCTTCATGACACAAAAACCAAATGGACTGTGGTACCACATCTGCGTCTGTCAGGCCAATAATGGCCAATGCTTAAAAAGTATCGACCCAGGATTTGTCCCGGGGCCAGAAATAGAGTATACACTGTCCATTCTCAAAAAGGCAGCCGCCTCTCCATTGTATAAGAAAAAGGAAGGCCATGGGTCGCCCAGACACCTTTGTGACACTGTTCATTGGGCTTTTTGTTGTTCTTGCCAACACGTAAGCGTGTGGGTTCTCACTTTAAACTCGGACTTGTGTCAAATTCCGGCTACATTTGGCTAGATAAGTACTTAAGGGCACTGACAAAAGAGAAAAGGAGAGTGCATGAGCGAGAGAAAGGGAAGAGATACAATAAGCAGATGAGGCTAAATTGACGAGGATGTCTGATGACACGGACTATTTACTCCAAATAGTATTTGTGCCAAGTCCTCGAAAACCAAGAGAATTGTATTTATAATAGAATCCAAGGTAGAACGAAAGAAAAAGTACCAACGAAGACAACAGCAGCGACTGCCCAACACAATACAATACAAGTATTGTTTAATCAGGCTCGCCCTCATTGGCGACGAATAATGCGTCGTGGTTCTCTGTAACGAATCACAAAACTGGAAGAGCGAGAAGGTAATCAACGGTGGAGTATTGAATTAGTTTAGACTTTTGATTCGTGGGATGTTGACAGACGACGACAGCCTCAGATTGAAATGGTGAATTACATAAGGATGATGAAGATGTACTTGTCCGTCTGGTTATCGATTTGGACATCTTTTCCTTAATAAAGCATTAAATCAATCAAATCTCAGCATTATATGTATATAATCTCAACATTATATATGCAAATATATATATAATCTCAGTATTATATATATGTATATAATCGCAGCATTATTGATACATATACATATATAATCTCAACATTATACATATATAATCTCAACATTATTTATATATATATATATATATATATATATATATACATATATACATATATATATATATAATCTCTGCATTATATATATATATATATATACTTAATCTCAGCGTTATATATATATGATGGATTGGTTTAGCGAGCAATGATTTTTTTGACGAATTTTCTACAGCAATAAGAACATAGAATGTATATATATATCCATTTATGTGTGTATGTGTGTGTGTGTATGTGTGTGTGAATGTGTGTGTGAATGTGTGTGTGTGTGTGTGTTTGTGTGCCCAGTGAGTTGATGTTGATTATGATTTATCTTGCCATATCAGAGTGAAATGACAATTCATTTATTCATTTCGAAGTGTATATATTTGTGCATGGCTGAGTATATTTGTGTATGTATGTGTATTGGTGTATGTGTGTGCATAAGTGTATATGTATACATGTGTGTACTTGACAAACCAATAACCGTTTTGGATTGTCCCAAGAAAAGTTATTAGGACAGTCTGATGTCATCAGATTGAACCTGGATTTTTCGGGCATATCAATAAATAAATGAATAGATTAAGAATTCCACTCTACAATTAGCACTGAATATTTTTTTACCTTGAGAAATCAGATATTATGATATAGATAAGAGTGAGCACAAATGCAGACCCCAAATTATTATTATTCCATTGCAAATCACCCCATTTTTATTTTGCAGTCTTCAGATAAGCGAAATCTTGACGTACCTTAATTCAATACACTCGAGATATACATATATACGTAGACAAAAAAAAAAACAAAACAGGAAAGCTGATGATGTTTCGGAAGTTGACGAGATATATAGCCATTTTGAATTTGTTGACGATGCAAATTGGCAGTCAAACCGCATTGCCTCTCAATGACAAGAGATGATAGACGGCATGGCAGATGGAAGGGTCAGACACAAGTTCCGCTCCGGAAATGCGATTTGGATATCTTTTTTTTTTTCTCTCAAGAAAAATCGTTGAATAAACAGAGAGGATAAGAGTTAAGATACCAACCTTCCTCCTCCCCCTCCCCCTCCTCCTCTCCTTCATACGTGATTGTTTGTTTTCTTTCTATCTTTTGATTTGTACCCCATATTTTCTCCTTTTCTTTCTGGTCCCTGTTCCACTTGTTTTTCTCTCTCTCTTTCTCATAAACCCCTTAATTTCTCTCCCTTTCTCTCCCCCTTCACTTTCACTCTCTCGTTCCCCTTCCTTCGCATCTTTCCTCCTTCCTTTTTTTCTTCTCTTCCTTTTAGGATTCTTATCCCTATTTTTTCCTTCCTTTACTTCTCCGTTTCTCCACCTCCTCTCTCTCTCTACCCCCTCTCATCATGTTATAACTCCCACACCCCCTATTCTTCCTTTACATTTTTACCTTTTCTCTCAACCCTTACCCTTCCTCCTACTTCCTCTCATTTCCCATCACTTCCTCACTCCCCCCATCTCCATTTACATCTTGCCCTGTAGTTTTCAACGCACTAATAAGAGAATTTCTTCTAGAATAATAATTTGGGGCCGATTCCCAATGACGTGTTAACTTGTAGTAAATTAACATATAACATTACATCTTCCTGCTTTCATACGATCGACTTCATTAAAAATTGTTCAAGTTCTGTAAGCTTTCTGCGTCTACTCATACATAATCAGGTCCGTGTTGAAATTTTGTAGGACCCCGGGCTAGAGATACTGTGAGGCCCCTGGTATACAGTTACTATGACATCCTAGTAATCTTTTCAGAGGAAAAACCAGTTTCATTCAATTCATTTTCACAAGGCTGATAACAGTTAAACTTTAAACATTTTCTTTGTGTAATTTCTTGGAAACGAATTTCTCAAAAACAACCGTGAATTATGAAATCTTGAGAAAATTGTTTCCAGCTGTCGTGACCTCAAGTCTGTTTCAGTTGTTTTTAGATATCACAAACCGTCGGTTATAGCCCCGAAAACCCATGTATATAAATCGATCTCATACAAAGGACAAGCCTTACTTTTGAAGAAAGAATTCAATGATGTGAAGCTTGTGTGTATTGGTCGACCTCAGTTATTCTTAATCTATCAAACTAGCTGTTAAAATAATAAACCACCATAGTTCATGGCTCTTTACTTGATTAAAATCATTTAAAGGGAAGATGATTAAGTCCATTTGTTGACAACTCGGCGGAACATGAACGGCCGGTGAGAGAATCCCGGTTTCTGTCAAAAGTCTGATCAAGACCAGGACTTTATACCAACATATTTTTTCTTCTTTTTTTTTTCTTTTTTTTTTTCTTTTTATCATGACCATCCCCTTCGAAAGATGCAAGTCCAACGAAGTGATACTCAGGACCTTTTGCATCTGAAGTAGTCGTGCTAACCATTACAATATTAAGACTTTGAAACAATCCACCCTCACGGCGAGGCAAAGAATGTTGATGTATTAATCACAATTCATAAAATGGATCCAGATATCCATTTACGGATTATTTCTGCTACAAGGCCGAATGACGTCTCAACCTGGGGGCGTTATTGATCTGAATATTTATATCTATGGGTTTGGCGATTAAATCCGATACAATTCAACGAATCCGTTATTGATCTGGAAGAGAAACTAGACGGATCATGTGTTGGGGATGAATGCCCTGTCACGTTCAGTTGTATCAATACGAGGAATAAATATGATCAAAGTCATTGTGTATCAAGTGTCAGCAAATGTTTCTTTGGATACAAATCGGATTAGGAATCTTTTTTATGTCCTGTGGGCCAAGGCAACTGAGAATAGAACCATTACGGCTATGAAAACAGATCTTGAAAAAAAATTACTCGAATGTTTATCCTTCATTTCAGAAACTTCCATGTTCTATCAATCAATGTAAAGCATAAAATTATATTTTTGAAGACAAAATATTGTCAAATTGAGACACAAATTTGGTTGTTCCTCAAATCCAAATCTTTCCAAACTGTGTGCCACAAAATTTTGGGTGCCGCCGATAACTTCTAGGTGGTGTGGCAAGTCTAATCTTTCAAAAGATTCTCTCCCGAGTCAGTTGAACAGCTGGGATAAGATTATATATTTGGCTTAGTTAAAAAAAACTTTAGAGTAACGTTTTGCAAAAGAATTCATTTTTTTAAGTTTTTCGTCAATGTAAAAAAAAATCGGAAATCTCTCCAATCAGAATTGTCTGCAAGTAGCGATCGGTGAACACTGAGCCATAAGCAGATTTTTTAATATGATTTAATCGTTTTATTGTTTGCTAATCAAAGGAAAACGAGAAAAGGCAAGAGTTTATGTATGCAACGTCACATATTCGATGGATTCGGATGAATTAAGGCTGCGGGACAGATTTGGCCCGCGGGCTTTAGGTTGTCAATGTCTTATCAAAGTTATTATAGATCATGAAACGTTCAGAAGAATTCAGATAAAAAAAATCAAGATCAGAACGTACCTGTGGTCCGGCACGACATTTGCAGGGAGAAGTGCAGGAGGGTTCTTCCGGTATCTGAAAGAAATCGAATAACATAAAATCAATGAAAATATCTATAAAGGAATAACATTCCAATATTTCTTATTTTGTGTAAAGAAGGTAAAGTTAAAGTCTTAGGCATACTTTAGTTTCATTGGTCCTTGTTCTGAATTTCAAGGAGGCTTGATCAACCCCAGCTCGATCGCCTGGGTGAGGTTGTCAGATATTGAAACCCACCAAGCCAAGGAAACACCATTGATGATGTGTCCAGGGGGTATGACAGGCCAAGCTGTAACTGAGGATGAGACAAGACACCCAATTTAGGGAGGCCCCAGAGCTTTATAAATAACAGTTCACCTACTGCATTCTGCTGATATTAAGGACTTAGGATATATTTGACAGTTGGCGAATTGCATAAATAATCATTCAGCCTCTGAGGTTTACTTTTCACCAATCAAGTTATAGTGCATGTCAATTTATTCTTTATTTAATTATTGTTAATTTTTCTTTTTCATCCAATCTCGCTAAATGTTGAATGGGGTTCTCAAGGAGTTAAGCCCCCGGCCCAAGTTCCCAAATATCTAGCTACACCCCTGATCACAGGTTAGTGGATGCCGGGAAGTTTATTTCCTTCCTTACCTTGCCTGATCTACCTAAGAAATCTCCTGATCCCACTTCGATTTCCGTCTCTTTTGCTCGAACTGCTGATGCTGATTTGCCCAACCGTAGTTCGGCCATCAGAGAATCAAGTTCGCTCTGATCATCTTCTTCTTCATCTTCATCCTTGATGACGACGTTAAAGTCCTCGGTCAGTTTGGTCAATGGCTTAGCCGTTTTGTTTTTTTGTTGATGTACTTCGTCAGTCAAACCGGCCTCGACCTCTTCGTAAAACGTCACTTTCTCTTTCGTGCTGGGCTTCGTTGTGATTTCATTTGCAAGTTGAGCTGAAAGTAGAAAACGAGAAATCAAATGAATTCCTTGGCAAACATTTTATTACTTACTATTTCACCAACACCATCAAAAATGAAGGAGCCGAGTAGAAAAAAAATTGGCAATTGCATTGTATATATAAGACACCAAAAGCATCCTGGAAATAGTATTTTCCTGCTAACGTTCAACTAGTATTACCCTGCGAAAAAAATCAATGAATTTATTTGAATTTTCTAGATAATTTTTTTAAGAAAATAAACTGCTGAATTCGTTTCTCTGGAAGTCTACCTTGTTCCGAACGGTTAGCAGGGGATACTTTTATCAGCAAAACGGTCCCCTTTAAATGAAAGATTCCGTTTTATGTGCAGAGAAAAATGAAACTTTCGTAGATTGCTGCACAGAAATCAATGTCAAATCACACCAAGATATCACGAAAAGTACAATACATTTGAAAGCAAACAAATATCAGCTATATCCTAAAAGCCATGGACAAACTTTAATGGCACGATGTTGCAAGGATATCAGACAACTTCTGGACATCGTGACTCACAACGTGGATCCCTCGAGATCATAACCGGCAAAAAGAAAGATAACCTGATGATTTGTATAACTTCAATACCCGTAAAATATAAGTCTTGAACTGTTGAGGAATAGGGGCAAAAATCAAATCGGGGTGTGTCACACAACTAAAGAAGTTGCTCAGTCTGAAGGATATAACGACAACCATGATTTATTTTCGCAAATTCAGGATTTGCGGCTTTTTCATCAATGTATGATTTCCCTTAATACAGTGTCTTCGAAATCTCAAGAACCCCTTCTATAAAACAAATATTCTAACAAGCCTATTTTGTTGCATCTAGTCGTTGGACTGTACTCAATACTCAGCAATATTAAGCAATTTCATCTATAGAAAACATATTTATTTACTTTCATCATTTTAGATGGATTGTATTTATTTGGATTCTAATATATGGCACTGGTTTGCGTACAAATAATTACGTTTTTCGATAGCTGTGAGATATTGTATCGCAAGATGTACAATGTTCGATTCGGTAGAAATAAGGCTGTTATCCGAATTTCGAAACCACTGCCTTAAGGAATTTATGTAGTTCTTCATCATCATCATTATCATCATCTCAATGTCTGACATTGGATATAGACCTTCTCAGATACTCTGGGGATCCATGTTATGAGTTGCGATGTCCATCGGCTGTCTGCCATTTTTGCAACATGGCCAGCCCTTTGCCATTTGGGTTTTCCAGTGGTTTCTATGTCCCCTGGCTCCTGTCTTCTCCTGGATGTATTGTGCTGTCTTGTTGTCTCTCCATGTGAGGTTGAGCACAATCCTTTCATGTGCACGTTGCATGCTTCTCAATCTGCCGGTCTGTCCCTTGGTTAGGTTCTATGTTTCAGCTCCATAAGTGACGATTGGGAGGATTCATTAGTTGTATAAAATACTCATTCTCAGCCACTCTGACGTTTCCAATTTTTATCCGTGATTTTTTTTCATGGAAAAATATACTGGCTGTGACTATCTGCGTTCACTTCACAGAAGTACCCTTAGGAAAGACATGAATCCATCTTTCCCTACCCCGGCAATGGTTAAAAAATAACAGATGAAGCGATTGACGTTGCTTCAGGTGCTTGTAGCCTCTGAGTCTATCCTCAATTCTATCATCCTATTTTAGTACCCGAAGAAATCCGATGTCTACACAGAGACAGAATAGTACGGAGAAAATTTGTGACATGCAATGCCCAAATAGGGACGGCCTAGCCAACCCAGCGTAAGGGTGATAAAATATTTTTTTTTGCCTCTGGATGCTGAAATATGCCACCGATTTTAAGTAAATATGCAGCTGTTTAAGTAGATTATAAGCTATAAATTTCACTGCCCTAAATATTCTGTTATTTTTATAAGCAATGACGAGAGCATTTTCTTTTGAAAATATTATGGAATTTCAGTCCGTTTTAATCGTATTAATGTTTCTCGGTGACGCGAATATTTATAAATAAATATAGATTTCTAAATAAATAGAACGAATTGCTGAAGATGTCTTTTTTCCCTCATGTCATGAAGTGCTCTTATTTTCTCTCAAAAGATGGCTTTATAAATGATATTCTATGGAAAAAGGCAGCATTTGAAGTAAATATGTTCACGCCAGAGGTTCTCAACTACATGTGGGGGGTTCCTCCCCTGGAAGGGAGGAATTTTAGAGTTTCAGGTGGGTGTGTTGGGGGGATTGGTACCACAAACTGGCAGTTTCAAACTGTCAAGATATTTCAATATCATATGTACATTATTTAGACTACACCTCTTGAGTCAATCTTGGAAGGGCGTGACTTAATGAAATATTATGATGGAGTGGGTGCCATGGACAAATAAGGTTGAGAACCGCTGTTCTAGGTGATGCAATCGATGTTTGGGTTTTTTGGAACACCTTACAAAATGACCGAAATTGGACATCGCAGACTGATTTCATAACATTAAATGTAACTGGGGATCATCTCGCAGCTAAGATTGTTGTGTCATTACCAGAGCCAATTCTGACGCAGACTTTTTCCTTCGCAGAAGTTTTTAGGAAGTAGGGTAATAATGACTTAATCCTCTTGTAACCTAACACACTTATCCAAGCTCCTTGTACTTTTCGGAACAGTCTACAAACTCTTTCTGGACCGCTATCAGCTGCTTCGTTGCGTTGGCCTCAATCTTGTCCACAGTCTAAAATGACCCTTTTAACGACCAAAATCCAAAAGTTGCCAAAAACTTCCAGCTCCAGACACGGAAGGAGGGTAGGCTGATTTGATATGAACATAAAGCTATCGAATCGTTTTCAAATGTTCTGTTTTTTTTTAAATTGTGGCAGCCAACGATCAACACAACAACGTCAAATGAAAGAGTATAATTCAAGTGAAATGAGATAAACTAACGGCACCTGTGACCAGTGTCTACTTAAAAAGTGAAGGGATGGAATGATGTCTTCTAATATGAGTCCCTATTAGATAACCAAACGATTGAGTCGAACAAATACTGCTCTGAAGACAGCAATTGAGGTTAAAAGTTGGCAGAATGGGTCTTATTTTCCATACATTTTTCTTGGGCAAGTTCAAAAGTCTGGCAAACCAAATAAATCTAAAAATAAGTTAAAGAATATCCCATGCAAACCTTAGAATACGGCAATCAAATTGAGAATAATGCAACTAAATATTTTTTCAAAAAGTATACAAATGAATAAGTATGCCAACCAAATTAAAAAAACTAGTGGACTTAATCTATAAACATGAGCGAATCGTATGAATTCACTGCTACAGTTGCCACAAATTCTATTTTTATGTGAAATTAGTTGAAACTCGTCTTGTAATAAAATTTATGGGTTTTCTTTGTTAGTCCCCAACAAAAACTAAAATTTGTGATTTTGAAGTACAACCCCTTCGCTCCACCCAAAGCAAGATAAAATAATATGTTCTCTCGCCGAAAAAGACCTAAAATGCTTGGTCTTTATTGTCATTCCCAATCACGAAACCCCTAAACCCGTTCAAAAGAGAAAAGGCTTTTAATCAATTATCATGTTGGGGTCCACACTTAAAAATTTTGTGCGTTAACTTTTGATGTTGACTGACTGAAGACAAAAGACAATTTTCTACTAATTTCACTCAGAGAAATTAACCTTTGGAGCAGCTATAGCCGTACTTTTATGTGACTAACTCCTATTTCGAATATTTTCTAATCGGCTTACTGTATTTTTTTGTCAGCTCACCACTTTTTTAATTTGGTTAGTGTACTGCATATATATATATATATATATATATATATATATATATATATATATATATATATATATATATATAGCATAATTTTAATTTGATTGTCATATTTTTTATTTGGTTGTACTTCAAAATTTTCGCATGAAGTATTTTTCAACTTGCTCAGAGTATTTTTAAAAATTTTGTTGGTGTATTTTTCTAATTTAATTGCTTTAATTTCGAATTTACTCGGGCAAATATATAGACTGTATTTTTTTTTTAAAGTGGCCCGGCTTAAATTGTTTCAGCTGAGAAATTTTCATGTATCCGCTGTATTCACCTATTCGGATTAATATTTATTTGAATCTTTACTGGATTCTCCTAATGGAAAAAAACACTCTGATTCCCTGGAAGACTGCAAAAGGTACCTTGTGTGGTTCTTTCCTTAGAAAGATAAATGAAAATCTAGAGAATAGGAATATTAAGTTGCTAAAAATATGGCAGAAGATAGTGGAACAAAAAATATGTTATGCAATAAAGTTAATGTCGAAAATTAAATTTTATTTCTACTTGAAAAATCAGGCAGGTTTTATACGTTAAGCTGTAATTGAAGTCCAAAAATTGTTTTTCGATCCGAAATTAAAGATTAAAAATATTTTAAGACGAAAATTAATGGCGTTTATTCGCTGTGGTCATCTAAATATGGCAGAATCTTATTTAAAAGGATTTCTATGTTAACTGAAGCGTAAGAAGGACCCTCTCCGCAGAAGCAAAACAGGAAAACGGGTAACTAAGTGTACTAATTTCAAGTCCTTAGGCTCCTTGACTTATAATTGAATGTTCGGAAAAATTTGAAAAAAAAAGTTGCCAAAATTGGTGTCCAGGGGTTTCGGAGAGAGATTATTTTCGAAGAGTTCTATCCCCACGAGAAATGAACAGACGTGAATGCAAGAACTAGAAAAGTATAAATAAATAAACAGAAATCTACACCCGAAATGAAGTAAAAGTCTGTATAGAATTTGTTTATTGCTTATGACTAAGAACATCGACAAAAGGTTTTGCCTTAATAAGTGATAACAACAACATCAACAACAGCAGCAACAATCATAATCCACACTTATAAAACACAATAGATATCCCTATATATATATATATATATATATATATATATATATATATATATATATATATATATATATATATACATATGTATTGCGTGTGTTTGTTTGTCTAACATTTTTCTATGAGCGCATAGGTACTACATCTCGATCCCGGAAAGGAGTGCTGGGAAGGACACTTTTATCCAAGACAAAGCACACAGATACTACATCCTACTCCTAAGCAGAGGGCCAGGTCGCAACACTTGAATCCTAAACAGAGCACACAGATACTCTTAACCTTGACAGATCACCGATCCATACGTACATATCAAAACATTTGTACGGATACTATGCATGCGATGATAATGATTTATCGCCGATATGGAGAAAGAAGCAAGACAATAAGTTATGAAATGCAAATACAACAAAAAGGCCCAACAGGAATTGGTAATAAGACATCACTGGGTAGGAACAGTAAGTCACCTAGAACATTGCAAATAACTTTGATTCGACCAAACTAATAGTATGAGCAAGAACCAGAATTTATTCAGAATCAGGGAAAATTAAATAACTAGTGTCGTTGAAATGGGAACAGATCATAGGATTCAATTAAAAAAAAACAGGCCTTTCTATTCAGTTGAACTTAACACAAATCCATAGAATTGAAATAGGTCGAAGTTACTTCTGATACGCCAATCATCTAAACGGGAAAGGCCTTGCTGCCTTGACAATCAGCATTCAGAATCTTAGCAATCACCCAAGCTCGAACATTGACCTCTGGCACCAGATGAAAATTTGTTATTTTATTGTTATTATTCTTAAGGCCGACCGGGCAGTTGTAGGCAAAAATGGAAATGTGAATATTGCAGTTCTAAGCAACCACAGTTTTCATTCTGCACTGAAGGCGAATGGAAAGAGTGATAAATAACAGGACCTCGCTCGAGAGCAGTGAAAATCGTAGCCTGTAAAGGTGAAGATTGTGCTTGTAATTATCTGAGTTCTGTTAACGTTCCTAAAGATTCTGGCAACGAGATAGGAAGAATTGGAGGTCTATTGGAGAATTTAGACTATAATACTATCAAAGCTGGTAAGTATGCTAAGAAGATTAGTTGAAGTGAATTGCTTTCACTTGACATCCAACAATGAACTACTGATGCCTCTTGTGTGAAAATCATAGGCAGAGGGACTGATTTTTAACTGAATTCAATAGAAGCCGAGGCGCAATTATGTGAGAACAACTGTCTACTTTGAACTGTGTATGCAAAATTCTAGCTTTTCTGACTCTTGCCCTTCAACATTACTGCTACTCTGTCACTCACATTTTAATCATTCTTTGCTGTAACAAACTGATTATTTCTCGCGGAGGGGAAAAGACTTGATGATTAAATACTTAATTTGATAATTCTTTACTTAAGTCTCAACATTCAGTTTGTACAGTGTACATTGAAGATCAGGAAAAAAGGCATTGTCAGTGGTCAGGAGTTAAGGCAAACGTCACTGACATATCTGTAAGTACAATGTAAGCACGTATTACAAATGAATTCATTATAGAAATTAATTTCAAGATGTTTTACCAGAGTGAATAATACGCAATCGAACTGCATTGAAATCAGAAGGAAAGTGTCGGTTCTTTATATGTAAAGAGAAATTATTATAGAAATGCAATGCGAATAATTTTACTATAGAAATGCGTTGAAATCAGGAAAAGGGGTTTCTCAGTGGTAAGGAATTAGAGCAAACTTGTCTGACTGAATAGAGCTATGGTGTAATTTATCATAGCACTAGAAAGATGTCTTTGAAAATAATACGGTTATTTTTTCATATTCAGGTTTGTATTGAAAGGACGGTAAATATTTTGTAGTAATTATCTGCAGTTATCTTTTAAGATTTCAAGTAAAGTGCTCCTCAGTGTTCTTGTTTAACCTATAATAGGCGTATTCGGTCTGTAATGTTTCCTTTAATTCGTGACCAATGACAAACCTTGGGGGGGGGGCTGACAATGCTCAACATACAGATGGAGGGCAAAAATCGAAATATCCGGTGATTAAATCGTCAATTTCCCCCCTCCCCGCCACGAGGGTGGAATGTGACACAGAGTCGAGTTTATTCTGGGGTCGGGGCACAGGTGTACATTTGGGTTAGACCAGACCATGTCTTGTTCCTTCAGCACTTACACTTTGGGGCGGCATTAGGGATCGCGCCTGATCTTACCTCGCCCCTTTAATGGGGTGGTGTAGCCTGGGTGGGAAGGTCCCCTGGAACTACTCCCTGAAATTCTACCCAAACAGAACAAAATCCCTATACGCTGGTTCAGCAGATGAGGCAGATAAGCGACTGGGTTCAGTTGAAGAAACACATGAACGGAATCGGTTTCAGTTGAAAAAAAAGCAGATAAGCGACACCAAGCGACATTTTTGTTGACTGCTATTTATTTATGCTATAATGTTGAGACTACAATACCATCTTTGGGAAACAAATTGGATGAAGAGAAAAACTCTAATAATAGAACTGAAAAATGCAGAACACAGCAATTTTGTTGAAAAAAAAGTCCCCAACAAACGTCCCCAGAGGATTAAAAGATTTATTTCATTTCACTTATCCTAGTTTCAAGTAGATTCTATAAGGAAAAACGTGTTGAATTCTGAAATATTATAAAAACAGCTCGTTTTTACCAGGATGCACGATGTTTTACTAAAATACTTGAGGAGACAAAAGTTTCAAAAAAAAAAATAATGATAATAAACGTTATCAACGAGAGTCATATAGTTCACTTTTGAGGCTCCCCGGTACATTTGAAGGGGATTAGATTAATGATTATCCGATCATGTTGGATTCTTATTTGACAGCGAGTTCCAGAACTTGCCAAGAACTCACCCCATTAAGTGCGGATGACGGAAATCTCAGTCATTGCAGTTTCATGGTTGACTCAGTAAAATATCTGTTTTGTTATGATTGATGGCCACTGATTTGTACCTGAGCTTTTATCGTGTAACAGATACCTATCACTCTTCACCACCTGTTGCAAGTTTATATGATAAGGGAGCCACGGACAAAAAAGGTTGAAGATCACTACACCAAAACATTATTCGGTAGACACTAAACATTTTTAGTGTTATAAAACGTTCGGAGCGAGGGTGGATATGGATATATGCTTATCCCATGGGGATTAGTGCAAAGTGAACAAACTGCCTTGACCGTAGTTTGAACCCGGCTCACCGCTCTCATTCTCCATTCTGTTAACTGCTCGGCCACTTGCATCACTTTTGCAATTACTTAAAGAAGGATTTACAACTAATGCATCTTCCCGATAGTCACCTATGGAGCTGGAACATGGGACGTAACCAAAAGATTGCCCCTCAAACTGAGAACCGTGCAGTGTGCACATTAAAGCTCAACATCACTTATAAAAGATCACAAGACAACACAGTATATTAGAGACAAAACAGGAGTCCGAGACGTCATAGAATCCATTCAGAAACTCAAATGGTAATAGGCTTGTCATGTTACAAGAATGACAGACAATCGCTGGGAATCACAACTCACAATATGGATTCTCAGAGATCATATATGAAATAGGAGATAGCGTGACGAACTAGACAAATTCAGAAAGTATTGGCCCTGCAATGTTCATGCTAGAGAGGTGTGGCGAATCCTGAGGAAGGTCTATGTCCAACGACAGATGATAAAAGATCCTAGTATGGCACAATGTTGTGTTAATACTATAGAGTATGGGCTAAGAAGCAGCAGAAAAATCTTGTTGTTGTTTACGGCACCTGGTGTTTCCAGACGGTTACCCACTTGGTACTGACCAAGCCCGGCATTGCTCAACTTCGGTGATCTCACGAGAACCGTACACCGGTTGCCTTTCTCAAGCACCCGCTTCTCCGTCGGGGAAACATGACAGCGTGCTCTCCTAGGAGATGCCACACTTGTACGGCCCAATGGAAGCAAGCATCTGAGTGAATGTAAGCCAGATTGATTTGATTAGAGAAGCTGAAAATAAATTCTGATAATAGAAATGATAATCTTACCTCCAATCACTTGGGACAGAGATAGAATAATCACAGTCAACGCTAATAGTGATCTTTCCATTGTTGATAATCTATAGTTCCACTCTGAGATGCGAAGTCAATAATCCTTGTTCACAGAGTTGGACAAAGAGCTGAAAAAAAACGAAACAGAGGACATGGTTAATAATAATAATAATAATAATAATAATAATAATAATAATAATAATAATAATAATAATATCATCATCAAGAAAAATCTAATCAGGAGGAGGGAGAAAAGACGAGAAATGTAGTGTAATGGTAATTCACATTTTCTTTTTTTCTATTTCCTTCTTCATTACTATAACCCGAATTAGGAGACGGCGACATTTTTAAGACTAATGAAGGAAAGAAAACTGATATTGAAGTATGT
Source organism: Thysanoteuthis rhombus (assembly GCA_963457665.1). Classification (NCBI taxonomy): domain Eukaryota; kingdom Metazoa; phylum Mollusca; class Cephalopoda; order Oegopsida; family Thysanoteuthidae; genus Thysanoteuthis; species Thysanoteuthis major. The sequence goes on from OY735218.1 coordinate 4,448,724, forward strand.
AGTGTTTTGCTACAAATTGATTTAGAGCCAGCCAAATATTTCGAATGATTTGAAGTATTGGGTCAATTAAATATGTTTGGGTTTTGGTATTATTTTTAATTACAGACGAGGAAGTATTAGTTTCCATCAGTCGCATATATATTAGTTTACATTAGTTCATAGAAAGAGAGATAGAATGATGATGAACAGATGGTGATTGATAGATATGTAGATAGATAGACTGATAATGAACAGACTGGGATAGATAGATAGATAGATAGATAGATAGATAGATAGATAATGAACAGACTGAGATAGATAGATAGATAGATAGATAGATAGATAGATAGATAGATAGATAGATAATGAACAGACTGAGATAGATAGATAGATAGATAGATAGATAGATAGGGAGTTTTCGAAAAGCTGGGTACATGTGCATTAAAGAGTGAAAAGCAGATCAAATGGGGAGACAGCTATAGGGTGTGGTGCTGGAGACTGACGGATACACTATCAGGTTAACCGTTGGGCTGAGTAAGCTTCATCTTGAGAGCATAGAATGGAACGGTTCTGAGGGCAAAAAATGGTTCAATCGTATCCACAAGTGGATGTTTGAGATGGTATTTCAGAAACATTGCATAATTTTTCATAACTGGAATGTCACAAATATTTTTTTTGTATTCTCAATTGGGCTCCAAACTTGCAAAACATTTTCTTTCATGTTTTTAAGACTTCCTACGGCAGTGTGATAAAATAATAGGCAACATTCGGTCTGCGAGTCAAATGCAGCCGGAAATAGGATTTTAAACTAAATGTATTCAAGAGGACGATTCCCATATCTCAAGCTTTTTATAGCATCTTTCATGGGCGTCGCAGAGCCAGTATTTCATGAATATGTCCAGTTCATCTCTCCATCGTGTGTTCTGTCGGCCTCGGTTTCTTATGTGATCTCTTGGGATCCATGTTGTGAGACGTGATGTCCATCGGTTGTCCTTCATTCTTGCAACATGGCCTGCCCATTGCCATTTGAGTTTTTTAATAGTTTCTATGATGTTACGGACACCTGTTTTCTTCCTTATATACAGTACTGTCTTGTGATCTCTCCAAGGGGTGCACGTTGGCCGAGCCGTTAAAGGGAAGTTAAGTTCAATCTTCAGGTGAGAAAGTTTGTGCTCACTTCACACTAATGCCCTTTGAAAACGCATAGATCTATCTGCCCCACGAACCCGCCACGGGCTAGCTTGGCAGGGTAAGGTTCATCATTTTCCCACCCATGTCAATAACTTGGGGGAGTGCCCATGTCCAACAATGGACTATAAAAGGCTGTAAAATAGTAAAAAAAAGTCATTTTACTCTATTCTACGAAGGGTGGGGATTCAGAATTTTTTAATCAAAGTGATTGTAAACGTAAAGGAGAATATGTAGAAAAACTTGTCAATGGGAATAATGAAAATTGAAAATTTAACCCATTCCAAGCCCTAACCCTGTCAATCGAAAGAAAGGATTAAAAAACGAATAGAGATTTGAAATCAATGCATCAGTTGCACCCAGACGACGAACAGATGACAGACACATAATTTAACCGGGTGTGGCTAGATCTGGACGAGTGGGGTTATGTTTGTAGACACAGTCCTCTCCATTTCACTGAGCAATTTAAATGAGGGCGACGATTTGGAATTTGGGTGTGAAGAGTAAAAAGCGTTCAGTGGCTAAAAACTGATTCCTGTTGAGGCTTGACTGATTAATTACAAGTTATACAATGCTATCAATTCCTATTTTCACTGTACTAACATTTTCTTTGAGTTAAAACTCCAAATTTTGGCAAATCACTAGATTTAAAATTATATCGTATTGCCATTTCAACACCAATATGTTTCATTATATCAAGATGTCAAATATTCTGAGCTGTTGAGGGTGGGGCAATGAGTGAAAAAAGGTCAAGAATCATTGATTCAAAAATCTTTGATCAAAATTAAGACTGACGTAGAGGCGAAAACGTAGATTAACCGACCTGTCAATGGAAAGAATGAGAAAAAAAAATGAATAGAAATTTGAAACAGATACACCGGTCGCACTTAGAAAACGAATGAATGACTGACGGTTCAGATAACAGAGATCAGTTATGTTGTGACTGGTGGGAAATATGATTTATAAACTTCATTATTCATGTTTATAGATGCAGATCGCAAAGAAAAAAATTGACAGATCTTACTGTCAGAGATTAGGTAGAGATACGAAAGCACCCATCTCAGGTGTGGGGTAAGTAATAAGCCCTCTCACCCTCATCCAAGCTTAGAATACAAAGATAAAGGGACGCAGAGCAGTCTCATACCATTATCAATGATGGTCTGAAGTTCTCTTTCAATGATCCGATCTTCTGAAGTTGGAATTTCTTTTACAGTTTTTTTTCTGACGTGTTCAACTTGATTCTAAACTTTGATTCAAGAATTTCCTTCCCTTCGGTATTGTGACTGACTGAAGGTGCGAAGTGGCGCAACAATTTTCGACAATCCATACTAATGAACTTGGGAAAGACATGCATCCATCTCTTTCATCCCACCAGCAATTTCGAGATTTCTTATATGAAATTTTAACTATTAGGAGATTCTCTCTTAGAGCTGCCCTAGCCATAACGATGACATCAAGTGACATATAATAGGTAAGAACAAGATAAATACCGAATTTTTGGCAACGAAATATTGAAAAGAAATCTTGCTTTCATGCCTTCCACGTGAATTCAATGAACCCTTAATCTATGATGAAAAGCTTTGGGGCCATTCAAAAAATTGAGAGAAACATTATAAAGTCTCCTACTAAGCATGGTATAACCACCGATCCTCATATAGACTTATGTCCCACAGTTCTGTTAAGGACTGGGGTCTTCCTAAAGAATGGGCTTTTAGCTAATATATATATATATATATATATATATATATATATATATATATATATATATTATCTTTAAAGACAAAAAGGGATGAAGAAGGAAATAAAAGAAGGAAGAGAGAAAGACAGAAAGAAAGAATCAAATAAAGGATGTAGGAAAGAAAAAAAAGAAAAGAAGGAAAGAAAAAAGAGGGACAGAAATACAGAAAGAAAGATATGAAGGAAGAAGGAAATGAAGGAAGAAAGGAAGGATGATAAACGGAAAGATAGAAAGAAAAAAGGTGAAAAAAGGAGGGAAAAATCTAAATTGATTTGGAAAGAAAAGAAAGAAAGGACGAATTATAATAAGATGTAAAACGCAAAGAAAGGTGCAAAAAGAAAGATTCTTTGCAACTATTTACTCCCATCTCAATTTTTCTTTCTTTTCAACTCAACTCAGGCAGGTTAATTTTGATTTACTCGCCGCCGAAGGGAAACCAGCCTGCACACTCTCTCTCTCTCTCTCTCTCTCTCTCTCTATATATATATATATATATATATATATATATATATATATATTCCGACGATAGAGACCAAAACACTTGAAACTAGGATACATAAAAATGAAATAAAATAATTTTTTCTCTCATCCATCTGCGCGTTCTCCATATGTTCATCAATATATATATATATATATATATATATATATATATATATATATGCTGATAGAGGGAGAGAGGGGGTGAGGAGAGAAAAGAAGGCTGTATGTGTATGTGTGTTCTTGAAAAAAGCAGAGAATGCGATAAAAGTATTTCCATAATTCATCTCTTCCCGGTAGGCAAGGAGAGAAAAAAAAAGATGGTTCCCGATTTAGCTGTGTGTGGGTAACAGACGAGGTGGGCGGGTACCACCCCTTACCAGTCATCTAAGGTCGCTCAGTCACATCATGAGCAACGATTGAATGACGCTGTCCCCACTATTTCATTCCTCTCAAATACCAACAGGAGCACATTCCAAAGTACGGAACATTTACGCCGAAAAAAAACCTTCAAGTTTTTTTTTAGTCAAGGTTGGTTGACACTCGACGCTAAATCGGTCAACCGAAAAAAAAGGTGACAACGTCTAGGTAAAATGGTTAAATAAAATGGAAGTTGTTGAAAAATATTGAGGATTTTGAGATAAATCATAATTATTTCTGTCGGGAAACTGGAGAAATTTGAGACGATAAGCTTCGATTCAAGAAAGATAGAAATGGTGACCTCATACGAATGTGAGTGAACTAGTTGTTATCAATTTTTCTTTTTAGCGAATAAGTTGTTCTAACAACTTATTCCCAAACAAGAAATGAGGGTGAACATATGGAGGACACATACACAAAAAAGGTTGAGAACCTTCAATGATTTATAATGGGAACCTCTCTATATCCCCCTTTATCTCTCGACCACCGCACACGAACAGGCACAGATACATTTCGAAGAATCTGAACAACACGCAAGACTTTTCCCGCTCTCTGTATATATTTGTTTAGCTGAACTAAGTAAATATTAACTCATATCACGAGGTTCAAACACATTCTTTCAAATGCAGACTTCCATAGCGGGAAAACCCTACCCATTTGTTTATTTGGCGCAATACAATCTCCCAATGTCCATTTGGCCTCGTACCAGACAAAACAAAGCTCAGTAAATAGTTACACGTTGATCTGTTAGCGAGTTCTGAACTTGATTATCAGAGTCACAATGTTTAGGTCGTTGTACCTCCCACCTATTTTTTTATATTCCGTAACCTTCTGGGAATTTCGAATTCAACTTTTTCGCAAAAAGAGAAAATTATTCTTTTTACTGTAATTTAAAAACATTCTGTTCTCTTGGCACGAATCTTTAACGATTAAAACTCGCTCGAGGGATGCGATTGAAACTATGAATTGCCATCTCTAATGCTGTTTCCTATACCATTAGAGGTCGGACTCATAGCTCAAGGCTGTTAAGTTTGGCCTCTGAACACTCGCTCCTCCGTCCATTGTCACTTTGAACTGGGCTTTAATTTTCCCTAATTTTAAGGGTGTGACTTAAAATAAAAGGTTATTACCTCAAACATTCTTGAGGCAGTGTGGACTAAAAGCTGACAACCGTTAACGTAATGTTATTATCTGCCAACACTGATGACGAGCCGCTGTGTACGAATCAACAAGTCCAAGAAAATCACTTTTACTCAAGACCTTTTCTTCAGTCTGCTAAATCCTTTTTTCTTTTTTGAAATTTGGAAATGGCCACTCGACTAATCGTTGAACTATACGTGCAGATGCATGTTTAACTCGTTATGTTGAATGACACAGGTGTGTAGACAGTTTTATCCCCGGAAATTCAAACGTTTTTTTCCAAATCTACAGTGGTGGAAAAGTCGTTTTACCCTAATTTGTCTGAACTGGCAAGATAAAGTATTTAATTAAACTGCAGTTTAATTCGTGGGCGAAATAACATAAGGTTCGGAATGGTTGTGCTATAAATTGAAAAAAGGGAGATAGATGTGCGGGTATGCAACAACAACGGCGACTGATAGACTGGTATCTCTTATGATCCAGACTTGCAGCTCCACACTAGTTTACTGAGCGGCCATAGGTAGCGTTGTGTGAGGAGTTGTACTACAAAGTACTTGAAATAAAACATGAAGCTTATTACACAGACGGATGGATTCAAAGCTTCAAGAAACGTCGTAGAATCTCTATGCATAAAGCGTATAGACAAAAGCTCTGCAAACCACGAGGGTGTTGCTGAAGATGGGCACGAATTTGCTACTCTTCGAACAACGGTGTAATGTAGATGGGCGTCCGTTAAGGGAGAGAGCAAACATGGTGTTTTTCCCCTTTGGATCAGGCCTTCTCACCTAGGGTGAGGGTGTTTGAAATTTGGAACCTTATAGTTGAAAAATATAATAGAGTTCTACAATTGTTCTACGTAATCCATTTAATGTATTCATGTAAAAAGATGTTTTTACTATGCACTGGTGAAAGGGTTGTTGAGATATAATCCAAATTCAACATTTACCCCCTCCCTCACAAAATATGCTTTGATCCCCCACCCAAGCCTAGAAATGCGAATACCTATGGATGGAACCTTTAATTGATATACCTGTATCTAGTATCATTTGTATGAATGGACAATATAATTAATATAAGTATGCCACTTTTAACCATTCAATTCATATATGATAATTGTTTATGTGCGAAATAGTGCCCTGAAGATACGAGATAAGCATAATTAGTAAGTCAGATGTGTTTATTGAATGCTGCAACAAAATGGATAATCCGGCACTCTTCAAGAACAACTGGTGCCGGAAAACCGGGGGTGCATCAGCACTTGCGGAAATGTTCAATAAAATCAATAGATATCACATCTACCTATATTCAAGATTCGGTTGCTTATTCGGTGCCAGCGGAAATTTCGTCGCTAGGCTGCCACAATGAGTCATGATTTCTTTTACCAAGCCATCGGTACTTAGCCTTTTTTTTTTAAGGCTGACACCCCTTCTAGGTTTCAAAATGTTCCTGACACCCCTTAAGTATAAATAACAAAATGTTGAAATTTATCAGATGTCAAGACTAAAACTATAAGTCCGTATCATGATATCACTAATAAAATCGTTTAATGCACTTGACTTCTCTCAATTAACTTTGAAATGCGAGATATGCGCTGAAAATTGTATGCATCAGCAGTAAAAGGAAAAAAAAGTCACCCTTTTCTCGTACCCCCGAAACTACCTAACGCACCACGTGGGGGTTCGTGCACCCAGGTTAGGAACCACCGGACTGAGCTACAAGTCAAACTCTTCCAAAAATGTCTATACCGGATGAATACAGCCATTACCCTGTTCAGTCAATTACATAGTTACAACGAGGTCGTAAGTACATTATTAGAAGAAATAGAATAGATAGGATTACGGAATTCGTTTTTCTTTTTCTTTTAATAGGATTCCTGAAGGAAAACACTAGAAAAATCTCTACTAGAAAATGAAATATGGTTAGTCACTCAATAGAAACCGCCGTGTGACGAAAGGCTCTTGGCAGCATGCTGTGTTGGAGGTGATCAACAAAAAAAAAATAGAAAAAGGGCTGACAATTCGTGAGTTACATCTCTCGCCTTCTCTTGGGCGGTGATTAATCAGAAAAGTCTTAAATTTAAAAAAAAAAAGAAACGAAAACAGACACAAACTGATACTGTCTGTGTACGTGATAAATACATACGTACATACATACATACATACATAGTCAGCCAGTCGGGTGAACTTGAATACCTATGCTGACAGTTTTGGTGACAGATTTGGTTGACTGTTTCTAAAAACAGGGAAAAAAATGGCCCCAAATATGTTTTATGTCGTCGAGACAGACGGAAGCTGTAAGTGAGTACGTAAACAAGCTGAGCGTGAAGAAGAAAAAAAAATATCATCGTAAATGACTTTAAAAAGGGGGGAAAGGGGGAAAAGAATGACGTGGGGGAGGTTATATTCGTGAAATCTTTGGCTGGCTCTCCCTCTCACCCCTCTCACCCCCCTCTCTCTCTTTCTCCTTCTCTTTCTCTCTCTCTGTCTGTCTCTCTCTCTATCTGTCTGTCTATCTGTCTGTCAGTCTCTGTCTCTCTCTTGAATGATTTAAAGCCATTCCAGGATTGAGTCTTATAATCTCGGCTCAACTGACCCGTAATGACGCTCAAAGATCAACGGAACAACTGAAGCCTCAACCCCGAGTCATCATCTGGCAAACTAGTCGAGATTTTTTTACCATTTCTAACTTCTGTTTGTTCTTTTCATAGAAATATATCCAGACGCGAATCAAGAGGAACAGGGGCCGACGACCCCTCCGTGTAGGCAAAACAAAATTACATATTTTTCTTTAGAATCTAGATAAATGAATTTTATGAATAAAATCTCCTAATGATCTCAAGTTATTATAGTATAACCTTAAAAAGGAAAAAAAAAATCATAATATCTTTTGTTGAATTATATAGAGTGATAAAAGGATGATATTCCCTGCCTAAAATCTTGGATCCGCTCCTAATATTCTTACTTTTCATCCGAATTCGTCTGGACGTCTGAGATAAAACATTCTATAATTCAGGGAAATTTTTACCTCTGCCAACGAAGTTGAAGGAGGTATATGTATTCACTCGTATCCATTTGTTTGTCAGTTTGCCTAACTGCTCGTCTGTCTTGTTCTATATATCATAGAAAACCCAAATGGCAATGGGCTGGACATGTTGCAAGAATGTCAGACAACTGCTTGACATCACGACTCACAACATGGATCCCTAGAGATCATATGCGAAATTGAGACCGAGAGAAAATAAGATGATGTGACGAACCAAACAAATTCAGAAAGTGCTGGTACTGCAAAGCCCATGATAGAGAGGTCCAGTGAATCTCAAAGAAGGTCTATGTCTAAAGACAGATGCTAAAAGTTTGATTATGATGGTGATAATGCTGATGTCTCTAAAAGTTTCTCATGAATTTCGATGCGATTTTTTTCGAAGGATGGGCCGTGAGCAAAAGGAGCATCGACTGAATTTGGGGGCGGATCCAGAACTGAAAGATATTTTTTCATATATTAGGACAATAGTATGGGAAATAAAGACCCCTTTATTCATCTTTGAACAGAAACTAAATCGTACGAAGAATTAATGATCCAGTCTCAATATCATCTACTGCAGTTGTAAAATTGCATTCATTAAAAGAAATTATTAGAATTGAATCCAATCAATTGAAAAAATTTAGTCAAGCCTTTATATATTTGGCTGTTTGGGAAGTAATTACGTATTTTCGTGTTCGGAAAACAATTACTTGATTAATAAATTACCAGATGAATTAAAATCACACTCCTCAATGCATCAATAGCCTCGTCTTTTTCTTGCAGGTATATACTAGTAAATAATGATTTAGCACCACCACCACCCCCAAACCAAAAAAAAAACCTCTTCTGTAAATACAGCGTCATGACTGTAAGGAAACATTCGTGTGTCGTACCGAATAAGTACATAAATTATAAACTTACCAACTAAGGCAAGGCCAGGGTTAAATGGAACTAATCTGGCAGTGTGTTATTTACAATGTAAACTAAAGATTAACCCCATTGATGATATAGACTTTGAGGAGCAACACATTCTTCATAGCTTACTGTATGACTTTCGAAATGGTAATGCTACAATGCAGGCAATGAGAGACATTTGTGAAGTGTACCCTGATGAAGTAGAGACTCATGAATGCCAGCTGTGGTTTAAAAGATTCAAGACCGGCGATTGTGATTTAAAAAAATATGTAATTATTTCCAAACACGATATTACGAAATTGATTTCAAATAAATGTGGATGAAAATGTCAGTTGGAAGGTGGAGAGAAAAACTCAAGAGACAGGTGCTAAATCTCAATTATTTTTTTTTATCAGAGTTTATTTTCTGAATTTCTCTATTGACTGAATTCAATTTCGTCGATTTATTTGGATAGATGCTATTTTGAATAATTGAGAATGAAAAAAAAATTGAATCAATAGATATATTTTTAATTCAAATATCGTGTTCTGAGGTCACACCCCATGCATCATTATGTACGTGTATATATATGTATGTGTGTGTGTGTGTGTGTGTGTGAGTGTACGTTTATGTATGTGTGTGCGTGTGTGTGTGTGTGAGTGTGTTTAGCGTACAGTGCGCAGTTCCGTATAATTTTTGTGAAATGTTATCAAAAAAACGCAAAAAATATAAATTTCAAAAAGTGTATCAAGAACATTCCATTCACCATCCATCACGTGATTGGCAATCCTGTTTAATATTGAATAATTTCATATGTAAAAGATTGTATATATATATATATATATATATATATATATATATATATATATATATATATATAGAAGGTGCAGCGTGGCACAGACCGTGAAATCGATAAATTGTGTTCAAATTCCGACCGAGGTTATTCAAGTTCATTTAGTACGAATAGACTTCAAAAATGGATGACTCCCAATCCCTACACTTTGTCCCCGAACCCGAGATCTTGACAGAAATGTCATGCAACGATGCTCGAGAAACAAGAAAGTGGGTGAGACAGACCCGTCTCGCATATCTACCACCCGGGCAGTTATCATAGTAAAAAGTTATTACAGCCATTTTCAACCTTGACAGTGGCCAGCCTAAGTACATCAAAATCGCCTCCTTCTCATTGAATTTGAAACCATAGTTCCTTTTTTAAAACGGAAGAATTAGAAGGGAAAAAAAGCACCTTTTCAGTATTGCATTAGATATTTTCCTAAAACTGTTCAAAGGATTGGTTCATGCAACGATTAACAATAGTGGTAACAGCTATTTGCAGTCATTACCGGAGCAAATAAGGCTGTTATTTGTCTGGGGGATCACTTATAGACTTTCCCCTGTCTCAACCATTGTGACACACCAGTAACAAGACATTCTTTTGTCAAGATACATGGCTACAAGACGGAATAAAAAGAGAAGTGGATCCATGCATCTTCCTAGGGCATTAGTGTAAGATAAATGCCAGCAGCCCCAGCCAGATAATAACTTAACAGAAATATGTATGATTTAAAGCTGAGATTCGTGGACAGAGATACACAGATTGGATGGTGTTTGGAGTAGTTTCTGTGAAACCAATTCCTGACATTTATCTACAACATGTGTTCTTTGTACCGCAGACAACACTGCTTTTTGCTTTCATGCTTAGCCATTCGGAATAAGTGTGTCTGAAATTCTCTGTTGAAATCAAGGGCTACCACTTCCCTCTCAGCTGCTTTTATGGTATCTGCTAAACCTAATTGGAGGTCCGAGTGACTGTGTAGATGGCACAAAGAATGGATTTGGTGAGCCGAGTTCAAACCCAGACTGAGACTGAGGTTTGCATTCGCATCACTCAAATGCCTTTGGATCCACGACCCCCTACCAATATATTATGGACCAGCGTGGCAGAATAAGGTTAATCATCCCAATGGCTTACACTTACTTAGGGGAGGCTAAGCTTAGCTTAGCACGTCACGGAACCACAACTGGGTAGCCAGATTGTGTTACGCCAATCTTCCAAGTGGGGGAGGGCAAGTCCGCTATGGAAGTCGTTATTCAAAATTCTGTCTTTTATTTGAGTTCAAACAACAATCTTCGACACCCATTCTGAATACGTGGCTCTTTCAACCGCAAGACAGAAATTTCACTAAACGTCTGCCTGTTCATCTGCCACACTTGGAAAATAAACAGTTTTCGTTGAAAGGGTTGGGAGAAGAGGAACACTTTTGAGGATGGAATTGCAAATCAAATACCTTGGTTGGGGAGAGGGAGAAATGATAGAGTTACGACAGAGGGTAGGGATGAAACATAAAGATTCCCTCTAAAGGAGGACGACTGAACGTCGCCATCGAGAAAAGGATGACTAGAAATTAAAAAAGATGTTGAATATCCCAGTTTCAATTGTGGAGAGTTGTAAGAAGCCCAGTTCCCAAAAATAAGAGGTTGAGAACATCAAAAACAGAAACAAAACAACAACAAAAAAAAAACAACTTTAAGCCTTCTAAGTTATACAAGTATTTGGGAGAGAATTACGTGGCACAGTTGGGAGAACAACGGATTGGGAACCCCTGTATTTCTTACTTACCATTTTCTCACGCGGTTCAAACAAGTAAAACACTGCTCACCTGCTTGATGCGCAGAACGCTTATCAAACTGACAACGAGGCATTCTCCCGTGTTACGAAAGAATTCCCGGTCTTATCCCCATCCTAACGTCTGGAGAAATCCTCAAAGGCGACCGGCAGCTGGGATTTTTTTTCCCCCAAACATCGGAGATTCCAATCTCCAATTTCTTTCCCCTTTCTTTTTTCTAGAAACCGGTCACGTGCAAATCAGTCAACCCATCCCTCACCAAAAAAAAAAAGAAGGTATTTCATTCTTGAACGCCCCCCAACAGGATTTGGCTCAAATTTCGCCGAAGCCTGTCCCCACTGTCGTTTAGGATTGTGTCGCCTCTCTTTGAGTGCAAACATAATGTTCGTGGAATGGAGTTGACGAAATGGTGCAGTAACAACAAAAGCAACATGACGAATGAGTTCAATAGACCAAACAATCGTTGGATGATAATGATTCCTTTGAAAACAGCTGCCCGCCGTCGTCTCAGGATTCTTCTATCCGATAGGGAGGGGCAATACGGTAAGGATTTTATTCGTAAAACGGGAGAATCGTTTTCAATTGGATAAGCGTTGCGTACATCAAGCAAGTGAAAGCACAAGCGGTCATTGTCATGTCAGTCATTGAAATTGCGACGGTCACAGGGCACATATGATCAATGTCGTCTCACTACCGACTGAGTAACCTCAAGTGAGAGTATCTTGCACAGTCCTGTTGGATTGATTACTGCATGTCGTTTAGGCTACGAAACCGGTTCGCCAGATAATTCAAAATGAGGAAGGAAGAAAGGGAGAGAAAATGAAGGAAGGAAAGGAAAGGAAATGAAGGAAGGAAAGGAAATGAAAGGAGGGTATAATAAATAAAGGGGAAGAACAGAAGGGAAGTGGGGGAAGACAGGATTGTCATTTTGTTTAGTGAGAAACTTAAGTGTCTCGTTCAATCACAAATGTTTGATTTTTGTCACAGATATAATAAATTAACACTTCGAGAGAACATAATGATTTCATTAAAGAAATGTATTGAAAATAGTTCTGAAAAGTATTGTCAATGGTCAGTTGTTAAGACAAGCCCTACTGACATAACAGCGCTTTTAGATGAAAGAATAAAGAAATTTGTTTTACCGCACGGATCACGAAATCCAATATCACTTCTATTTTTTTGGAACCAGAGTGCAAGGGAAGGGGTGTAATAAGTGCTTGTTCTCTCTGTTTTTTGAAGAAACTTTGGTGGTCCTTCCTATCGCAGATGTGTTTTGTTTTTTGTTTTTTGTTTTTTGCAAAAGTAATTGCTTGACGATGGAATAGAATGTAAGTTTATCTTCTGTTACAAAAAAAAACGAAGTATTAGCGGTCGACGTGCGAGAATTGACACCGACAAAATAATGAAACCAAATTCTATCGTCGAAATAGGACCAAGAAAGAGAAGGGGGCAGAGGGCACACCCATTAAATCTGGCTTTATATTGTTTCGCTCTAATTAATGGTCCTACCCTCCCCCCGCCCCCTGGGATCGTCGATGGTGGATGATAAGTAATTGAGGCTTCGTCTATTTTGACAACAACAAAGACGGCATATCTCCCTCATCCAGTGCGCCCCAGATTGCGGAATGAAAATTGCCATCTCTTTTTTACGGATCAATGAGTTCAGGGGATAATTTGTAGGTCTAGCTCAGGATAAGGGTGTTAGGATTAGGGTTAAGGGTTGGGTTAGATCAGGCACTTACAAGTTTGGGGTCGGAAAGTTGACGGTTTTACGAGGTTTTAGCATCAAAAACCGTGATGATATTTTTCTTATATATATATATATATATATATATATATGTATGTATATATATATGTGTGTGTGTGTGTGTGTGTGTGTGTGTGTGTGTGCAGAGCCCTATCCAAGATCTCTGGGAACTCAGGGTGTAAAATTACCAGTGGTGCTCATAGCCAACAAAAAACGCTAAACTGATCAACCGCAAATGATTTAGAGGAAACCAGGATAAATGTTAACGGTGAACTTTTATTGTAAGAATTTAGCTCCGGTTCGTTTTCTTTCCTCTGCTCTAAAACCCTTGAAAATAGATGTAGAGAGCTGAAATTTTAATTGGTTATAGCTTGAACATTGAGCGTTAAACTGTGCGTTGAATGTAAAGTAAATCTTTATTTCATTTAATTATTTATGTATAACTTGACCATCATGCGATTAGCGTGCTATAAACTTTTGCAAAGTCTGAGCTACAACTTATCAGATATTTTTCAAAGATTTCCAGGGAAAATGATCCTAAGCTAAATTCGTACAGTAAAAGTTAGCGATTAGCTTTGATCCTCTTATGATACGCCTTGCAGATATTTTGAGTACGATCGATCATTTGAAACCTTAACTTATAGAAAATATGAATATAATATTTGGCCCCGTGCGTCAAATCAGGTATCAAGTCACATCAGTTAGTTTTAAGCTCCTGTTGAACAGGTCATTTTCAGCGATCATCTTTTCATCGAAAATGGCTCCATATATACCTTTTCTAACCATTATCGTTGAAAATATGAATGTTTAATTATCCAAAACATGTTATATGAGGGTTTTTTTTCTCTGGGAATATACAAGGATACATCCATACAAGAAATAGAGTTTACTTTCAACGTAAATTTTCTCAGAACTTTGCTTAGAAAATCTCCTGACTCTTAATGTTCTTAGTGCACTTAAACTTAATGTTGCGTATCTTCACAACCATATAAGCTTTCAAGATGAAGTACCCAGAATGAAGCTCATAGTGTGAATAATATGAATCCATCCTCATCTAAAATCACCCTAAATTACACTTGATATCTGACCCGACGTGTAAAGTCGCATGTTTTTTGATTAGATTGAACAAGAGTCAGATGTTAAGATTTGAGCCCGTGTATAAATTACTCAACTTCTTTACATCGACGCAACATTGCTGAACTACAGCAAACAATACTGACTGGTTTAATCTGACTATTTTCCCCATTTTGGTTACTCATAGGTTGACATCCTCTCTGCCGTTGTACCCTCTGACTTTCTTTGGGTGAATGTCGTGTGCAGTGAGGGTAAAGTGTACGGTTGACTTCGATTGCGTCACCGAATATGGTGAACACCCGAATAATGTCGTGAGGCACAACCGCTGAAACGTTGTGGATTTATAAACAACCAAAATATCCAAATTAATCTAAGTACTCCAATCATTCTTCATTTCAAAAACTCTGTTAGAAATTACGATGATCTAATCCTTCACAGCGCTAAGTGATGTAGAAATATAACGTTACGGAGAAAGATTGTGCCAATCTTGAAAAAGAAAAGGCGGAGAGCCTATCTATAATAAACTCAAGTATTAAAAAAACCCTGGCTTTTAGCCGGGCTTGAACACTGGCCAGTCTTTTTCTTATCTACCTTAGCTCAACTCATCTAACACTTGAGCCAGAATGTTGACACACTCTCCCCACGAGCAGACAATAAAATTTATAAGTATTTTCTTGTCTTGTGGATTTGTTGTATTGTTTCAACTACTTAAGCAGAAATGTTAAAATTGAAAGAATTAGGTAAAGAATTCGCAACCCTAAGCGTCCATTTGGTTCATCGTAATTAAGTGAAACAAAATGCCCATTTAAGATTCCAAAGTTATAATTAGTCAGACAGCTAATTCCCACATTGGTAAAGGAAATTCTTGGATTTTCTTGCAGAAACGCCTCTATTAAATTTCAGAAACCGAATCTTAACATAACCCAAAATAAGTAACCCGGTTCTGACGATTACCAGCGGATCAAACCTAAAAAGTTACCAAATTATATTGTTTACAAACACTCAGGATCTTGATAAAGTACCAAAATGTTTCGTTGACCGACAGATTATAAAATATATTTAAAACTTAATTTAGACGTTTTATCTTTCAATTTTATTTTATTTAATTTTTAATTCTTGGTGAGTTGTTTTCTCTTCTTGGATCTTATTTCAAACTTTATTTTTGTCGTTTTTCGGTGATTTTTCTCGTAAAGCGTTCCAAAATTCCCCTGATATTTCAAACTAAATGTTCTTCTCTATTTTTGGTCAACTCAAAAGAGAGAACTTAATGGACATGCGGAGACGGAGACAGATTGCAATCAAAATATGAGTGACTCTTAGTTGATACACACGTACATACATGCAAACATACATATGCATATATAGATATAGACACACAGATATACGCACAATAAAGAGTCTATGGGGGCAGTGAAAAAATATGTGAGTGTGTGTGTGTATGTGTGTGTGAGCATGCGTTTATTTCCTAGCTTTTGAAATGACACTCGCGTATCGCATGGCCGCTTTCCTAACTTGGTAACCACCCCATAAATCCCGAAACCCAATATTGCTTCCAATTTTTGGAACGAGTGGATGGGGAAGGAAGGGAAGAAGAAAGGAAGGAAGGGAGGAGAGGAGGGAGAAGAGAATAAATGGATTTTCATTTTGTTTCTTGGGAAACGTTGGTGTTTCGTTCTATTCACTGAGATTCGGGTTTTTTCATCAGAAATCTACTGAAGACCAGAACTAGAACACGACATGATTATTTTTCTGCATAGATGCATTAAAAATCAATATGAAAAGGATTGTTAAGGGTCAGGAGTTAAAATAAGCTCCAATGGCAGATAAAGACTTTTAAATATACAATATGAAACCCTCTCTCATGATTTCAAATTAATTTTTTTTCGGTTTATATATATACATACATATGAATTATAAATCGCACCATATTGCAAAGAAATGTTTCTTTATGATATAACAAAATCTATAATTAATTCTATCCGACCAAATCCGTCCATTTGTTCATATATATATATACATATATATATATATATATATATATATATATATATATATATATATATGTATATATATATATATATATATATATATATCGTCTTCTCGAAAAGATTGACGAAAAATCATGTCAGTTAGATAGGTTAGACTGACCCGATTCGTGGTTTGTATTTCGCAGATTTTATGACCGACGTGGAAAAGCATTTATTTACTCCATGAGTGTTTGCATGTGCGTGTACAAGAATGCGCGCGATAATGCATGAGTCTCAAGTAAAATCGGTTTCGCTTTACGTGGCTTCACTTTAAGTCGCATTTGGCAAGAACGAATCAACAATGCTGAGTAAGACCTCGCTGTACTATTGCCGCGCTTCCGAGCCGTTTTTATCCCTCGAATGCACTGTCACATTGGATGTGCGTTGTTTGCAAATATTTCCAAGTTCTGATAATCATACTCGTTTTTCGAGGCAGCCTGTCTGTTATTGTAGATCGTAATTCATGTGATATCTGTCTGTCTGTGATATAATGAACAGAAAGAGGGGAAAAAAGATGAAGCAAATACACACACACACACACACAAACACACACACATATATATATATATATATGTATATGTATACATATGTATATATATATGTATATATATATATATATATATATATATATATATATATATATATATATACACAATCTAGAAAGCTTTACAGCTTTAAATATGTATATATACTCCATATGCTCACCCGTGTATATATATATATATATACATATATATATATATATATATATATATATATGTGTGTGTGTGTGTGTGTATGCATGTCTGTGTGATGTGTGGTGTGATGTGTGTGTGTGTGGTGTGATGTGTGTGCGTGTGCATGTGTGTGTGGTGTGATGTGTGTGGTGTGATGTGTATGCGTGTGCATGTGTGTGTGGTGTGATGTGTGTGCGTGTGCATGTGTGTGTGGTGTGATGTGTGTGTGTGCATGTGGGTGTGGTGCGATGTGTGCGTGTGTGTGTGCATCTGCGTGTGGTTTGACATGTGTCTGTGTGTGCATGTGTGTGTGGTGTGACGTGTGTGTATTTTATTTTCTTTCTTTGTTTGACTATCTCTTTTCACCGTGTCTGTTTCTTCCTTTTTTTTCTTTTTACCTTTTCTTTTAATATCTTTGCTTACTACTTTTCTTTCTTCCTTCCTTTCTTTGCCCGTTTGTCCTTCTCCCTCTCTCCTTTTTCTCCCTCTTTCTCTTTTGCACACACTATCTTCCCGTCTACTTCTGTCTTCTCCATCTGGATGCTGGATTACACAAATTATGTCCAGTCCATGTGATGGCATATTAACTTCTGTAACCCAACAAACACAACCACCAAACAATATCAAGTATCTTCACTGCTTCAGATTTCCTCGTACTCTCTCTGTCTCCGTCTGTCTGTCTCTCTGTCCGTCTCTGTCTGTCTCTCTCTGTCTCTCTCTGGCTCCCTCTATCACCCCAACACTCGTTAATTGCTATCTGTTTCTCCTCTTTCCAAATCCTGTCCGAATCACTTTCCTCCCCACGCCTCTTTTCTCTCTTTTCAAATCCCCCCTCAATCTCTCTCTCTCTCTCTCTCTCGTCATCTCTCTCTCTCTCTACATGCCCTAGCCTCCCTCCCTTTACTTTTAAGACTCCTCATAGTCTCAGATTTCTCTCTCTGCCGTCTCCACCCGGGGTAACAATACCGACTTGAAGTCATTAAATTCTCTTAAGGAAGATAAAAACATTATCTCTTTTCTCCAGACTTGTTAACAAGATGCTGGCCCAAGGGAAAAAAGCTGCCACAAGCAAAATATTTTCTTTTTGTTTTTTAATATCTTCATATCAGCCAATGGTTATAACAGATATTGCCAAGACTAGAAACACACTACACTACACACGTTGTAGAAAAGAGACATCAGTTAAGTTTCAAATCTTTACACTGCCATGTTTTGAAACGACTAGTAAATACCCACCGCTTTGGTAACAGTTTACCTAAAGCTGGGTTCTATGTCAGTGTGTTTACCTAGTGATTTGTGAGCTTAACGTAAGGTATCGCAGACTAAAATTCGAATCAATTTCGTATCAAACTTGAAACAACTACTAAGCTTAGACGTCCACGCTTTATGGTCGTTTGATAGCGGGTTTCCGTCGTAATCTCGAGTACAGAAAAATCTGATACTAAAATTATTCTCTACAATTGCATTGGAGGACAATGAATGGTTTGGTTCGATATTTATTGAGATGTCATAAAATCTAATTCGGCGAGCTATTTCTTCCAGAAGAACTTAATTTTTTAAAAATTGGTTCGGTTGGCAGGCTTGCGATGTGTGTACGAATACATCACGTGTACAGACCTCACTAATGGAGCTAGAGGCCTGACAATTTAAAAATTTACTCCTTACTATGTTTTGCTTTTATTTTCTTTTTTTCAAAAATTCTTTCCCTGAATAAGATTTCCGAGGGGGTTCGATTTGCAATGTAACTTTGAGTTGAATTGGTCCCTTGGTTTGTGTTCATTTGTTATTGTTTTTTTACACATCAAGACTTTTCTAGTGATCACTGCCCAGCGAAAGGCGATAAAGTAAATTGTTCATGGATCAGCTTCCGAAGTTTTTTATTGATCCCCCTCAGCACAGAATGCTGCAAAAAGGACGTTGGTTGCATGACAGTTTCTATTGAGTGATTAACCGGACTTTTTTTTTCAAATAGTGGGTAAAACATGAAAATCATTCGTGATGTATTCACTACTACTACTACTACTACTACTACTACTACTACTACTACTACTACTACTACTACTACTTCTTCTTCTTCTTCTTCTTCTTCTTCTTCTTCTTCTTCTTCTTCTTCTTCTTCTTCTTCTTCTTCTTCTTCTTCTAGCACTGCTGCGCAGATGAAATCTGGGTCAATGTCAAGAAACATGTGCCCGTCGTGAAATAAAACAAATATTGCAACCAGTTTCCGGTGTTTTGGGCCCGGAAGCATGTAATAATGAACTCTACACCGGTGGATAGGGATCCGTTCGCAGACATAATCTCCCCAATGCATGCAAGGAGTAGGGTCAGCGAACACCCGGATACCTGCGGCATTAGAGTAGGGGACTGGGCAATTTCTGGACCACTCTACAACTTCCAGTCCTATGAGGGTGGCCTGCGCTAAAAAAGATCATGTTTATTTTCGCTAGGTAAAAAATGATTTCCTAGTGCAACGTGCAGTTAGCAAATAATAACCCGAACCCCAACACCCTGTCCGGGAATTGAAATGTTTCCTAACTATAGGTAGAGAGGGACATGGTGAGGAAGAAGAAGAAGAAGAAGAAGAAGAAGAAGAAGAAGAAGAAGAAGAAGAAGAAGAAGAAGAAGGAGGAAGGAAATAATTAAAAACAGGAGGTGATGTAAAAAAAAAAGAAGCAGATGACGGAATGAAAATGAAAGGGAAGGACAGGGATGAAAAAGCGGGAAAAGAGAAAAAGAGACCATGAGAAAAAGAGAAGGGTGAGAAGAAGAAGTGACTGTCCGACGAAAGAGAAAACGAAAAAAACAAATCGAAAAAAAAAGAAGTAGGATAGGAGAAGAATAAACAAGAGAGAGAGAGAGAGAGAGAGAGAGAGAGAGAGAGAGAGAAGCTTATTTCTGGACTTTTGAAAAAAAAGTTAAAAATCACTTCCAGATGGAGATTCCAAGACCTTAATGGAGGAATGGTAAATTCTAATCAAAATACAAAATTGGATTCCCAGAAATGTTTCCTTAAACTGGTTGGTCCCAAGATCGAGGAAATGGTCGGCACGAAGGGTCTAAGGGACCCAGGCGGTGCCATCGTCACGCGTCAGTGACAAGATCTTTCACAAGAAATTCAGTGATGGAATAAAAGGCATACAGAGGTGGACTCATGCTTTCATTCGAAGGCATAATTGCAAAGAGATTGCTCGTTGCCTCACTTGTTATTTGAACTAATCTCACCCACGGATGGATCGAGCAGAAGGGGTTTCCAATGAAAAATATTATTCTTACAAATAAATCCGTGGAATTGTAAACACATTCCCAACACCAAAAACAAGAAAGGGATATGTGATATGGGATTTTTCACTTCCGTTTGAGTCCGAGCTTTTTTAGCACTAAAATTGATTAATGAGTAAATTTTGAAAAACTAATTAAAGAAATTTAATAAAAAACTATCAAATAGAAAAAAAAAAGACCCGGAAAGTCATTCGAATAGAAACCTTTGAATCTGATTTTTCAAAAAACAAACAAGAAAAAAAAAACAAAAAAAACAAAAAACAAGCGTATGGACCAATTTAGCATGAAATAACATTGTAAAGTGAGCTTCCATCTGAAAACCTATGGGGATTAAAACATTATAAAGAATAAATGTTGAAATGTTCATCCCTGTAGCTCGATTGGTGCGGTTTGTACGTGTGATACATACCTAGCTAGCCAGCCAAACTGACTTGAAAACTGAAGAAACCTATATTGATGGTTTTGATGACAGTTTTGGTTGACAGTCTCTAATCATATAAGTATAAGACGGAAGACATCTTACTCATATCAAATGAAAGATAAATTAGAAAAATTGATTTTCTAGGATTAATTTATGATTACTTGGGATTATTGAGGATTTTGATTAATAAAAAGTTCTTAAGATATTAAAAAGAAAGTTTGAACTATGCCTTTCACAAGTATGTTGGATGTCTGAACCCCTTATAACTCCCATCTAAAATTTTGTTCGGCAATTCCGTTCTGTCACCCCCACCGATAGCCGTTACACCATCACGCATCTCCGTCATAAATTAAGAGAGTATAAGATGGAGTGGGGTCTTGCAAAGACAAAAACGTCTTGCGGAAAGAAGGCTCTTCATCTTTACAAAGCAAACAAAAATATTCGTGTTGCTTATTTGTTGTAGAAAAAAGGTGGAGCACGATTTGCTTAAACAAAAGTTTTGGGGTTATCTTGGAATCTCCTTCGATGAGAACAGGAGTAGAGAAAAAAAAAAAAACTCGAAAATCTTGAAAGAAAAAAATATAGGGTAATGGGAGTAATGCTTATAAAAGAAAAAAATGGTGATGAGAGTGGAGAATGTCCTGAAAGACCCGGAAGACAACCGGGGTAACTTTCTGGTCACTTAAGATGATCAGACGATGGCCATCATCAAGAATGTCAATCAAACTGCCTCGCCCTCTTTCCTAACAGTCCTACTAGCAATCTCTTACCCTGACCCTTAACCAATTGCTAGAAAGCTTCCGAGTTCTGTTCTCCCCATTTTAGAGTGACGTCATCCGTGACAGATAGAGAGGAAAGGTCAAAGAGTAAGGGAGAAAGAATGAAGCCGAAAAAACTACAAAAGAGTAAATAGAGACAAATCAGAAAAAGAGAGAGAAAGAGACTGTCGGACCACAGACAAAAAGGAAGAAATTGAGTCACAAAATCAGTGACACAGCTTAATACGGCGCAAGGCTACAAATATAGCACGCTCATTGAAGATTGAACTCAATATTATCATTATGGACTGTATGGCTGGCTTTCTATACCTTGCTCCGTGGCATTGCGCCAAAGTAAAGTTGTATACGATGTTCAGCTCAACTCAGTATTAGGCCACTAGTAGGTAATTAAGGCCTGCAAGATG
This sequence comes from Thysanoteuthis rhombus, assembly GCA_963457665.1. Classification (NCBI taxonomy): domain Eukaryota; kingdom Metazoa; phylum Mollusca; class Cephalopoda; order Oegopsida; family Thysanoteuthidae; genus Thysanoteuthis; species Thysanoteuthis major. Next base: position 4,470,655 of record OY735218.1, read on the forward strand.
AGTTTGCTAATCATTGAAATACGTTAAGTACCGATTTATGAGTTTTAGGATTATTAATTCATCAGGGATTCAAAGCGATTTGCAACCATTCACTTTTGGCCCGTTAACTGAGGAAAGTGGTGGTGGGGGGATAATAGTTATTCATTGCAAAATAAAAGCTATGATATATATGATATATAATATGCTATAATATATATATATATATATATATATATATATATATATATATATATATATATATATATATATATATATATATATATATATCTAAGTACAAATCAGAGATCGACAAATAAACAAGAAAAAAAGGGAAGAAAAAGAAATATCCATGTAAATAAGACGGGGTTTTCCCTCACAAAAAATAGACCCTCCCCTATAATGCCCGAAATAGGGATCCGAATTAATCGAATCACTCGCTTGGAGAAACCCAAGAGGGGCAAAAACTTAAACATGTTTGTATAGCGAATCCATTTTTTCACCATATATATATATATATATATATATGTGTGTGTGTGTGTGTGTGTGTATGTGTGTGTGTGTGTGTGTGTGTGTGTTTGTGTGTGTGTGATTTAAAAATTATTGGTACAACTTGATGAAAAAATCAAAATAATTTTCAAATATATTAATGTAGGCACATTTTCTTATTCTCACACAGGTCAGGAAAGTGTTAGCAATAACCTTACAAAAATCCAGGAACAGAAAGACAAGACGAGCTTGAAAACTGAAGAGACCTGTGTTGATATTTTTGCTTGACGGTCCCGAATAAAGAAAACGTTTGGGAAAAGTTAGTAAATAAAGAAACACAAAAAAAAAAGAACGAAAAAAATTGAAAATTAAAAATAGAATTTTTTTAAAAAAAAGAAAGAAAAAGAAAGAAAATATCTATTCCGATGAAATTCCCACCTGATGACCAAATTTAATCCTTTTAAGGCTCTAGGGACATATATATCCCGAGGTTTCTATGACTAATTGGATATACATGTCCCGTAGACCTCTTTTAGAAGTCTATAGGGACATATGTGTTACGAAAAATTAAGTAAATAAGATTTTCCCGGCTTTTACAACCGCAGACAATGACGTCATCATAGTATGAAACGAACGTAGAAATTAGATTACATTACGCGACTGAACAGGAAACGCGTGTGGACGAATTGATCTTTTGATTCCACGTTTTTTTTTATATATATCCTGGGATAAACAGTTAATGGGACAAATGAATCCCATCAGAAAGGGTCAATTATTTTCATTCCTCCATCCGTCTAATTAGACATCAAAAGTAATTTTTTGTTTTTTTGTTTTTAAGGTTAATTAATAATTTGGAACATTCGGGTATTTTATTTATAAGATTTCTTTACGAAGATATTTGAGAAAAAATCACCGGGCTTTGCACCCTTGGATCTGAGAATTTCTTCGAATTTGTTTGAAAATTGGGAAGAAGAAGGGGGTAATGAACATGTGAATGAAATTGAAGAAAAAATAGTGTTAAAACTAGTTGTTACACAGGCGCAGATCTAGGAGTTCGGACTCCACACCCTCGAGGTCGGGCAGATCACAACTTTTTCTTTTATTAATATCTTGATTAAAGAATTTAAGGAATGAAAACCCATATAAAACATTATTTTAGGGTGTTCAGAAAATAATTGCGTAATTTTGAGTTAAGAAAATTACGAATTTTCAAAAAGGAGAGTGAAATTTGATTAAATACTATTCATCAATATTGTAATCACCATCATCATTAATGACAGCAGTCCAACCGGAAGGCAGAACCTTTTTTCTAATATCTTCCTTTTTTTTTTTTTTGTCCTTTGAACTCTCAATCCTCTATTGACATAAAATTTACGATACATTGTAAACGACTCACTGCTGGATAGAAGAGATGATGAACTAAATACAGACGTCATTTCGTGCTATGTGAGCCTGATCTTAGTTGACCTTAGTTGATTGGCTTCTAACTTGAAGTTGTGGAATACGCGATAACTTTCCGAACAACCTAATGAATACTTTTTTCTCATTCGGGACACCGCTGCTCATTTTTTGTCTCCATTTGCCCCACCCTCCCACTCCCTAAGCTCAAAATCCTGGATCCACCCTTGACAGTGCGTTTTGGGGGTTGTTTCTTTTAATGCAGGGAAAGAATAATCGTGTGAATGGAAAGATAAAAGAGAAAAGAATTTTTGAACCGGAATTCTAGGCAAGATGGGGCGGGGGTGATGTCGTCTTGATTCAAAGGAGTGAACAGAGGAGTGGAAAGAGGGACATTGGAGCAAAAGGCGCGAAAATAGGGAGATCACGTGACACTGAAGAAAGGCGACACGAAATATCAGGAGAAACGTAACAGATTTGCAAAAATTGCAAATTTTGAGTACGGTAACTCAATACAGTAAACATTCATTGACATAAGAACCGCGCCCACGACGGAATTAACGATGTAAACTTTGCTAAAACTAATCCTACACCCTGTCAATCGAGCAAGTAGCGTGAAGAGACAACATGAAAGCAGTGTGAACGGACAAGAGAGAGAGAGAGAGAGAAAGAGACAGAGAGACAGAGATGTTGGGGAGGGGATGAAGAAGAAAAAGGGGAAAAAGGGATATTTCTATATTGCATTTCGATGTTTTGAGTGATTGTATCCACTTTCAGCAACTTTCAACCATCGGCAAGTCTTTACATACGAACCGAAATGTAATTTTTCTCGTATATACTGGCGTATGATACAATAAATCTACATTGTTAGCAACCATGAATAAAAGAAAGTCATGGTTAAACGGAATTTTGATTTTATCACCACAGATTCTATGGTTATTCCGTACTTAATGATTAAGGAAAATTAGACACCGCCAACCGAAACTGCCATCTAAAATGTCAATATAGATTTCATCAGTTTTCAAGTTGGTCTATCTATCTATCTTATGGAACTTGAGGGCAGAAAATTGAAACATTTACTCCTGATGTTCAAAAGAAAATTCTTTTTTTTTTTTTAATTCCGCACCAAAATTGGTTTTTAGCGGAGGATTAAATTTATGATGCAAGTTTTTAATAAATTGATCCCTCAGTTTGTGTCCGGCGGTATTCAGTCCTCTTTTTTTTCAATTCGGACGTTTTGAGTGCACATTTTTCTGCTCTTTTATTTGATCATCCCCAATGCAGCATGCTGCCGAAGGACGTTGGTCTATTGACGCTTTTTTTTCGAGTTGCTAATCAGACCAGATTTTAATGAGTTCTGAAGTATATCTGAGAGCATATTCAAAGAAGTGAAAATGTCAATACCGCTTATATATACATACTTTACAATCAAGTATTACATCATAATTATAGAAAATTAATTCTATGCACAGGTTGACTCTTACATACTAGAAGGTAAAAAGAAAGCTCATGCCCCTTCCAATGCTATGACGTCATCGTTGACATCATCGTATTGATTTCTGAGTTATTGCAATTCCACACTTCTATTATGATGAAATCATTGTGATGACGTCATTACTGCTATTGCACTACTGATGAGGTCACTGTGACGCCATAAGACAAAAATTTGTCTCCACTGACAAAGTTAACAAAAAAGAATCCTTGGATCCGCCACAAAATCTAATGAATTGATCTTTATGTTTCTACATCACTTATCTGTCTAGGAAACTGGATTTCGAATATTGAATCATATTGACTGACAAGTTCAATCAAAGAATATTACCGCTATAGAGCTCTGTAGGAAAAAAACCTTTCTTTAGAAACTCTGTTTGGTTAAATGAGTAATTATATTCATTTAACTACTAATTAATCCCCCTGGAAAGAAATCACGGACACATCAGAATTTCCATGGTATATTAAGTGGAAGAGTTCACTATTTCCAATTATGTGTGACGGATTTTTTCATCATTGAAGTTGTTACCTTTAAGAGGAAGAGACCATCGTTAGGGACGGGGAAACAAACAGAAAAAAATCATTCTGTTCATTTTATAAGAAAATATTCTAGGTTTAGCTTGGCGCATAGCTACAAGTAACTTGAAGAGGAACGTATTGCCCTTAACAAGATATCTTTATCAGCAAAATCGTTACTTTTAAATGGAAGAGACCATCGTTACGGACAAAGAAACAATCAGAAAGAAGTAACACAGTTCATTATATAAGTAGATTGTTTGTATGACGTCGAAGATGGAGCTTTTGATGATGACGAATGACCGTTGACATGACGCAAATCAGCCGAAAGTTCATGATGCCGTAAAACAGTAAAGAGATGCTAATCGGATGTGTTGAGAAAAACCACGTGGCTTTTATTCCAGACAGACAATACGATTGAAAAGTAACAGGACAACATCAGAGTGCTTGACATCAACAACCGCACCCTCGAATTTTGAGAGGATCAGGTTATCGAAACAAGAAAGCTTAATACGTTCTGAGACGTAAGTGATGGATTAATTTCAAACATTTTAGGCGTTGTTGCTGAATCATTCATTAATAGACATTGTATATTTCCATTCAAAATTTCTTAGACAGTATCTACTCCCTCGCCAGAATGTTTAGTGGAACACACACACACACACACACACACACACACACACACACACACACACAGAACACTTTAACCTAAATGTATATTCGTGTGTGTATGTGTCTATTTGTATACGTGTGCGGGTGCTACCCGATGGTTCGTGACACTGAGGACACTGGACGGTTTCTCCAAGATTTGGAAGAAAAAAGACGTGCAGGACAAATTTTCTTTTAACACCATGTCTCATCTATCCAGAGATGAATATTTTATGAGAAAAACCTATCCAATAAGGATTTTGATTCCTAAAAATTATGGGAAAACTTTAATTCAATAAAATGATATTTTCCTCTAGCCATTAATTAAAAATTACCATGTATTCTACTCTTTGGGGCCCTTTTTAAAATTCTGACATTAAGCACCTTATAAAGTTAAGTCATGAAAAGGTTAACGAGGTTATGGGGCTCCGGTGACCCTTCCACAAAAGGATGTATTTCCAAGCTGACGGGGAAATACAGTATATCTTCGTGACAACCTTGGTACCAGCAAGGATAATAACATCTCTTCATATGGGTACTATCTTACAGTATCATTATCCTTTACTGGCTATGATGTTCCAACCTTCGAGTCAATCTCACCCGAGGTGAGGAGGCTTTATCCAGTATCAGAATGAAAGTATAATTTCACTGATCACAAAACCTTAAACAATATGATCATTTTTCACGGTTTAATTATAGGCCTTGATTAATTTCTTTATCGTCTAATTAATTTTTATCACAATGCATTCAGCCAATATTCTCCCCAGCCGCTGGTTACGGCGTGGAGTTTGAATAAACATATCCGCTTTCGATGAAACACGCTATATTGATTCATTTCTGTCCGACTTGACCCATTCACTGTGGAAGGTGGTGACCAGTAATAGTTATTCATTACGGAGCAAAAGCCCTGGCCCACTGAGAGAACTGAGTCGTCATCAAAAGCAGTAAAATCGAAATTTCCGCCGTCCACAGTTATTAGGTTAACATCGGTAGAGAGACGTGACAGAATAGTTAGAAAATGAGACCAGTGGCCTAATGGTTAGTTGTCGTCCATAAAAGACGAATATTCGACGCACAGAAAGTGAGTTCGAGCCACGTTAGTTGACACTTCTCGATTACTCTTTGACGCTGTTTACTCTAATGTTCGGAGGATGTATCGGCCGAAACATTGTGATGAAAACCAAGGAAACGATGACAGAAACTATTCAACATTAATTATGGAAACGCGCAAGAGTAAAAAAAAAATAAATTCAGAATAGCTTCAGAAGCAAACAAGTAACAGTGAGACAAGTATGATTAGTCATTCCATAGAACCAGCGTCTTTTGGCACCATGACGTGTTTGGGGGTGCTCAATAAAAAAAATTGGGAAAAAGGGGTGATCAATGATCAATTTACTTCTCTAGATTTTAGTGGGGTAGTAATCACAAAAAAGTCTGAAAGAGTAAGCGTGAATGCTGCCGGGCACAAACTAAGAGACTAATTTAGCATAAAGTTACATTGCAAATTGTACCCCACCAAAAACCTGTGGGGGAGGGGTTCGAAAAGAAGCTTTCAATTGAAATGATAAGGATTATACGTTCAATTTTTCAGCCCTCTAGCTCCATTTGTGCAGTATGTACGTGTGATACATACATAGCCAGCCAGACAGACTAACTTAGAAACGGGGGAAAAAACCCACGTTGTCAGTTTTGGAAGACATTTCCTAATTTTTACCGCTTTATTCAAAGGGGAAATAAGTCTTCAGTTTAGCGAATTGTTAAGACGGATATTCTCATCATTTTTTGTTTAGTCACGTTTCGACCTATGCGCTTTTTTCCGAGGGTATAATCTATCCAGTTGGAAGGGATTTCCAAAATCGATAATCCTACATCAGGGTGCCAGTGTTTGTAGCAGATTTTATTGAACCAGGAGGAGAATATTAGTGGAAACGACCGAAGAATGTATCGGTCGAACAACGTGATAAAAAGCGACAAGATCGCCGAAGGAAGCGTGTCAGGTTTGAAATACCAACCATGTGACTTTGAATGGGTACTCCGTATTTAAAAAAAAAAAAAACCTGTTTCACGTTCAGCTCATCGGGGAGGGAGGACAACTAGATACCCACAAGGCTGCTGAATTGTTAGAATCAAGGTTTCGTTTTGAGAGAGAAAGTTTAGAACGTTTTTTTCTTAGAATTGCTGGGGATGGGCGCTCTGGGTAAGTAGAAGGAAATTCGTAGCAGCCACCTGGCTGACTGCCTTTTTCGTATCTCGCGCCCCTTCTTCTTACAGGGCAATTAGTGACGGTGATGTTCAGTCCGGATATTGAAGTGATTTTGCTTACTCCTTCGTTTTCGTCATAGCACTGATATACAAAATTGAAGTCGTTTTGTAGGCGCACATCGCTCTTCTTTGAACTTCGCGTGTGGCCCATATAATAAAACGGCCGAAATACTGACATACATACATATGTACATATAACTTTACACACGAACTCACTCGTTTCCAGAATCTTGCCGGACACCTCACCGAAAGTGTATCGTCCCTATAATAAACATTTTGTAGCCCGGAATCGGGCAAAAACGAAAGCAATTTCCACAATTTTAAACTTTCCCAATCATTCAAAATGGTTATGATGGTAAGTTAGGCTGAGTCGTCAGAGGTTGGGGGAGTGGGAGAAACGGAACTGTGGGATGCGGGAGGGACAGGAAAGGGGTATATACTACCTCTATAACGGCTTGATGCAAAGCAAACGCTCAGAGCTACATTCGCTTTCCGCCCTTTTTCGTAAAAGCAGGGGATACTTGGATATCTAATTATCTAGCTCAGCTTAGTCTCACACATATACATAAGCGTGGAAACCCCAATGAGGATCGAACTCACGACACTTGGGAAACTAGCTTGCT
>OY735218.1:4480557-4543057 GCA_963457665.1 Thysanoteuthis rhombus
GAGAAAAAAAAAATCTACTTACGCATCCGTTGGTCTATTAACAGTTCTCCTCTTATAAAGATTTTTTTTTTTTTTTGTTCCGGCCAAAAAAAAATGTTAAGCCTTCGCCAAGTGCCACTGGCGATCAATTGGCAGACTGAAGAGGTCTTCAGGTATCGGCCACTATTTATACAGTTTTGGATTGGTGAATAGAAAAACCGGGGTGCTAAAATCTATAAATTTGTCAGACCGGAGGTTCCTATTCCTTGCTAACACCCACCCCCACCCATCCCCCAAAAGTTCTCCCACCCTTTCTGCATCCCTTGCTTTCCGTCTTCCCCTCTTCCTCCTCTCTTTCTCTCTCTTCTTTTCCATTTACTCTGACGACCTACTCCCATTCTGATATTCAACCAGCTTCTCATCCCCTCCTTCTAAACTTCCTCTCCTTTTTTTTTTTCAAATGGTTGAGGGGGGTGCCTCTTTCGCTTTCTCTTTCTCTGTCTCCACGTAACACTCTCATTGCCTCTCTCTCTCTCTCTCTCTCTCTCTTTCACTCACTCTTCCTCTCACTCTCCCCTCCTCTCCGTATTTCCCCCTCCTCCTCCTCCTGTCATTTGGGTCAGGAGAAAGAAATCCTCTCCGTCCATTCATTCTACCTTTTTCCACCACCCAGTTGATATGCCTTCTTGTTGAACTAGACCACACACACACGCATACACATACACACACACGCTCGCATACACACGCCCGTACACATACACGCACGCACGCACACACAAACTCACACAAACACATTGGCATGGATAGAGGCACGCACATGCATACTGGTAAACACATAAACACAGACACACGCAACCACATGTTCACAAGGCAAGTGAATATATATTACATATACGATTACATTCAAGTACAGAGAAAAAACATTAAAGCCGCATATACATATATATATATATATATATATATATATATATATATATATATATATATATATATACATACATATATATATATATATATATATATATATATACATATATATATATATATATATATATATATACAATATCAATGAAGAAATGAACTCACATGCCTATACAGTCACAAGTATACACGTTATATACATTTATATATATGTACATATATATATGCTCTTGTACCCTGTGCACTAAAGAATAAACGCACACACACACATGCACGCACGCACACACGCACACTCACACACACACACGCATATACATATATATATATATATATATATATATATATATATATATATATATATATATATGTATATTGATGTATGTATACATTTACATATCTAGTATTATATGCAGTAAGTACGCTTAGGAATATATTGATATTTTGTTAACATACGTACTCATATATACATTGTTCACGTCCTTCACGTTTCTTGTGTCTAATTCATTTAATAGTATACATTTTCACTCACAAGAGATCTCATGTGCACGTGGAAGAGGAAGAGTTAACATTTATACAGCGGAGACATACGAAAATCAAATTGACTCATATACGCACACATATGTATACACATATACGATGTGCTATCCAAAGTTTCGAGCACTTTTATCGAAAAAAGATGTTTTCCATAACACCTTGCTTCCACAGTTTCCTCCTATTTGTGGATCAACAAACTCACCCGCATTGAATGATGCTCATCAAGGGTAGCGCCAGACGTCCATACTACATTCAGTTGTGTGCAGTGTACAAGTTCTACGAAAGTAGCGTCCCAATTAACTTTTTCAATTAATCACTTGAAAATCAAATTTATACACACACACACACACACACACACACACACATATATATATATATATATATATATATGTATATTCGTTGAATGTCACAGGGAAAGAACAGCTTTTCAACTTCAAACGTTATCTTTCTACTTTGTGTAATTACATATTGATCTGACAGAATAATCACGTATTGGTCAGACTGAATAATTACGTATTGATCTCGAAAATATTTGATTTTAGAATTTTCAGTTTTATAGTGCACGCACAGAAAGACATATGTCTGGATTCAAGATAAATGTAAGTATGAAAATGGCGGGTTGTTCAGCCGAAAGAGCCAGGTCATCAAAACCGTTTGGACAATGTTTTTACACACATTACATTAGTGGACAAGTGGACTTCTGACCGAGGAGTACTGACTTGCCGACCATTAGTACAACATTATGTACAATCCTTTTTTCATAAAAAATGTTCATAATAAGATGTTTAGTGAATGCGATCCTAACTCAGTGTCACCAACTCACAGTTTTGTGTCTTGTGTTAGAAAATCCCCAATTATAGAGAAAATACGCACACGCACACATATACATAGATAATGTATACTTTGATCTAAAATAAGAGAAAAAATTAATTTACACGGTTAGTCTTGTGTTTTTAATAACATATATTTGGAAAAAAATTCCTGTCTCGATACAATTTTTATATATGCAATTTCTGTCGTTATCCGACAGTAGAACGTTTCCATGAAAACTTCCGTGGTCCGAAATGGTATAAAAAGAAGGAATAGTTATCATTAATTTAGATGGGGAGACATTTTTGAAGGTTTTCAAATCTAAAATAGTAACATAGCATGAGATGACAGAAATAGGTTTGGAAAAGGAACAGTTTGCCGGCTTGAAGCTGAAATATGAAACCTAACCAAAAGATTAACCCTCTGAGAACCTTGCAACGTGCACAGGAGAGAATCATGCTCGGCGTCACATGGGAAGGCCACAACGCAGTGCATTTGAGGGAAAACAGGAATCGGATATATCATATAAACTATTAGAAAAAACTCTAATGGCAGAGGGCTGGCTATGTTGCAAGACTGTCAGATAACCGCTGGACATTAGGATTTGCAACGTGGATCCCCAGAGATCATATGTGAGAATTTGTCCAGCAAAATATGAGACGGTATGATGAACTAGACTGATTCAGAAAGTATTGGCTCCTCGATGTCCATGATAGTGAGTTCTGGGAAAGGTCTATGGGCAATGACAAATGCTAGAGGGCTACTGGAGATGATGATGAGAGAACCATGTGATTGGAAAATGTCTGTGACTAAACTGTGAAGCATTCTGTTATATTTTGGGACTTTCACCTCAGCGACAGAAGACGACCAACCTTGGGTTATGACATCAGAGCTAACAGACAGAAAAAGAGGGGTCTGGCAACGCTGGAAAATTTCCATGTAAATTAACGGTAATTGTTTCTTCGCTTTATGCCGTTTCAGATAACGGGAGAAAAATCATACTTACCTATGTATATAGTATAAGCAAAGTGATGTAAAGCGAATTTTCAAAAAGTGGAGGACACCTGTACGCTTACACATATACAGATATGCACATTTATATATATATATATATATATATATATATATATATATATTTCTGATTCGTGGAGATATTGATAAATACGTAATTCAAAATAGAAAGTGCTCTGTCGGTTGTTCAAGTGGGGTGAAACTGCATGACTTAACAATCAACATTCGAAATCTTGGCTTTTACCTGGACTCGAGCTTGAACCACTGGCACGAATGGGAAATGAGCAACACCCCCAACGCTGAATAATAGTGTGAATACACGCATACATGTAAAATGTTTCTTTACTAAGAGTACACACACACACACACGCACACATATATATACACACATATACTTGTATATACACATATATATATGTATATGAACTCTAACATTTCATTCTCATACACATTCTCTTGCGTCACATGGAAATAGTCACACATGAATACATTATTTAATATTGAATTACATACATTCGCATAATCATAAAAGCATGCATAGATTTACATAAAACTATATCAATTACATCTAGGAAAATCATTATGTCAAAGTGTTCATATCTAAAAAAAAGTACGGTTATATAACCATTCAAGTACACTCATGCAAAAAGACTCCTTCTGTCTCCATAGACAATGGAACGACACTGAAGTGACCCCTGCCAGGTGCTAACCCTGGCCAAAGAGTATGGAGACCCTGGGATTCCAGGCGAGAGCATGCATGGTTATATAACTCCTGAAAAAATGCACAAAGGTCATTCCTGCCTTGATAAACAATGGAACGAAAAGCCTGACCGAATAGTATGGAGAACCTTGGGATGCCCAGTCGACAAAATCTCTCTCTCTCTCTCTCTCTCTCTCTCTCTCTCTCTCTCTCTCTCTCTCTCTCTCTCTCTCTCTCTCTCTCTCTCTCTCTCTCTCTCTCTCTCTCTCTCTCTCTCTCTCTCTCTCTCTCTCCGCTTCGCTAATACAATCCAAAGGAAAACAGAGCACGATACGTTTGCAATTAGCTTGGATGCAGGAGCTGCAGATCGGACTTTCAAAGTTGGCATCCAACCTCTTTAAGGAGTCTCCACTCCCTGCTTTGGAATCAGGATTGTCTTTCTCTTAGACTGGTTCCCTTTGCATTTTTACGCATAGCTGAAGCGTAAGAGGTTGATTCATGCCATTCCCCAGGGCATAAGTGTAAAGCGGACTTCAACCACAACAGCCAATCGTACTTCCACCCGTACAAAAGAATGTATATGATAAATAAATTCTTACAAATACTGCTGTTGGAAGCATAGTTTGGGAAATGTAACATCATCTATCACTCAGAGCGCACCAGCAGTACCTTACAATACCACCAGGTTTTGTCAGTTTTCCGTCTCAGTTCGGGAATACCAGATGAAAATGAAGCCTCATGATATATTTCTTCTTGTGTTCACAACATTCCAGTCAATGTTTATGAACTCAGAAATAAAATCTTAATCCAACGATGTGAGATTTGGATCAATCTTTATTCATTTCGTAAATTATTTTATAAAATACAGCTTAATAACCAACTTTGGATATTTGGAAGAAGTTGGTCACATGTTGACTATCCTACTCTTTGCTTGATCCTCCATGACCCAGACGTACATTATTCCTTTCATCAAAAGAAATCATCCATCATTCATATATTCTCTCAATCATTATAATATCCTTTTTGCTCTATGGGGCCTTAAGTATCTCCCTATGACATCATTTACAGATTTAATGATATATACCAGATAAATGCCGAGGAAAAGAGGAGAGACCAGGAAAAATTAAAATAAACAAAAGTTGTGGGAATTGTACGAGACACTCCTTTCCTGCACATCTAGTTTGAATTAACTGACCAAATGACATCGGAAAGATGCTGAGAGGTGAACGGGTACTTCAGCTGGAAGGTCGAGACGGGGTTCTTTATTATCCGCTGGCAATCATCATTGTTTTCAACTGGTGACCCGTGCCGGCCAACAAAGAGATCCTGTGTACTGTGGTATTTTCCCGACACTTTTTCCCTTCGAATCGATTTACAATCTCCGGAATTTACGCCCATGTTGACACAGGCCGCCAATAATAGTGAGATAACTTTGTACTCTTTTCACACGTGATGATACTCTCTCTCTCTCTCTCTCTCTCTCTCTTTCTCCCCTCTCTCTCACTCCATCCACTTCCAAAGCATCACGGTGGCATATCCCATCTGCCTGCGACGTGATAACGATAGTGTTGTGTTTGCAGTCATTTGAGAATGCACATTGTGAATTGGGTTACTAACCCTTTTCACTCCACGTGGTGGTCTTTCCGAACGGTAACTAGTATTTCCTTGTGTCATCCAAACTCGAACGGAAATCTGTAACAGATATCATTTTAAAGACATACTTCTGTAAAGAGACAAAAGCTGAACAACTAACAAAGCCTGCAGTAGATGACTCCGGAATCAATCAGAATATCAGGATTGAAGGGACATTGGGCCACTGAATAGATATCTTGGCATAAGGTCAATTACTCTACTTGAATGTTTGTATGATTGTTTTTGAAAAGTAGTAATGATGACCGAAATAATTTCTGGATTCATGGGGTCTCTACGCATCACCTATCGACAAATGTTTGACAGTAGTAGAGAATACTATCTATAGTTTTGAGAAGGGTCTTTTATATTCAAAGAGGTTTTTTTTTCGAATGATTGAACATAGTATTTGTAATTTTCATTCAATTATACAGAGCGCTTTTTAAGAGGTGAAGACAGAATACACAGCACTGAATCCATTTTTCACCTGAAACCTTTGCACACACATAATATTATTATAATACAACAAGATATTTGCAACTAAAGCCAAGAACTGCACCATGATTGAAAATTGAAAGAAACCATTCGCCACGTAGATGATTACCAACGTCCGTTCCGATCGTCGAATGGTTAGCACGTCTGATTCATACGCAGGAGGTTCAGGATTTGATTCATGTACTAGCAAAGGAGGCAGAAAACCTCATGAGGACAAACTTCCGTATAAACTCGGGAGCTAATTGAGTACACTCTAAGCTGTGTGTTCAGGGTGAGGGTATCGTGGGGGAAATTCTTGCATTAAAGAAAGAATGAAGTCCTTGTCTCGACTAGACTTTTTACTTTCAGAGATCACTAAACTGACACATACAACAAAAACCAGGACTTCGTCACTGGCAGTGTATTCTCCAATTTGAGCTGTCTCTTAAGAGATAGGTGCATTAATCACGACTACCTCCAATCTTTTTATTCAAACGAGAAAACACAGAATGCATACCCCTGCCAACGCAATACTCTGACTAAAACTGAATAAAATCAGTTTATTCATGTCTGTGATTCAGGGGAGGTAATTATTTAGGACTATCGTCTTCATATACGAAAGGATTTTTCTGATCTTTTAAAGATCTGTCCAAAATAATAATCAACCCTTCCTCAGACCATTGAATACCATTCCGTCAAATATCATGGTAACAGAAAACTTATGGAGATTTTGTATGAAGAGACTGAAAAACATGGGTATATAAATATCTCTTTCAACTTCATTTGCAGATGTAAAAATAGGTTTTATTGTTTCAGAACATGATGATTGCTTCATCTTGTCTGATGATAGCTGTCCCATCATTTTACCTAGTGGCCCTGCTGCGTCCACGCCCATTTGCTTTAAGGTGGCTCTTAAGACCAGTTGCTGACCTGCAAGGTCAAAAGCACCCATAAAAGACAAAAGTCAGACTGCTCACAGGATTGATTGAATCTGTCTATGAAATGGCAATACCGTGCACTTTAATACGTCTCTTCGTTCCACGACTCGGCTTACAGACCTTGTCACATACTGCACGATTCATATTGTCAGGAAAAGAAGGTAAGAGATTGTTATATGCAATCTGTTTCAGCCGATATTTTGGGCGATTTGATGTGATTTTTATAGCCTACCAATGAAAGAAGAGCATGGCCACAGACACCTCATGTTCATTACATTTTCCGGCCGATCAACAAAATCTCTTTTGTGCAAAGCCAAATTCATTTCATCGCGCTCAATTTGCCTTTCCTCAATCATGCTGCATTCTTTCTTCAAAGAACTCTTTCATTCACTTCGATCCAGTGCCAACTCTTTCCAGTTTTCCACATTAATTCCATAATTCTTGAGATTATCCTTTATGCAGTCTCTGTACTTCTTCTTGGGCTTGTGTTGTGAGTGCTTCCCAGACTGCAAATCACCATAAAAAAAACCTTTAGGGGGTCGTTCATTGCTCATGCGTATGATATTCTCCGTCCAGCACATTTGACTAATAATGACATGCAACTAAATGATCAGACATTCAGATCTCGCGAGCACCTACAGTATTTCATCGTCTTATACTGTTGACCGAACCATTTTCGTCTGATTCATATTGATATATTATAATGGTATGGACTTTTCCATTTGTTGGAAACAGAGTAACAATTCATTCCAATCTAACTACAATTGAAGAAGTCTGTGTGTGTGTGAGTGTGTGTGTGTGTGTGTGTGTGTGTGTGTGTGTCTGTGTCTGTGTCTGTGTGTGTGTCTGTGTGTCTGTGTACTATGATTACTCAACAACTGGCCAGTGTAGGAATTAGACATTTGGATATACTGGTCAGCACAATGTTGAGTTGGAAGATATTTTGGTCAGTGGTTTTCGGGTGGTCTAATGGAATGATTTTTCTAAAAAATCACTGATTATAGATTTCCATCTAAAATTGAAGATCAAAATTTAGATATGAATTATCTAAATTAGCAAAACTGAAGAGAAGTAACAGAAATACTTCAAAATCGTAGCTCAGTAGAACGAACGGAAAATCATCTGAATGATTACAATGGTAGTCTACCCCACACACCATAAAGTCCAGCCTTTTCCAAACATGCACCTTTGGAGGGGGCCCTGAACTAGCAGATTTACAGAGATAAAAATACTGTTGATATTGGAGGTTGTCAACGTCTTTTGTGCAATCCTGAATGAATGACAACGACTTAAGTGAAACGTGTTTCAACTTAACCAACTTATCCAGCTTTTTAATGGCGACTCAAGTCGACACTTCTCTGAATGCTAAAAGGTTTTTCACTCAGACGATATTTGAATTGGTTCATAGCGTTCATAAGAGAGGAAGGATTGAGAGGGGTTGGCGAAGAATGAAAAATCATATCATTCCTTTTCCTAGATCTATTCTCTGGATTTAGGAAAAATAGGAAGTACCGAAAGGAAGAGAGAAAGAAAGTAGTTTATAACTAATGTACACATTTCATATATATATATATATATATATATATATATATATATATATATATATATATATATATATATCTTTTTAATTTTCCGCTCAATAATTCCAGACAATGATTTTCCTCTCAATTTTGGTGCAATGATTACTTGTTGTTTAGGACACTTTAACGACGATTAACTTGAAAACCAATTGGAAACGAATCACGGAAACAAATGTCGAAAACTGTTGCCAAACGCTGTCAAAAATTGCATATACAATGTCGCAGGTTTCGAATAGGGTCTGTTTCTTTCCTTGTTTTCTTTCCAATTGCATGATATGGCTGTGCTCAACTTCTTTCATAGTCAGGTGTTCCGACCATTTCTTGCTCTTCAATTACCCTTGGGCATTCGAACAAGTTCCCATATAACCTTAAGAAAAGAATAGGAAATTGATGAAATTATATTGATTCAAGTAAGAGCTCCATTTACTGAAAGGTTTGGGCTATATCTAAGTTCTTCTCTGTTGTCATAAGATACTAAGTGATCAAGTCTTTGAATGTGTCAGTCTTAGATGGTGGTATTGTTCAGTCTGTTTTTGTTTTTTTCAACATGTTCATTAATACGAGTGTAAACTTTTGTTACTACACAATGGAGATCATGTTCTGGTATTTTGAAATTTGATCTTTGATTTGATTTAATCCTTAACAACATTGAAAATGTTGAATAACAAAGCCATGTTGATGGAAATAACATCAGTGCTAGTATATCAGGTTCGCCAATTCGTTTGTATGAGCTTATCATCCGAAACCAAAAGAAAAAAAAAATCACCTCAATCCTTCTTAAAGAATAAATTGTTTCTAGAACCATCAGCCAGATACTCTTGTACACCTGACCCCACCCTGCAATACCTGTGCATTAGGTGGGGACCCATTCCGAACAGCTACAAATTTATCGTCACTTTGGAAATCATCCATAAAGTTTATTCGAAGAGTTTTTTCAGACGATTAAATTCCCTCTTATTGTTTGTGTTGTTGCCATGACGTTTCGGCCGATCCCTTCTACAACCTTTCTCAAGTGCGCCATCCGAACAAGATGATGGTTATAAGCACTGCTACCACTGGTGGGGGAGAACTGTATTTACCCTCATCATTCAGATAGTAAACCTGAAGAAAGTCGTAGAATGGACCAGCCGAAACTTCGTGACAACGACAAAAACAACAAAAAGAAGTTGAAAGTCGAATTCATTCTTTTGTTGTTCATGGAACATCTCGGTCGATCCATTCTACGGACTTCTTCAGCTGTACCAACCGTATGTGAATACGAGACTCTTTTTCCCGTTAGTGTCAAGTAAGGGTGGCAAACATGTTTTTTTGTTTTTATTTATAAACAGCAATGCTTGCAACGAGGAAAACTGGTGTTTTTTACCCATACACAATATCCATTAATTTCCGATTCTGGCTTTAGAAGATGCTCAGTCATTAACTCTTCCACTATGCCAGTCTTAAGATATAGATTCTAATCAAGAAATTCTGTCACAGTACTGAAAACATAGTAAATGTATACGACATCTCCGCGAATATAGTTTCGTCAGATGATACTTTTAGACCCTATGTACCTCTTAAGAAATCTTTAATTCACAGCGGCAGTTGTATAAATACTTTAGAGCCGTAGTTAGGTTCAACTGACGTAAAATGAGGGGTCAGGTCAGCATTATAGTTGAAATGTGAATAGAATACACCTGCCGCTAAATTTTATACCCCTACAAATTTGTCTTAAAAAAACCGACACTTCCCAAAACGTAACGGGGTTTTATTGATCGGAAGCACCTCGAATTTCTTCTAGATAAAAACAGAACCAAATTCGAAACAGTTTTTCGGTTTCAGTGGTTGAACAAATGATAAACCTCTTTAATTACACCTTAACTCAGGCTTTGATCCGTAGAAAAAGTGAAAATTGCGTTCAGTGTTTGTTTCGCTGTGAGCCGTTATAGAGGCAGTGCATATCTGCTTTTGAACCGCCCAGAACCTCAACATCGGATCTTAAGGTCTGAGAACTCTCGAAAATTTCCTTGTGAATTGATGGTAACTGCTTCTTCGCTTTACGTCATTCCTGCTAACGAGATTTTCATATTCATCAAAGTTTTCGGATAGCAGAGAATCCAGCAGTAATAATGTAATAATGCCAACGTTAATTTTGTTTGCAATGTAATCTTAGAACAAAATGTATTGAATGAACGATCTAAATGGAGAATTGAAGCTTTATTCTTGTGAATTATTTACACAATATTTGAAAAATTCTTTCAGCCGAAGGACCACCCCATTCTTTCTCGCAAGCATGTGCTTTGATCACAGTCAATTTTCGGGCCTCAACGTGTATAATACAGTCCGCTCTTTTGCTTGTTTGGTACACACTTATTCAGTGCGATTTGGCATTTTTAAGATTTATTAATTTGGATCGATTTAAGGTGGAGGCAGGGAGGACATTGTTTGAAAACTAGCGCGCCACCTGTTAACACTTTAGAGCACTTGAATCTATTGAATGTGTACAAAATAAATGTAGTATTATTTTTAAGGGTCACAGGCGTTGGACATATTAAAGGCGTGTTGTAGTTTATCATAGTTAGCTTAAACCCGCCCTACCTTCTGCTAGTTGCCAAGGAAGGCCTAAATGAGACCTTTGACCCCCATAAGAGATCATGGATTTGAAGTATGTATACACTGAATCATAACTTATTAGAAATATTATCTCCATCATGAAAATTTGGATTATATCTAATTTAAATATCTTGAAACGTAAGGGGGAACAAAATATAGATAGATAGATAGATAGATCACATAGTTATTATCGGTGAGACCGCTAACATAGACACCATAACATTTGGGGGGGAACCTTTAAAGCTAACCTACTAAAAACATGGTTGAGAGTCCCTTCAATACACACAGTAAATTCTATGGGGATATCTAGTAGGCTTACCAAGTTACGTAGTCACAGATAGACGCACAGATATTTGGAGAATTATTGTAGGGTGTGTTACCCTGCAAGTAAACAAATACAAATATCTTGAAACGGGTTCGCATAAAAAGATTTTTAAAAATCAACAAAGTCGCCATCACAGTCAATAATTGAATAAATTTGCATCAAAATTTAAAGTCGTGTAAAAAAATCGATAAAAGAATAGATATGGGTAGAATAAATTCTATTTATGATATCGCTGGTGATGTCCACTGGGAAAAGTCTAAAATAGAGTAAAAAGGATTCTGGAGAATCTAGATATTATTAGTAAACCCGTCAAAGTAAGCCCCCGTCTCCCCAGGTCAAAAAAGCTTTTATCAACTTTAGGAGAGATATCGTGGAGTATTGATGCCGATTTTCTGTTGACAAAGCGGTATGGCCAGGAGCACTAGGAGACATAAACACACAAACACAGGCCTATATGAAAGAAAAAGGATATAAGACTTCGGCATCTTCGACGGATATGGTTGTTTAATTTGTTTGTACTAAATGTGGAAGATACAATTGCCATAGTTGATAATGTTTTCCGACAATGGAATCGGCGATTCGAGTTCAAACGCCAGTCGGGACTGTTTATACTCGCTAATGTCCTTGGTGAAGGCAAGAATCCATCTCTTTCCCCACCAACTATGGGTAGAATAGCACGGTAGATACCGCCCTAGTAGCCTTAGGAAATCAATCAGGCTTGGAGAAGAACCATTCTGATTCCAAACCAGGGAACCCCCACCTGATGGCGTTTTGACATCCATTTTGATTGGGCAACTCAGACTCTCCATACGCCCCGTAGAGACAGGACAGCTATTCATCAGAAGAAGGAAGGGTGATAATTATCCGCTGCAAGATAAAAACCCTTGTCTATTGCGAGATAAAAGCAGTGACTCACAAACAGAACTGAGTTGCCATCAATCACAGTAAAACGGATTACTACAACTTTCGTATTGTGTATATAATGAATAAAAATACATATTGTCCGTACAAATGTATTCATTTATTAGAGTTAAATGAGTTCGTGTGTTTCCGTATGATGAATCTTCGTTATGTATCTATATACTTAAGACTTGTCAATTTAGTTCAATTACTAGGACAGCCTCCTGGCAAACAGTTAGTCGTAATTTCAAATCATGTTTGGGGAATTTACCTATCAGTTCACACACCTCATTTTACTGAAGATTGTTCTTGTTGCGGTAAGAGAACAAAGCCAAGTCCAGAGTTTGTACTGGTGATTAACAAAATCTTATCTACAGAATCCATAGTTATCAATAGAATGGCAACGACGGTAATTCTCGTCATTCGCAATTGATGGGTTAATGCTCTTGAAACAAAGAAATAGTATATGTTTGCTACTCAATATCATACCGTGAACAATAAATTATATTTTCAATGAACTAAAGAACTTAAGAAAATTATTGTTAGTAAGTATGTAATACCGTTTTGCCCTGTCAAAATCAAGGCTCAGATTGTGTTTATGAACAAACCTGATAATCACAAAATCGCAGAGACCTTGAAAATATTAAATTTAGTACTTATTTATTTCTGGACTTTCCGTTATCAATGGTGTATATCGAGAGCAGAACTAGGACTATTCTTTTGGCATAAAAAAACTTCTCAAGTTTTCAATGCATTGCTTTGTAGTTTCATGTGTTACTCATTCAGGGTCAGACGTGTTACCATCGCTAGTGATTTCAGTGACCTTATCTCAACTCGTTTGCTTCATTTTCCAACAATTTGTCCAATTACAACTTCCTGCTCTTTATTTTTAGAGTGACGCTGCAAATTTTTGTCTCCAGACAGAACTTCGTCAGCGCTAACAACTCCGTGTTCTCCTTCTCTGTAATTCCTTCTTGTAATTTTAGATTTATCCTACAATAGATGAAAATCAACTTGTGATTCATTTGCCTGTTTCATTAAACTTATGATGGGGTTTTTGGTATTTTCCGAGATTCTGAAAATTTATAGAATTTTTAGGCTAAAAGCTTTTAATTTGATCGATGAGCAACACATTTCCCTTCACGTCAGAGATTTACTTGCTCTTCTAGTAGGAATGACGCAAAATCGAAGCAAACGCCGATTCTGCGCTGTTTAATACGGTAAGTTATTCCAATCTTGAGGTCCTTATTAGCAGTGCATCGGGATATCACAAGCAAGGTAAGTTTGTGAATACTGCTAACGTTCGATTATGTTTGCAGTTTTACTGAAAAATCTTTGTAACCGATGTTCATTAAACTGGAATTGTATATATTCCAACCAAATTTTGATTGTAAATTTCTCACCATTAAATATAGTTCGTTTACCTGAGAAACAAGTAAAAGGACAGACTCTGCTCAAAACCTGCGATATTGTTGAAAGAAATTTTGGCAATTTTTTTTTACAGTGAATTTATTTGTATCTTATCGATTTTTCAAGTTAATCCTCGAAACAAAAATGAATAATCATTAGATCAATAATAGAACGGAGAAGTATCGTCTGAAATGCAACACAATTCATTGGGAAATTAAATAAATTTATATATATATATATATATATATATATATATGGAGTGTATACATAAGTTATCAACACTGTATAGATTGCTTTCTTTCTTTCTTACTCGTACTTTCTGTTTTTATCTCATAAATTGATCTAAAAAAGGGAATAAAATGACGTAGTGTGACATAAAAATATTCTTTTATCATCGACCACTCTCTTTATCCTTCCTTTCATACGAACACTATAAAACGATAAAAAAAGTCTGAACGAAAATCTTTTGGCTTCCAAAGAACTGTCGACTCCCGCTGCCGTTAGAAAATGATTACGTTATATTTTTTTAATTGAAACAATTAAACTCATTTTGGTAAACACACAAATATGTTTTGATTTTAGTGTTACTGATATTGATGGGAAATATGCAACTCTCTCAGCCACGTATCAGGCTGTAAAGGCACAGTAATACACTATGAATTTGAAAACCCAAATCTTTCGGATAATAGCATCTATTTCTCAATTTTTATCTAAAGAAAACTTAGTCAAAGCTTTTTTGCCGAATTCGAGAATGGAAACAAGTTCGAATACTCATTAATGGTGGAAGTGTTGAAGATTACCGATTTCAAGAATAGATATGAATAAAAATGGAATAGATCTTTTCACTTGGCATTTTTAAAGATTGATTTCGTCATATAGAGAACAAACAAAATGTGGCTTTATGAAAATACATATCATCTTTCGATCCTGAGAAAAAGTCAAATTTTATTGCTTTGACATCAAGGGTTGATTCTAAAGACAATAACATACCGTTTCATTTCTTCTTCTGAGATTGCAAAAGGTTACTTCTTGGGGGGCGGGGTTCGCTAAAAGATTTTTCGCATATAATTTATGGTAATTACTTCTTCGCTTTACGTCATTGCACGGTAAACCTATATAAAATCGCAGAGTGAAACGAAGTTTTGAAAAAGCAGGGATACCTGCATATATTCTAATCCTAATTTGATCTTTTATTAGAAATTTCTCACTATTTATTCAATACAAAACAAGCAAAGAAACGATTACGTTTAGCTTTTTCAACTCCAAATTCGAAAATTCGATTCATTTTCGTAAGCAAACAAATATGTTTCTATCTAAATTTTGTTTCCATCTGGACTTTGTTAGACGGGCTGTGCGATATGCTTGTATTATTTTCCTCGTCTATCAGTTTACAGTTTCGATTATGTTCCCACCGGCTTTCGGGGAGTATTCCTGTTTCTAAACGTGGAATCACATCCTAAAACACCTGTTCATGTTGGACTAGGCACGTCTCATATATATATATATATATATATATATATATATATATATATATATATATATATATATACACCAAATTTGTGTTCGTGTCAGATTCTGAGTTGCCTCCCTTTCATTAGGTGATCTGTTCATTTTTTGCAGAAATGGCTTTTTTGATAAGAGGTTCAGAGATGCTATTTTACATCGATGTTCTGTTCGACTATATCATGACTGAACTTTGTTGTTATAACAATTGAGTTTTCTGATTCGTATACCATTGAATTTGTGTATAAGTTGACTGAAGGTTGCATGTACAATACCCTGCCGTAAGTGGACGTATGAATCAAGTTTCAATACCTTTTGAAGATTTCTTATGTAATTGCAAACATAATCTCTTCGTTTGATTCGAGGTATCCCCATAACATTACGGTACCTTGGTCCTCTGCTACAATCGTGCAATGAGAATTGGGTATAAGAGGAAATATTCCAAGTAGAACGAATCAGATTTTATCGCAGGTAGTCTTAAAATTGACTTGACATTTTCTTTTTCATTTCTATCTTCAGATTTCTGCCCCATCTCAGTGAAATTGATATCAATCGATAACTAAATGTGTCGGAAATATTTGATACTTGACACATATCCCCATTATTATGGCAATGGACACTGACATGAGAAGTGAGGTGTGAAATCGTGGCCTGGCAAAGGATCAAGGTTTGCAATTTCTCATGGGGGAGGGGATGCATCAAGAGCAAAGTTTACGCCACGAGATCAAGAGACCTTTATGAAGTTGGAGGCGGAATCGGATATGGTTATGCAAACATCCCACTGGAATTTATGGCTGATATCAGGAATGCTGTGTCAATCTCTAGCTCGGCTGAAGTGCTTTGAACAAGTCGGCTCATATGTAGAAGTCTACGAGTGAAGTAATTTTTATGAGGAATTCTGAAACACTCTAGTTTGCGTGTACCGATTTTCAAAAGTTTTCGTTTGTTTGTTTTGAAGAAAAAAATGAAAAAAAGAAAAGAGTGAGTATCGGGCTTTAAGATGTTCCATTTTTTTTTTATCGATTGATTAATTGCTTTGAGTTTCGTGTTTGTGCAGATCAAGAATTCATGAATGACGGTTCAGACAGAAATTTGAAATTGAATGTTGAGGGTTAAACATGTAAACACACGAAAACAGAGTTTAGAAAAGCATTAAACAAGATTCCCTTAATTATATGAAAAAAAACGAAACTTGTTCCTAATTACCGGATAACATTGGAAAAGCCATTTTAAAAGCAAAAATATGTCCAGAATTGTCTGGACCAAAGAGACATATTGTTTATGAAAATGTATTTTCCTATGTAAATAGATCTGTTTTGAATGAATCTGACCTTCATTTCTTCCGGATTTCTTTTCATTTTTTTTCTTCTAGGAAAATCAACTTATGAAGTAGGAGCACGTACACTCGCTCTAAGGTGGGGTTTGATTTACAATACGCGTATGAAATAATCTGTCAGATCTGAACAAACAAGGAGCTCAAGGTCAGATTAAGACAAATGAGATCAACTTACATCGGAAAATACATTCAAAGACCATACACAAAACACCGCCACCTATTCCATTTATTAACCTCAGCCAACAAAGTTGGAAGAGGTATAAGTGTTCACTCGCATATGTCCGTCTGTTTGTCCACATGATATTCCCTTAAAATTCAAAATTAATTCCAATAATATATGGTTGGGAGTAAGCAATAGGTTACGGACTGAGTGATAAATTCGGGGTCTCATCTTTTAATTTTTTCCGTTGCAATATATCCCAGAGTTCTCAATGATTGTGAGAAGGGTAGGCCACAGGCCACTTTATTAAATTTGAGGACAGGTCCGAGAAATCTGTAAATATATCCTAGCCATATATTCACACGAAACCTTTGCAAGTTTCTCAAACAATCCCAATGAAAATTTCAGGAAAAGTAAGGAAAAATCGATTGAATGTTCGGGCGGATCTAGCAGTCCTTCACAATCACCACCTCAACATCATAGCTATATGTATGTCTACACAATACCTCCAAAAGTTCTCAATGAATTTCAATTGATCAAGTTTCGAATTAGATCCAGGGATTTTCCTCGATTGAGATATTCATTTTTTCTTTTTTTTTCACACCTTTTTGGCTTGAGACGGGTTTGTTTGCACAATCTCTCCAAAATTTGTCAATGAATTCCACGGATATTCACGTCAAAGGTTAGGCGATAGACTAGAGAAAATTAGATTTTGGAACGAATACATGAATTTTTATTTGGAGATCGTGAACTTTTTTAGCAAAGAGGACGTTGTCGTCAGCAAATCTAAGATAACTTAGGTATTATCCGTCTATCCTGATTCCTTTGTGTTCCCTGTAACGTCATCTCAAGGTAGGCTGTGAAGAGTTTGGGTGAACTGGTGTCACCTTGTCTCACTTCTTTTTCAAGTTGAAAGAGCTCAGAGTCTTTACGTAGCCTGGTGCAAGAATAGCTGAATTGGTAGATGTATTTCAGTACTCTGATTTGTACTGGGACTAACCAAATGATGAAGTGGTAGGATTTTTTAGCGGAAAATACTCCAAATAAAAATCTTCTATAGTCCCCCTTGAATTATAACACTCAAGACGAAAAACTCAGGCTTCCACTTCCTTTTTAACTCGTAAAATTACCCATTGCTTTGTTAGAGGTACACGTTGGAGTGGAAATGAAATGTTCTGTAGTGTCTCGATAGATTCACTAGAGTTGCCTGAAGCGATCATCCCAACTCATGACCGAATCTTCCTCTCACTGATACTTCATTTTGCTTTCTTGCTCTTTTCCAATCTTGACACACCAGGTTAAGACAATCTCCTTTAACGAATATCTCTATGTTTCATCCCCTACCCTTTTGCTTATTTCTACCCAACTCCTCCTTCGCCCAACTCGCCTTCTCAGCGCGTTTTTGTGTTGCGTTCTTACTCTCAGAACCTCTACCCCCTACCCTGCCTCTTTTTAAGCGTGACAGATGGACAGACAAGCTGCTCATCATAATGTATATTTACAGCTGGTGTGCTACAACATATTTCTTTGTGTGCCGTCATACAATAAAGGTTGAGAACTCCTTTCTCCAAATGAGCTTGTGACAGGACCAGGATAGCAGTTCATTCAGTTCAGATTGAAACCTCAACACAACGCATGGTATAACGAGACTAATTTAATCATTACTCTGTAGCAGGCACCCTATAATAATAGATATATAAGGAAGTATGTTGTTATACGAGAAAATGTAATGAGCACTTTATGATCGCTGGGAGCTGGAGGTAGATTCGATGATATTCGGATCGGCCCTCAAGCTGAGAACCGTGCAATGTGCACATGAGAGAATCATGCTCAGCCCCACATGGAGAGATCATCAGCACAGTATATTAGAGAAAAACAGGAGTCCGAGACATCATAGAAACTGTTAGAAGACTCAAATGGCAGTGGGCTGGATATGTTGTAAGAATGGTAGATAACTGCTGGACATTATGACTCACAACGTGGATTCCGAGAGGTCCAGGTGCAAGGCTGTGGTCGACAGAAAGTAAGATGGCGTGACAAGCTAGATAAATTTAGAAAGAACTGGCTTCACAATGCCCATGATAGAGAGATCTGGTGAATTTTTGGAAACCTCTGTATCCAAAGACAGACGCTGACAGACTGACGATGATGATGGAATATGACCAGTAATTTTTGGAATAGTAAAAGATGGATGATATAAACAGTTTGCGCTTTATTATTGATCATCCCGAATTCTATTGACGTCATCAGCTGTTTGAGCTGCATCAAGTCTTAATTTGAAATCGTAGTTGACAATCAATCTAACTTCTTGGGTTGGCACCATTGATTTTAAGGGCCTCAAAACTTCCAATGATAACAAATTATATCTGTATTATTATTGAATCTACCAAAAATAAAATTACACTTGTAAAGATTCCCCTTTTAGCGTTATTATTCATGATTTAAATTGAAAAATAACATTAATTTGTAACAGCCTTATATTTATTTGCTTCAGTGAAAAATTATATATATATATATATATATATATATATATATATATATATATATATATATATATATATAGGGAGAGAGAGGGAGACAGAAAGAGATTCAGTGAATTTAGAAAGAGTTATTAGTCTTTTGAACTTTATCAAGAGACATTTTACCGTCTAAATTAAATTACACTACTCAGCTCAAAATTCAGTTCACAACTTTCCAGTATTTCTAGATGTTTAAACAATGACAGCAGGGATTCGTCTCTTGCCAATCTACAGAAAAACACATGACTAAATAAGTTGATTTCTGAGCGGTTGCAATTGCTTCCGAAGGCCCTGCAGTGGGGGAGGGTCCAAAAGGGAAAGAAAATGGTTCAATTAATCACGTGATTATTTTGGGTGATATTTCAAAGCTTTCGTCTATTTTCGTCTTCCATTGACATTTTGCCAACCGAAAAACGCAGAAGATTTCTAAGGAAGAAATTTGAAAATGAGAAATAAAGGGTTGTAATTGATTCATATATTTTTATGATATACTTGTAGTACATAATACATAAGATGACATGAGTTATGTAACCTGGCTTCATTATCATTATCGCTTATTATCATCAGTCTTTTAACAACTGTCGTTGGACACCCTCCCTGAGATTCGACACATCTCTCCTTCATGGGCGTCGCAGAACCAATACTTTCTGAACTTATCCAGTTTATCATGCCATATTGCTTTTTGTCTGCCACGATTTCGAATATGATCTCCGAGAATCCATATTGTGAATTGTGGTGTCCAGTGGTTGTTTGCCACAGATTCTATGATATCTCTGAGAATATACTATTCTGAGTTGTGATCTCTCTGAGTGATACTTCACATTTTTCTCTCCTGTGTAGGTTGCATGGTGCTGATTTTTAGAATCAATCTTTGGGTTTGCTTCAATGTTTCAGCTCCATAGGTGACTATTGGGAGGATGCATTGGATGTGTTTACCCCTCTGTTATGGACTAATGGAATTTCCTTGTACTTGTAGGTTGAACTTAACATATATCCAAAGAAAGCTCAGGGAGGGGAAAGTTCAAAGGGGAGCCTTACTAAAGCTCAGCCTGGCGAGTCTGTGTCGTAAATTATTCATCATAGTTTCTGAAGATTCATTGTTGAGGTCAAGCGCCCGTGAATATGTCCCTCCAATTCAAGATACGGTGAGCTCAAGAGACTAGCAATACGGATAGTTGCTCAAAATACAAAACGAGTCTCCGAGACAGTAGGACTTTCCAAACACAAAAGGAAAATGAGAAAATGAATGAATACAAAAGGACAAAACAGTCAAAATAAGCCAATTCCGTGATGATAATTCAGATTTTTCAGGAATATCCGGCAATTATGAAGGGTACGTCAGACCGGATCAGGTTGGGTCACTTTTGAAATAAATCGAAATTAAACTTCAAAACATGGCTTATCGAATGATAAAAACCCCATGCTTCTATCTTTAATACCAATTAATACTTTCTTTTGTGACAAAACTAATAGAGACAACAAACAAATTTTCATGACCAGCAGCAATCTGATTATTGTAATTCATTTTTTTAATCCGTTGTATATATTTTCATCTCGGTAAAACATAAATAAATAAGATAATTCTATACTTCTTAGGGCAGCAAGTTCAGCTTGTTTTGGGTACCAATTTCCTATAGCCAACCTCAATCGTTGGTTCAAATTTTAATCGACGATATTTATTTCTGCTTACGATAGCACATACCCAGTAATAGACGAATGTGAACTCCTCAATAGGAAGTAAAAGGTCTAAGAAAATGCTGAGACCTGGAAAGAATGATATCTTGAAGTATTAAAAAAAAGCAAAGAATAACAAGGCAGGTTGGACTCAGTAGCCCTGGGAAGGTAACCAGTTTAAGAGAAGGACATCTCTGATTCCACACTTCCTGCAGCCAAGTTGATACCTGAGTTATCGCTATCTGCTCTCTTTTGGAATACATCAGCAAAGCATCCCAAGATCTCCCCACTCTTCGCCCAGGCATACGCCTAGGAGGGGACACTCCAGTGTTGTTTCATTTTCTGTAGAGACAGGACAGGGGCCGTGCAGACAGGTTCCAAACCATAGCAAGAGACCCCAGCAAACCCCACTATTTGCCCATAATTTGAAAGAGAAAAGATGGATTAATGCTTCCTAGAAGAGCATTCATACAAATGGGAAAAATGTCCCAGTTGGAGTTTGAAGTTAACTTGCCTATTTCATTAACCTTTAGGCCACCAAGCACTTCTTATTCTGCTTATGAGAGCACATACTCAAGTAACTCAAGGCGGATGTGACCCCCTTGATAGGAAGTAAAGTATCTTTTAAGACGCAGGGACCTTGAAATGATATGTAAATTATATCCTGGATCTAAAAAAGAAAGAAAGAAGAGGCACCGTGAATTATAGCTTAATATTATTTTATGAACCAAACAATAAATTATGAACCAATCATAAATTACACATCTTTATGCCATTAATAGCATGAGGTGGAATCCATAAAGATGTATGAATTACTGACCTTTTATAAAGGGTGAAGCGTTACTACTTAATGAGGCACAGAACCCGATGATAGGACACGAAAAGGCCATTAAAATGTGACAAATATTAATACACTTACACTCATTGAATTTCTGAGCAGGCTTTGAAAACTTTAAAATTCTCAGAGTAATCATTTTCTGACAGATCAAGATTTGCTAAATTTTCAGATCTGCATCAAACGAATTCGTCCGTCAAGTCAGTCTTCTGACATGAATCCAATTGAAATTGAGTGAGCACAAATAGACAAGAACTTACATAAGACGTCTAAACAGTCAACAACATGTTCAGATTTGCTGAGTCTCAGACTGCAATTTAAGAACATATTAATTCCATGCTAAGATGAGTTGCTGCACTAAAAAAACAGCGAAAGTTTATTCAATAAAGCATTACAATTCTTGATAATTAGACTTCATAGAGTTGCTAAAAACTCCATGTTGTGCCGTAAATGCTCAGAAAGGTTGAAGGAAAATATCCGTACCTCGAATAAATGAATCAACGAAGCCTGGATTTAGAATTATCTAAAAAGATAGATCCTTTACCTAAAATTATGCAATGAAAATACCAGCATGAGATTCGGACATTGTTGATCCTAAAATAATCATAGGGACCCCAACATGGACAAATTTGGAAAAAAAAAGGAAAAGAAAAATGGAAATATTTTTAGATGGTGCTTAGTGGTATACTCAGTCAAATTTCCAAGGTTTTAGCCCCCAAAATGAGATCAGGAGCGTCTGGAAACATTGATGCATAGACGAATAAAGAGAGAAGAATCTGTAGCCCATTTGGTCGGGTGGGCTACTTGTATGGCTACGATGGTTCGACTGTTAACGTCATTTCACTTCTTACGTATCTTTGCATTTCTGAACTAAGATAAAAAAAATTGATAAAAATAAAAACGTTGGATTGTTTAGTGACCACCCTTCAACCATTGTCCATAATTTGCGAATGGGTCATCGGCACTCTGCCTCTTGTGAAGACAATCTGAATGAATGGTTAGAGGTATGATGACGTCGTAGTACCTAAATGAATAATTCGGGCAGGTACATTTATAACAATTTTCTTCGCTGAAAAAGACTGTTGTCTCAGTTTCCCCCCCGCCCCACCCCTGCAAATTTTCGTAGAACAATGGAATAGATGACCGGAATATATGGTGCTATCAACAGTTTAAAAAAAAGAATCATGGTATTATCATACCACCACAAATGTTTGAGCCCTTAGATATCGTGTAAATATCATTGTTATTAAGTGTACTTGTATATGCAACTGTTTTCACACTCAAATAAATGATCTGAAATGTTCAAAATGGTGTTGCAGTTAGCATTTACTCTACGTTTAATCGTTGTCAAGTCCTTTGAGTCGATGTAATCCAAGCTTTATGTGTTATCATTAGCTTTCTTGTTTTGTGAGTCATACCTCTGGGTTCTTCACTTGTCTAGCTTAAGAAGAGTCCTGAGTATCTTGTACACTACCAAGGTTGTGTATTTCTCGATTCCAATCTCTATTCCGATGTCCTAGCTGAAAGTTATAACAGTTTATATCAGGGTCTCCAATTTTTTTTTTTTTTTTTTTTAAAGATACACAAAAGCTGGAGCACCTTTTCTCCCCGTTATATATTCGTAAAAAAAGTGATGAATTGTAGTCAGGATGGGGTATCTCTCTACAAGGATTTTGAAACTCTGAAAACTCGAGGACCCCTTCTATAAAGGATTTTTTCTTTTTTTTTTTTTTTTTTGCAGACCCCTAACTTTTATATTTAGCATTTAGACAGTAATGAATGAACTACAATAATATCTTCATCCTTTAATAATCATTTATATTTTGAATAGGTTACATATATTCAATTATAATCCAAATATACAGTACTGTTGTGAATGCAATAATTCATGTTTTTTGATAATTGAGCTATTCTCTGACACATGATTCACAATCTTAGGTTCAATATTTGACAAGTTAATTTCCTACTTCGAGCACCAACCAATACATAACAGTTCCCAGGGGTCATCAGACCTAAGTATCGAAACCACGGCTCTAAAATATTGATACCCTTAAGTAAAGCCCCCCTGCCTAACAGATAGGGGAGAACACAAGTGACAGTGATTTTTCCCTATTATTCGTACCATATAACCCTGATCAACCATATTTAACAGTAATTAAGGCCAATCCTTCCACTGATATATCGGAAAAATGTCTTGAATGGAAAACGTAACCTTCGTTGTCCAGTCCCACGTTAGCTACAACTTGAGTTGAAAAGTAATGCTTGGAATTGAAGGAATTCAAGGAAAAACGCCTTTCCTTAAGCTCCTCTGTCGAAATAAGGACGGTACTTGAAAAAGACTTGGACACCGCCTAGTGAAGCCCTTTCCCTTGGGGGAAATAAAGAAGTGAGTGTAGTCAGGTCGACGAGTCTTCCCTATTACTCTACCTCATTTAACTCAGAACTACTCGTCTCAAATTACTTGTAAAAGGGGATGATCTCCAACCAAATAACTTCCTACGACGCAATGTATATATATATATATGTATATATATATATATATATATATATATATATATATATATATATATATATATATATATATATATATATATATATTTCCAGATTGTCTCTTTCCACAATAATGTCGGATACATGTGATCTTTTCACACACCATGATATCGATAATAATATTTTACACGGAAATAATTTTAATAAAAAATGTAGTGCAATCGAAATTCAAAAATGTAATCGTATTTCATTAATCAAAAAATGATCCATGAATTATTAGTACAATACAAGCAATGTTTACAGAAGTATCATGTCGGTTGTTTTCTCTCTCGAACATATATATATATATATATATATATATATATATATATATATATATATATATATATATATATATATATGTATATATGTGCGTGTGTGTGTGTGTGTGTATGTGTGTGTGCATATATATATATATATATATATATATATATATATATATATATATATATATATATATTCTGTTTATATACAAACTACATGCATGACATGAGCTATATAGTAAGAAAGTGGGTTGAGGAACACTGATGGGGTGCCATATTAATATTACAGTTTTGTATTTAAAATCCCTGAAACGGTTACATGGAAAACAACAGATGATTCCAACAAGTGACAATTCATACATACATATATATATATATATATGAACTTTTTTTTTGGAGTTAATGTAAATTAGTTGATATATTCATACGATACAAAAGAGGTAAATGTAAAAAAAAAAAATAAAATAAAAATTTTAATCAATTCTTTCTTAGTCCATGGTTCATATATTTAAAATGCCCAAGAAATTCCTTGGGTATTTTCGGAGATACCGTATGAACGGACACGAGTCAATAAATGAAAGTATGAAAATAATGGAAAAAAAATCTCTCAATCAAAAAAAATGAAAATTCGATTCATCCTCACCCTGAGACCTAATCTACTGGATAATTGAAATTCATTGAGAACTTCTGAAGATATTGTGATGGCGTGTAGCAGTGATGTGTACTTTTTAAACTCCCTGGATCCTTCCCCAAACTAAATCAATTCTTCAGGAGCTCACGAGCAAACCATTCACAAAATGAAAACTTTTGAAGATTTCTTGAAATTCATTGAGAACTTCTGGAGATATTATGATGGTATTTATCAATGGTGTGTTCTTTTTAAAATCCCTGGATCCTTCCCAAAACTGAATCAATTTTTTTAGAAGCTCATCGGCAAACCATTCACAAAAATGAGAACTTGTGGAGATTTTGTGTGGACTAACAGACAGACAGATGGTAGATATAATTTACTGACGTACGCATAATCATAACCGGAAACGTACAGAGTTTTCATTTCAAGGTCAATCAAGAAGAGATTTAATATACTTGTGTACAGTTTATACGCACATACGTACACGCACATACGTACACGCACATACATACGCACATACACACATACGTACGCACATACTCACATGCACCTACGTACGCACATACACACTTGCACGTACATATGCAGATACACACACGCACATACATACATCCATATTCATGTACGTATGCACGTACACACACGTACATACACACAGGCATATACAGACGCACACATGCACGCATACACACACACACACATATATACGCACAGAATGTTTTTACTCTCTGTAGTATTTTTCATCTTGAAGAGGAGACTTTCATTCATGTATTAATGTAGACGAGTTTCAAATATGCAATGGACGACATCCACTAAAACTCAGGCGTTTGGGAATGCAGTCAAACACCGTTGAAATATGAGAATTCCTCAAGATAGGAAAACATCCAATGATTTTCCTATCTTGGGGAATTCTCAAATTACTGTGATGTTCGTCTGCATTCCCAAACGCCATATATATATATATATATATATATATATACATACATATATATCAATAATTCAACTTTATCTTCAAACGATCTAAGAAAAGGAATAGTGCCGTAGAAATTTCAGAATTTCATTATTTCCATCAAATTGAATGTGCTCAATATATTATTATTATTATCATCATCATCATTATTATTATTATTATTATTATTATTATTATTATTATTATTATTACAACACGGAGCAATATTTACTTAAGATTAGGGAGAGAAAACACCCGACACGTGTTTCATGGTTCGTGGTTATCAAGAGTGGTGGACTTTAATCTAATTACTTTAAAAATTTCCGTTGGGACAGAGGATTTAAAATTAACCCAAATACTCTCTCATATTCTCTCTCTCCTTCTCACTCACACACGCACACACACACGCATGCATACACACATATACATAGGCTAATTTTAACTTCAAATACTGCAGCGGGAATTTTTGTCCCTAATCCCAAGTATATTATATATATATATATATATATATATATATATATATATATATATATATATATATATATGTATATATATATACAAAAAATCTATCGAAAAAATTATAATGTTTAGTGTTTAACACTGTAAAGCTTTCTAGAATATATATATATATATATATATATATATATATATATATATATATATATATTGTTTTAGATATCCACCTCACGGTATTCCATTACCAAAGGAACGGGTATTTTACAAGTTCATATATGGATGAATACGTAGATAGTAGCATATGTACAAAAACACGAAACAAAAATGAAATATTCATAAAATTGCGATGTTCAATTTAATTTCAAGTCCTTTTTGGATCAATAATCTGTCTGTATTTAACCAGGACTGAATTTAACATTAATGGAACCTAGTGCTGAACATTTCTTGGGGGCCTTTCTAATTTTGTATGTAGCTATTATTTTCATACAAATCAATACAAAAATGAAATATTCATAAAATTATGATATCTAATTTAACAAAGCTGCTTATGGATGAATCTATCTCTGTATAAAATAAATCCCCAAAAGAATAGAAATCCCACAAGACATATTTTGGGGTGATAGTCTAAAATCTTAGGAATTTGTCCAGCCCACTGATAGCACTGTCCTAAGGGCGGTCCTCTCGAGGAAGAACTCGCGGAGCATGAGTATCCTTTACTTAGGATATCTAATGACATCTGCGTATGTAAGATCACTGTTAATTTAAACGACGTCTAGCCGAGTCATTAATCAGGTGGGGGAACGAATCAGATGCCGTATGAAACAACAAAATTGTTCTGTAGCCCTCTCAGCCTATGCTCCGTCGCCAATTAACAAAGTATCTTGCTGAGCTGGGATCTAACTGTGCAGCCGGTCCTTTCCCATGCGCGCTTCTCCATGGAGGATGTATGATGGAGTTCTCTCCTAGAAGGCGCCACATTCGTATAAAGTGGCAGTTATGATCATCATCGTCATAGATAGCTACATCTCCATCTATATGCACACAGAGCTGCATCAAGTCCGTCATGATGGAAAGGCGTCCATTTTACACAACATGTATTTATTTTCCAAAATAATTTCCTTCCATGCCAATGCATTCAAATAAATGATTTATTTATTGAACTGATTAACTATTATACAGTCAAATCCTTAGCTTATAACCACGTGTCATGCAATGGAAATTATATATATATATATACATATATATATATATATATATATATATATATATATATATATATATGTGTGTGTGTGTGTGTGTGTGTGTGTGTGTGTTTAGAATATATGTATGCAAGAATATGTATGCATTCATATTTATGGTAATATATCTATGAACACACTCATAAACATATATAGATAGATATGTAAGGCTATGGAAGCACACAAACACGAACACACACACATGTATATAATCCCACACACATGCATATATATATATATATATATATATATATATATATATATATGTGTGTGTGTGTGTGTGTGTGTGTGTGTGTGTGTGTGTAAAGCTTCACACATATAGCTATGTTCATATGTATTATTATATTATATGTATGTTTATATATAAAAGTAAAACCACGGACAAACCTAGATATAAAGAGACAAAGAGAGGGAGATAGAGAGAGAGACAGACAGAGAGAGAGAGAGAGAGACAGACAGAGAGAGAAGGAGAGAGATGTACGACTACACATGTTTTCTGTTTTATATCATATTTGCTATTTGTCAGATTTCGTTTTCTAAACAAATACATATTCAAACATATGTATGTGTGTGTGTGTACAAGGTAACAACAAAAACAAAAAAAATTGTATATACTCAAACATACATATATATATATGTATATATATATATATATATATACATATATATATATATATATATTTAACATCACACGTGATACACAATGCGATAAAGAAAAAGCGACAATGAACTAAAAAGCAGTAAGGAGAAACGAGTCTTTTTTTTTCCTACGTACCAGCCTGTAAATTTCCATGTAGATCTGCAAAGCACACACTCGCATACACACACACACAAGCACTCAGACACACACACACAAGCACTCAGACACACACAAAAGCACTCAAACATACACACAAGCAGTCACACACATTCATACATACATACATACATGATTCGGTTGCACCCTGCTGTATACAAACCGGCGAAACGACCATTTCCCTTTCTTCTTCTTCTTCGTACCATCCTGTGAATTTCCACGTAGGTCTTCAAAGCGTACACACAGACACAAACAGATGCATGCGTGCACGCACGCACACATGCACACATACACGTGCACATACACGAGCACATAGATACGCACGTGAACACGCACACACACACATATACATATATACATATCTTTGGCTGCACCCAGATAAGAACCAACATGTCCTCGAGGCCAACTCTCTCGATTTGAAAGAAATGGGCAATAATTGGTTGTCCTTCAAGGGAGCGAACAAAAGACGGGTGTAGAATGAGAACAGATCTTTGAATATATATATATATATATATATATATATATATATATATATATATATGTGTGTGTGTGTGTGTGTGTGTGTGTGTGTGTGTGTGTGTGTGTATATATATCATCGTGCATTTTGATAGGTCAACGTATTTTGCTCATTTTATGGTCGCTTATAAAAGCATAGGATGCCTGTTTTATTGTATGAACGACAGTGATTAGTGCGAAGACCTCTCCCGTTATACACGTCCGTCTGGTGTTTGTGCATGTGCTTACATCACATTCTGTGACGTCATATGTATATCATACGACCATTTGCCTATTTGGCGAAGTTTGAACTTTATTTTCCATCAAAAATAACTTGATACGTAGTTCCAATGTGATCTACACGTTATCTAATCAAAACTGGAAAATAAAAACAACTACATTTTACGGTGCACAGTGAAAATTCAGAAATAAAAGTATATTTTCCTGAAAATAAGTAAATACGAAGCTTCAACCTCTTTTCACGAAACAAATAATTTGATTTAAAGTTTATTTGATTAAAACAGATAAAAGATAAGATTTTTCACGATCAAAGGTGTGTGTAATCAAATTGAAATCACCCCCACCCCCAATTAAATACTTAATTTCTCCGATTAGAGAATTTAGCTGATTCATCGTATCACATACACTACATCCTATGACAGATCTTGCATATATACCTTGTTATATTACGTATTTAGGTTTACATGAAATCACAACTTGAATACTTATGTTTATATATCTGTATAAGAAGTATTGGTGGCTAAGTGGTTAGAAAATGGAATCGGCAAGGTGAGTTCAAACTTGGTCTGACTAAATCTGCTTTCAATTTACACTGATACCATTGGGAAAGGCAAGAATTTATCCCCTTCCCCTGCCCAAGCTATGGGTAAAATATCAGGTTAAATCAGTGACGCAACTTCGGACGTTTGTCGCCTCTGAGGTGGGGACACTTTTATTATCATCCAACGTGAACTCATTTAAGCCCTCGTGGCCTCAAAACTCAGCAGTAGGAATCGACACCTGCGTCGTAATCTCGACTGATTTTCAATCTCTTCCGTGTCTAGATTAGAGAAAACACGACCTCGTACACCGTACAGAAACTGAAAATGAGACACGGGGAGTCACCTCAGCAGACCACCAGCAAGGACTCACGATTTCATACGATTTGCAGCCATCATAGCTGTGTGTCTCTTTGCAATTCGGAAAAAGGAAGCGTTGAAATAATGTGTAAAATACCAAATGCTCCTGTGAAGTTAATTGTCACCAATAGCAAACGTCGATGGATATCGAAGTATTGCCAGAGAAAGTGGGAAACGTAAGGGAAGTTTTGATGTGTGACGCCCGGAGTGGGACGGCTTTGCCAGCGTGGGAGTAATATTTGTATATCATTGTACTTCAGTTCATGCACGTGTGTGCGTGTGTGTCTGTGTGTGTATTCAACACTCTCGAGGTGTAATGATTGAACAACGCTTATTGGAAGTTAGAATGGAATCGATAAAATAAATTCGAATTTCAGCTGGAGAAACTGGTTCAATTAGCCTCAATGCATTTTCTTCGTTATTCTATCGTAACAACAATAACGAGAACAATCCTCGCCAAAATGAAGAGTGTAAACCAATTTTCTAAATCCACATTCCCCTACCGTGTTTTGACTAGCTAAATCGAAAAAATGTTTGATGTATCATACAGATATGCACTGGCTCATTTCATTCTAATATAGAGGCATTCTTTTTTTTATTTTCATAACCTTTTAATAACACACACACACACACACACACACACATATACATATATATATATATATATATATATATATATATATATATATATATATATATATATATGCCATAGTAATCATATTCGTTGAAATAGAAGTAGGAGAGAAGGTTGACCCTTCGGCAGTCAATCTTGTTTCGTTTTACATATTCCATTTGATGAAATATTATAAATCATGATTTTTAAATTTATATGATTACTTTTTATCCACTTCATAATTCAATTCGTCACTTTTTATCAAAACTTTCACGCAGGCCGATTCCCCGCCGATTGTGACTTAATAACGTCTGATCAGAAAATAATACCCTTAGGAAAAGGTATAGATTCACATTCGTGCACATTGACTTAACCCTAGATACTTTGACAAGGAATTCCTTTTCTCTGTGGAAGAAGGAGGTTGGCTAGTGGAAAATTGGCTCAACCACTCCCCATAAATACCACCATGATGTAATCATCGTAAAACGTTGTTACATTCATTGCCAACCTCGACATTACTCTTCTCCCTCGCACTTCCTGTAAGTAAATGCTTCAATAAGTCCGTAGCCTAGACATGAAAAAAAAAACAACACATATATTTGCTTTTCAATATAATCCCTTTCCTCGTCAATGTACTTGATTCAGTCGTGGATATTAATCACATGGATTATAATAAATCATGTTGATAGCTATCAGTCTTGTTTTGAGGCTGAAGTTATTGCCCGTTTTAATCCAGTGCATCTAGTCGGTGTTCAAACACAAGTAAAGGCCATGTTTCCGAATCCTGTTTTTTTAGACAGAGAAGCACGACCAGACAAGATGACTGAGCAAGCACAATTTTCCTATCCTCCACACATCATCTTTATTACAGTCGATCCTGGTGAGAAAAAAAAAATTTCAGGGTTTTTTTTGTCTCTATTCAGACCCACCGCATTTACGAGCTTATACATCAACCCCTAGTTCTGAGGTTTTTATTCAGGTCTAAGCCTAGATTTGTCGGATAAAGGATAAATCGACCTTCCCTGCAAAGATAAAAAAAAAATTAAAAATAGGGCAGCCCCATTTTCATCGGACTGTCATGAAGTACTCGCTGATCCCATTCTCCGTGACGTTAACCTCTCGGTCAATCCGCACCTTCTATGATGTATGAGGGGTGATCAATTATACTTTTAAAAAGTCTGTGCATGCAGTAGCACATACGATGCCCACCCTTATATCTACCCATCAGAATATTTAGCTGTGTTTGGAACTCCCTAGCTATTTATCTCCTCTGTCTGTTCGTATCAACCAATCCTTTTTGGTGGCCGTATCGATTGCGTATTTCGGTCCTTTGCTTGTGCTGTCCACCTCTTTTTGCTCGGCATGGAGAAATCGTGCTTATATGAAATACAATAAATTACTGTTAATGAAAAATGGATACATTGCAAGGATCGAAAACGACTCAAATCGTGACAAAATCGAAGTTATCCTTCAATATCTCCATCTAAACTAGCGTTTCCCAACCTTTTTACCCTTAGGGCACCCTTGAAATAAGTTCTGTTGTTCAGGGAATCACCGAATAAAAATTATAATAGATCTTGATTAATCTTTTTCTTTCTCTTTCATAGACTTAAATTCAATGTCGTAAACATTCTATTTCACTGACATGTTGTTAAAGCAAGAAAAAGAAATGAATTCCAGAGACCTCATGAGGAGGTTTTCATTCACACCAGAAAGGAAAAAATCAAACATATCTGTATAGCATATTTGAACAGAACAAAGACCAATAATTATTACAATAACTCATTCTTGTTGGCACTATGATGAAAAGGCATGAGATGAGTCAGGGCTTTATGTCTTAAGGGCCATGGCAATACAATTTTTGAAGTCAATTTAGATGATGGAATTTGCTTTCTAATTTGGAAACTGTACTTGTTTTCTGGTACACAGATACTTAATTGGGAATTGAAATTTTGATAAACCAACACGGAAATCATCTTCAACACATAGGAGACGATTTCTGTCTTTCCTCTTGATGCTTGTTGAATTAGAAAAAGTTGGCTCAAAATGTAAAAGTTTATAGCTGCAACAATATATACATTGCATTTAAATGAATGGCAGGATACATTTCTTTCACAGAAATCCGGAACTTTTCATGGGATAAGTCTGCAAATCTTTCCTTGTGCGCACAATTAAGCTACAGCTCACTAATTTCTTCCTCTTATTTTCAAGTCAAGTTCTTGGGATGAGCAGACGAAGCCTATGGATGGGTTTCAATAAAGCTTGAAACATTTCAAGATTTCTTTTTTTAAACGTGATTTTTCCAAACATTCAGCCTTCTTTTGAAACCGAGAATCTTGTCACATTTTATTCAGGGTCTTACAGTGATTTGTTCAGCTGATTCAAGCGATGAAAAATGTTTACTGAGAAATCCAGCCTCTGCGACCATCTTTCGCCATCAAAGCACTTGACAAACTCTAGCTTGTTGTTTTCTTGAAGAAATTTCTGCAATTCATCTTTCAGCTTAAACATTCTACTTAGAACATATCCTCTACTCAGGCACCGGATTTCTGTGTGTAGCCAGAGATTTATGAGCTTTTTGTCTGAGTTTTCACACGGTTCTTTTTAAACATGCTAGGGGGGCTGGTCTTTGTTTAAGAAAGTTGACCGTTTTTGTAATATCATCAAAGACGTTTTTCAATTTAACTCAAAGAGATTTTGAAATCGGTACCTCTCTGTGAAGAAAGAAATATGTTGAGACAATATCAGTATTTTTTTGTTTTACAAGGGAAACAAAACCTCTTTCGGGGCCAACTACTATTGGGGTACCATCAGTACAGGTGCCATACACAGTTATTCTTGATACGAAGACAAAACACTAACTACATCTAATCCTTTGCAACAGAAGAAAGACTTCCTTGGATTCCATTCTCATTGGCAAGTCTTTCAAAAACTGCAATGTGACATTCATTGGTATGATCAACCTTGATAGAAAAACGTTTATTCTTCAGTTTATCACACAAAACCTCTTCAACGTCTTACGACTTCTCATCAATACTTCAACCTATTGCATTGTTTTGAGTATCTTCGATTTCTCGTACTGTATCTTCTCTCTGCATTTTACCCACTGACATCCTCAATGTAATACCGTTCTCCGTGCAATATATATATATATATATATATATATATATATATATATATATATATATATATATATATATATATATATATTCTGTTTTACATATACTTCATTATGGTACAATGTGTGATTTTTTCTCTTGGATGGATTATCAGTTGTTCACCATGTAACTATTTCTGGGATTTTAAAAACAAAATATTAATGTCAACTTGACACCCCAGCAGTGTTGATCAAACACCACCTCCCTTTCTGACATGATTTTAATTTATAGCTTTACGTCATACATATAGTTTGTTATCTTTACAGGATATTATCGTAATGTATTTCATGTGGATGCTATTTTATATTTCACATATTTTCTGAAAACAGGGCTTACTTATGCAGCCTACCCCAAAATCGTGTTCAACGATGAGGGAGGGATCAGTAAGTACAACAAAAAAGTGATCCGCTGTTTGTTCCACTTCTATTGAGTGTTCACCCATGTGAATATTGAATACGTTGTGTTAGTTTTAATATCAGACTGCATGCATACCACAAACACACACACACACACACATATATATATATAGATATATTGATAGATGTATGTGTGTATGCAACAAAATAACTTGCTTCTTCAGTCTTTTCACTGACTATATTTTATGATTGTGTGCATATGAACATCTTTTGTATATATATTCATATATAAGGTACATTCATAGACGAATTTAGATTAACACGCAAACAGTCCTTCAAAACTTTTTTTTACGATCATGGGTATAAATTCCCACCGTAAAATTTCACACTCTGGGGTTATGTCGGT
The DNA here is from genome assembly GCA_963457665.1 of Thysanoteuthis rhombus. Classification (NCBI taxonomy): domain Eukaryota; kingdom Metazoa; phylum Mollusca; class Cephalopoda; order Oegopsida; family Thysanoteuthidae; genus Thysanoteuthis; species Thysanoteuthis major. The sequence continues at coordinate 4,515,417 of OY735218.1, forward strand.
TATCGGGCATTTCTTATGGAAAAGATGTGAGAAAAGAGACAATTAATTTGCAACCCTTTTTTTCTTTATAAATAAAGCTCAATATTAATGTAAAAACCCTTTCTCATGCAATTTTTCGAGTTTAGCTTTATCATGAACCCTCAGATATTTTATTGAATGTATTGAAAAACAAACAAACATTAAAATTATTTGTTCATATCTCTTGATAAACAAAAGTTTGTTTTCATGAAATCAAATTTTGACATCCCTTCGTTTTGCAAACAAAGAACTCATGATGTGCAATCTTTTTTTTAACCTTTTCCAAGGAGTGGTAAGTTTTGCTTCCCAAACAAAAAACATTTTTCGAAGATGTCTCATGATACTTATATTTTATCACTGTTTTGTGCGATGTGCGTGTCTAAACAACAATTAGAATAAAACACGGACATTTACATAAACAAGGAGACAAATATGGTTCTTTTCAAAACCTCAACTCATTAATTTAATCATGATTTTTGTAGTAATTTTTCATATCTCAAAAGAAAATTAAGATCAAGGTAAAAAATTGTCAAAATTATGGGTTACAACAATTCATAAATAATGAAATAATATTTTATTACTTATTCTTTCACCCAGATCCTGCTTGTCTTCGGCACATTTTACGATTCTGATGTACTGTTGTAAAACTGATAATCAAAAATAGGAGAGCCTAATGACTTTTTATTTTATTTTGATTATTCATTTCCTAATTAGGTGCTTCTGACTTATTTCGGTATAATTATATTATTTCAAATTAGATATTAGATTACATTGATTTGAAAAACAGCTCTAACTGTATATAGTTATTGAAACAAAATCCACAAATGAGTAATTCATATTGTTATTGTCTTAAAACAAATTCCATAAATAAATCTGTGTATGTATAATAAAATTACGAATATAAAATTAAACACGAGAATGACTCATAAATACATTTGCATATAATTAGCCTATTTTTTACCATTTCTCGTCAAACCCCCTAGCGACCTCTAGTGCAACCCTAGGGTTCTGGACAGAATCCACTGAGAAGGAAGTTCGTATTTAGTGAGTTCAGACGATTCCTTTTACAAAAGGCTCAACAAAGTTCAACTGTGCGCGGTGCTGAATTGAACAATTAGGGCATTTGAATGACGCATTGAGAAAGAAAAGACCTTCTCGAGGTTTAGAAGTTGGCTGGTATTTTGATGCTTGACAGTGCCTGTCCTCATGTTACAAATGCGACACAGCAAACGATGATCTACCTGGGATGTTGTGTATTTCCCAGACTTCAGAAAGTCACTCATTTCTCTCCATTTAACGATTCTTGTCTGATTAGCGATTCTAATGGGCTTGAAATTCAGAGATTTTTCCAATGATCTATTTAATCAAAAACAGAATCGTTGTTTTGATGAAAGAAATTCACAATTCATTTGAAAAGGAGAGTATGGTCAGAAAAAAACCGGAAAATACTTTGATGAATGAATAATGATGTCATGAATTTATTTGACTAAAAGATTTTGTTATAACATGCTGGAAACTTTTACATCGAACTAGTCTGAATACACAATTTACCTGAAAGGTGGTTTTAGGTGATAAAAGCTATGAAAACTACTTTGTTGACTGAATAATGATTATAATGGGTAAAATAACAGGGGAGATAGGGCTTAGTAAGGCAACCAGTCTAGGAGATGGACAAATCTGATTACAAACCTGGGAGTAGTGCCCCTTCCGGGCGGTTCAAATCCCAGTTGGACGTCCATTTAGGCCAAGGTAATGTTTGACGTATCGCTATCTGCTCTCTATTGGTTTACGCTAGTAAGACCGAGAGGTGGATTCTGACGGTTGAGTATTCCAGGATCTCCGTACGCTTCCCCCAGGTATGTGCCCCGTGAACATTGGACGTGCAATTGCCTGTACAGACTGAACAGAGGCCATCAATGAATATTATATGAATAAGAGATTTTGTCAAAAACCTTGGGAAAATTTTACAACATACTGTGATTGAATACACAATTTATTTGAAATATGGCATAAGATCACAGAAAATAGGGGAATACATTGAAAACTGAATAATGATGCCATGAATTTATATCAGACTATACAGCAGACAATATAACAGACTTAATCGAAAAATGCTGGAACTTATCCGTCAACCTGATATGAAGGAAAACGTAATTCAGCTGAAAGGTAATGTAAGTTTATAGATCGACAGGGGAAATGATTTGATGTCTGAATAATGACACCATGAATATATACAAATAGAAAATAATACAAAATAGATCCTGAAGACTCACTTTAACCGATGCAATGCACCGATAGACGCTTTAATGAACTTACAAATAGCAAGTTTACTTGACTTTTCTTCTTTTGTTCAAGTTAAATTTGTGTTCTCAAATTATGCAGGGTACAATTATTTCGCGATCATTAGTAAGTTCCTTTGTCAGAAACCGTCGACCATAACTGTTACCAGCACTGTCAACATGGGTTTCTTTGGTTTTCAAGTTGGTCTGGCTGTATGAATCATGCGTACAGGCCGCACCAATGGAGCTAAAGGGCTGACGAATTCCACATGTATTACTTATCATGTCTAGAAGAAAAACTTTTTACTTCCCATCAAAAAGGGCTTAAATGGGAGGGGATGAATTTACCATGTAAGTGTATACTAAATTGATCCCTTATTTGTGTCCTACAGCGTTCACGTTTGTTTTGTCTTTTGAAACTTTTTTTCTTAATGATCTCCACCCAACAGAAGTTGAGAGAAGTGATGAATTCACTGATCGCCTTTTTTTCCAATTTTTTTAATTGATGATGCCCAACACGGCATGCTGTCGAAAGACATTGGTCACTTGATGCTTTTTATTGATTGATTAACCAAACATGTTTTTTCTTTCTTTTTTTTTTCTCCAAATGTTTTATTTTCTTCCCCCATGTTTGGCCGATTGTAACAAGCTTTTCATTTACTGAATTTGTAATATGTGTTGTGGGGAAAATGGCTTTTCCAGGGGGATTTATCAGTAGGATATTTTCGATAATTGTTCGAGTAGAACATTTGGTTTACAAACAACAAGGCCAGAGAGAGAGAGAGAGAGAGAGAGAGAGAGAGAGAGAGAGTGAGAGTGAGTGTGTCCTTATGTGTCCTTCGAGAAAATTAGTCAAGAATACTACTTTGAAATACGAGAAAAACAGTCACTATCACTTTCTAAGCTGGCTACTCTATTTTGAATTTGTCTGGTCTGGCAGATTCCACCCAGAGGCAACCGTTTTTATCGGATCCTAATCTCTAGATACCCTTGGTAGATCTGAAACTCACTTTAGATTACGATTCAACAAACAATATTTCCGAAAGTTCTCAATGAATTTCAATTAAATTTCCCGGAAGGGTAAGTTATGAGGTAAGGGAGGATCGGAAAGATTTGGTAGGGGCAGATTCAGGATTTCTTTAGATTGGGAGATTATTTTCCATACATTTATGTATTCACTAATTTCTGTCTCTAAAAGTTTTCAAGGACATCCTGTGGACTTTATGCAAATGCGATGAAAAGCAAGTAAGATTTGTATAGTGCTGTTCTTAAGGGGCCACCTGTGTACGTAAAATTACATTTATATTGTGCATAATATTTTGTATGAACCCGACCAACAAATGTCAAATGATCTTTCTGATCTGAAAACGAGTGTCTAATTCCAATGAAAAAACATTAGTCAAAAATATCATAGAATCGAACTACCTGATGTTGATGGGCTGGTCATGATGCAAGAATGGCAAAAACTGCACCCATGACTGAGAGGTGTAGCGAATATTGAGGCTCTTCTATGTCCAACGATGAAAGTTAAAGGGCTGCTGCTGCTGATGATGACGATGATGATGGTATGATTAATTGAACAAGGTTCGAGAACTTGTGTTTGTCAGCTGGAAGTCGCATTGGTATTTGCTGTAGACAAATTAAAACCTAACATTGAATGATCGCGAGATTAATTTTCAATGAATACAAATGCATAATTATGGGAATGGAAGCCACTATCAACTATCAAATCGTTAAGTGTAGACAACGATTGATGAGCAATAAAGGAACATCATGACAATTGCTGATTGAATTCAGAGCGAGGGAAAATTTTGAATACGATAATTATGGTAAATGGTTATAAATCAGTCTTAAATTAAATATTCATTGCGTTTGAAAAATATCATCATCATCATCACAAGTCTTCTATCGTCCGTCGTTGGACATAGCTCTTCCCCAGGATTCGCCAGATCTCTCAATCCTGGGCGTCGCAGTGCCAATATTTTCTGAGCATGTCTAGTTCGTCTCTCCATCTTGTACTTTACCGGCCTCAGTTACGCATGTGATCTGTGGGGGTCTATGTTGTGAGTTATGATTTTCATCGGTTGTCTGCCATTTTTGCAACATGACCCACCCATTGCCATTCGAGTTTTTTCTATGGATTCTATGATGTCTTGGACAACTTTTTTCTCCTAATATATTGTTTTGTGAGCCTTCCATGTGATGCTGAGCATAATTCTTTCATGTGACCGTCGCTAGCGTATATTCAAGTGAAATTAGTTAGAAATACGTGTCGTAGGAATCCTTTGAAATACGCTATTCAGACATATTTGCTGTTAGAATATAGAGTGGAAAAGGTTAATAAATATCCGACGAATCAAAAGACAGTTTCAAAACATGTTCATTCAAGTCTAATTACAAAAAATTAAACACTTGATAAATAGTAAATAGTAGAAAAAAGTTGATGATAATGAATGATAATTCTTCATCAAATGAAGAAATAAAAAAATAGATTACTGATACCGAACTAGTGAGAACAAACATGGAACAGAAGAGATCGGGGAAGGGGATGAGTTTCAGTATTTGCCAATAAGTTCCTGTAGCCCGGTGGTAAGAGCGGTTACGCGTTAAATGAGCCAGGCTCTGGCATAAAGGGTTGTAACTTCGATTCTCACCCGGAATCTATTAATTATGCTCTACTCTGGTAATTGATTAACTCACTGCCTTTATGTCGTACAATATCAAATATGCAAAAACATTAGTTCTTTTCAAAAAGCATCATCTGAGCCCTCATCATAATCTTATTGCTGGTAGAGGGTCTGGCCATGATAAGGCTTTTGCGCGAGGTCATGTTCTGACTGGTCTGATCTTCTATCGAGGCCAATAAAATTTTCCTCATATCAACAATAAGGCTGTTTTGCTTTCTCATCATTCGTTAGTTCATTAGAGTCGTACTTCTAATTTCCTTCAAGAATTCCTCTTTGCATTCACAGCCTTGCTAACTGCTTGGCACAGCATGCCTTTCTCATTAAGCCTAATCATTTCTAGCTTTTGATTTAGAGTGAGAGACGTGAAACTCTTCCTTTCACTTGAACACTTTGAGGTCATTGTATGGTTATTCATTGGCCTAATATCAATAGAGCCATGATGAAAATATTTTTAGATTTTGTAAGGATTACCAAAATCTGATAAAGAGACCCGAAGGGAACAAACTCTGTTGTCAAAATGCCAGAGTGCAAATGGCTCAACGCAGGTTCGTTGCAAATTTTCAATTAGTAAAAAAGTGCAATATCTACAAAGTGCCATGAAGTGATTTGTGTCTCTTCTTAGGCATATGTTTGAGTACATAAAACGGGACGGAAGGTGACAAAGGGGTTATATCAAGATATGTAGGGATGGCACGCAGAGTTTTATACACAAGACTCATTGGTATAAAAATCTTAAAAGCATATAGGGTTCCTGTCGAAAAAAGGTTGGGGTGTAGATGAAGAGAAAGAGTGACAATTCATTAACTTTGCCATACCTGATTCTTCCTCAATTCAAACAATAACATTCTCAAAAATATTTATATATTTTCTGTGAATAAGTTCCCCAAATCCTGTACAACGATTTTCATTCGAATCATACTAAAAGTTTCAAAGCTGACAGGTAGTTATTTACAAATATAAGGAGAAAAAACAACCATTTTTTTTTCTAGTTCTTTGTGTTTTGCCAACATTGTAGCCAAATTTCAATAGATTGGCCCAGATTTGGGAAATTTACCCGATTGTGAAAAAACGTTTTTACCTATAAGATATAAACAAACACTAGGATCGCCCCAACCTTCTCGAGTAGAGTCTTTCTATAAACCTAGATACAATTATTTTTATTGAAATATATTGAGGAATCACGGAGTTATACAACTGAGAAAATGGCAAAATGACGACAACGAGGGAATCGACGACAGACTACTATGATAGACTGCGGCCTTTTTTCCCGTCGGGGACTCTGACTGTTGATTTAGATGTGTCGTCTTTTTCTGTTGATTTTTCAAACTTTTGGTCTTCAACACTGTTACTGACCACCTGAAGCGTGATACAAATCCCTAATCTCCAAAAGGATTTTAAATGGTGACATCGCAGAGTCCTACATTTTGCCCTGGGGCGGCGTGGTGGAGCCACCACGGTACGATGCATTGATAATTGCATAAATGGAAAACGGCCTTGGAAATCAATAAAGCCCTGAAGCTGAATAACAAAACTTGGAACTTGGCAACCCTGTTACTAGCCAACAGTAACATCTTCTTCTACGGGTACATTAAGTTGGGGCAACAAAAAACAATTGTACCCCACCATTATTATCTATTGATTATTAAGTTCCAACTTTCACCTCCCGCTTAGTCCCAGGTAAAAAAAAAAAAACAAAAACAATAACGCCTGGTCCAAAGGGTTCGAAAATACATCCCGTTTGCTCTCCCTTTAGCAGACACCCATGGACACATAGTCATAATAGTTAGACAAACTGGGAAGCCATCGCAGTACGACTGGCACTATTGTTAAATATGGACTGAAGTTAACACTAGTATGGTGGTATGGTACAATAGCTATACGTTCGAATTCCAGCAAGATAGTTTATATTTGGACGCATTGCCGTAGAGTAGTGGTTAGCGAGCAAGTCTTGCAAACAATTACTATAGTAGAGACTTTGATCCTAAAGTGTGCTTCATCATTGAGCAGAGGTTAGCAAACTAGCCTTACAGACAATTACTTCTATCATGGGCTTTATTCACACATGGTGTCCAATACTAGGGGCCTTGTGCCAAACTAAAGGAAGTTCAAGAAATAATAGGAATCTTACCCTCTTCTTTCAAAACTAAGTGGGATCGTGTTTCATGATGGAAGTTACAGCCGACTTCACAAGACAAATGGAAGCATTATTTTGTACAGCTCATCCTCAGAATAACAACGGTGATGAATCGAAAACTTTCTTCGTTTGTTTAGCAAGGAGAGCCGAACGTTTTGAGGATCAATACTCACAAGAAAATAGACCCATTCATCTGTCCTTAACTTATTCAGCTCTAATGTTAGCGTGCCGTTGGCACTTGGTTCAAAATAGAAGAAGAAGCCTAAGTACCTATTAACAACAGTTCGTTGGAGCCAAATCTAATGTTGTCTGGGAGACTTTACCTGCAGGCTTAGCCCAGAGGTACAAGATTAGATAGAGCGAATTCAGTATTGAATTGTGCAGAATCGATCTATATCAGCATTTAGGCTTAGAAACTACTAGTTACAATATCTTGTCCCTGGGGATCCGTTTCCAGTGCAGAACCTCACAATTGCACTTGAAGTGTAACACCAGGGTATTCCTTCATGTCTGCGTCTGAGGCCAGGTAATTTTAGAGATTTCGTATTATTAATGACTCGGTGTCATTTTTTTATATCATGCCAAGATCAAAATGATTAAAAATAAAATGTTTAAAATTTTAAAAAATCTATTTCTCTTTTTTGGTTTCATACTCAGACGGCTAAGAATTGATTTGCTTTCTTTTTGTGGCTGAATGTCTAGCCCCTTGGTTCGGATCTGATTGCACAGAGTCACTTAAAATTATTCCAAGTGTTCACTGAGCGATGCATAATGAGATTTCCAGTCACGTCAGCTCTATTTTCATATAAATGTTGATGACTAAATTTTTTTTCAAATTAAAAAGATCAAAAAAACTTCGTGTGCAAATCGTAGATTAATCATTCAAGCAGAAGTCAGGTTTAGTTCAATATGATTCATAAGTTGAAGTCAGGTTTGGTTCAACAAGACTCGTAAGCAGAAGTCAGGTTTGGTTCAAAATGAGTCATAGATAGAAGTCCGATATAGTTCAACAGGATTCATAAGCAGAAGTCAGGTTTGATTCAATATTACCCATTAGTAGAAGTCAGGTTTGATTCAAAGGGATTCATTCAGGTAAGATTTAGTACGAGCTATTGATTAAGCAAATATCGAATCTTCCATTTCCGTATTTATTGCTTTTCTCTGACTAGTTTTCGTTATTCATCGTCCTATTCCCTTTTGATCACAATTAATGATGATAATGATGATGATTTATTTGGATCTCTTTGTAAAGTTCTTTGGAACTATCCCCAGTGTTCCAATCATCATGGGCACTACCTTCATTTCATGTTCCACATTCACTGCAATTCACAGGTTCTTAATTCATTTGTCTTTTCATTTTCTTCCAGCAAAGATTCATTCTCATTGGTGTCGCTCCCTTCAACATCCTTCGTCTCACCAGCAATTCATACATATTTCAAGAAATGGTAGTCCCTCCCGCAAAGAAAATCATCGATTTAAAATTGTTTCTATTTCTTTCCAGTGGAATATGCAATTTAGCTGAAGAGTAGTGTAAGGGCAAAGAAGGCCAAGGAAAATGTTTTGATAACTGAATAATGATGCCACGAAGTTATATGAGTACGAATGTTCGTCAAAACATAGTGGAAAATTTGCTTAACCAATGACGGAATAGCTGGGAATTGGTGCAAAGTAATAGAAAGCAAAAGAAAATATTTTCTTAACTCAAAAATGATGTAACAAATTTATATGAATTCAAGCCTGGCTGTTGCAGGGTCAAAATTCAGTCCAACTTCTATTCAGATCGAAGATTATCACTACATCATTTCTATTGTCTACACAACAAATAATATATATATACATATATAATTTCTTTTAGTTTTATTTTTTTAAGTTTATCTAAACATTTGAATGAAATAATTCCGTATGTATGAGAAATCTTCGTTGATATCCAAGACTTTTCAATTTATCTCCGTCAATGAGACAGCCACCTGGTAATCAGTTCGTCATGATTTCAAATTACTAGCCAATTGGTTACATATTCTCCTCTCAGCGCTCCTAGCCTAATTTGGGGGTTAAAACATTGAGAATTTGCACGAGTCCACAACTAAACACCATCTGGAATTTTGTTGTTGGTGGTGGTGGTGGGGGGGGCATTTTGGACTAACAATGCCCAGATCTTGCTCTGGTGTCGTTTAGATAATCTTGGAGTGAAGATCTATTTTCACGATGATTTTAGATAGAGAGATTTATCCTCTCAAAATATTTTTCAAAAGATATTTTCAGATTAACAGTTCTGGTACACGCACGGGCTGTAGTGATTCATTTATACAAGGTATCTCCTTATATATATTCATCTATACATACTCTTTGTTCACACAATGTCACCCGAAGTTCAGAAGGAAATCACAAAAAAAAAATCAATTATATTTTGTAGAAGGCTAAAGAATTCATCGAATTCTAGGTGAATCCAGGTTAGCATGTCTGCCTCACATGCAGAAGGATCTGGGTTCAATTCCTGGTATGAGTGAAAAGTGTGGAAAACTCATAATTAGTGCAAATTCCTCTGTGCGCTCAGCAGCTAAATGAGTACTTTCTAAGCTATGTGATTAGGATGGAAAAATGGTAACGGAGTCGTGCAACCCCTATTCGGAAGGATAATAGCAAATGAAATAGAATCCTTCGGTCGCTTCCGATTTCAAGTGCAGTACAAGTCTATGACTTAGGCTAGTATGTGTCGACTAACATGAATGCAAGGCAATAGTCCGAAAATCATACAACCGAAATTCACAGTTACCTCCCCTATATATGAGCTAATTATTTCTGTCTTATAAGTAAGTGTATAGCGTTGAAAGAGTTTTGCACTCTCTGGGTGCATTTTAGTCGCCGTCATTTTTTCATTGATACAGTTATGTTCAAGTATCTTCCGACATATAACAACAATAAACACTTGAAAATTAAGAAAATTAATCGCCGGAGGATTTAAAAGAGATTTGTGTTCCACTTGATATTCAACCCTTTCTCAACGCCTTCAAAAATTCTGAGAAATATAACCAAGAGAACAGACTGCTGCAGGATTAAATTCTACTCAAACTTCAACTGAAGATGAATCCTGCAACTAATGTATTATGTATATAATAAATGGAAAAAATATAAAATCTCACTGTCACATTCAATGAATTAATAACCATGGCATCAGAATTTGAAGTCATTTAAAAATCCTATTGAAGAATAAATATGGTCAGAATCTATTTATGAAATCACTGGCATTTTCCGCTGAAGATTATCCCAAAAAGAGTAAAGAAAAAAATCTTGAAATATCCAGATTCTCAGAGAATTTAGATGTTATTTCCACAATCAGAAAAAAATCTGAAAAAGAGTAAAAAAAAATCATCTAGAAATATCTAGATCAGCGTTTCCTAAACTTTTTTTCACTAGGGGATTATTGTTTGACTTTATTCATAAAGGTAAATTTCATGAAGTATACGATATATTTTCTAAGTGGTTTAAGTAAAAAAATTACTCAAGTTTTTCAAAAGTTCATTGACAATGCAGAAGATCAATCCATTTGTTCCTGAGACTTCATAAGAAAGTTTTCATTCACACAAGGGAGAAAAAAATCAAACATGTCCGTAATGTAAAAATATGAACACAAATAAACCATGTTCCATATAACACATAAACAGAACAAAAAATAATAATCACGACAATAACTCAATCTTTTAGACACAATGTTGAAAAGGCATAAGATTAATCAGGACATTATCTCACGTGGGTAAAGGCAATATTTTTTAAGATAATTTAGGTAACGAAATTTTCTTTTCTAATTTGAAACCTCTACTTGTTCTTAATATTCAATTCGAGATCAAACTTCGCATGAACTCACACGTATTTCAACAAACAGAAGACGATTTTTCTCTTTGCTTTCGATAATTATTGAATGTCCACCACTGTATGAAGCTAGAAATTACAGAAATATATTTATTGCTTTCCTATTGATGGCAGGATACTCTTCTTTCACAGAAATCGAGAACTTGTCAAAGAATAGGCTGGTAAATCTCATCTTTAGTATAAGATCAGTTCTCATGATGAGCAGAAGATTCAAAGTATAGATACCTCAATCAATCGTACACTTCTGTTAAAAGGGGAGGTAGACCTACAGTTCTTTCAAGTTGGTTTCAAATGGACTTGAAATTTGCTGATATCCTTCTTCGCTTTTGGGCGCAGGAGTAGTTGAAACATTAGAGGATCTCTTCTGCAACATGATTTTTCCAAAGATTATATCCTTTTGGTTCCAAAATTCTTGTCGCTTGAAGTCAATACGTTTCCTCCAGAGCTTTGCAGTGACTTGTTCAGCTAATACATGTGATGGAAAATGTCCTATAGGCAAGCATCTGCCACCGTTTTTCATCAACAAAGCATTTGTCTGACTCTAGCTTGTTGTTTTCTTGAAGGTATTCCTACAAATCATCATTCAGCTCAAACATCCTACCCGAATTTCCGTATGTAGCGAGATGTTTATGAGCTCTTTGCTCAGGTTTTTACTACTTAACTGGTTTTTCTCTATAAAACTTGACCGTTTTTGTGGTATCATCAAAAACGTTTTTCAATTCAACTCTAACAGATTTTGGAATCAGTACCTCTCCACGAAGAAAGAAATATGTTGAGTATTTTCTTATATCTTCAGTATTTTGTTGTCTTGCAAGAGAGACAAAACCTCTTATGGAATCAATAATTAATGAGGCACCATCTGATGCCACCATAATATCTCCTGGAGAGAAAAACCTTATTTCTCTATACGAGGAAAAAATACTAAATATATCTGTTCCTCGGAGTATCTCAGGCAATTATTTGCAATAGAATTTTTCTTCTTGAGTTTTATCCTCCTTGGCTAATCATACAAAAGCCTCAACGTGACATTTATTGGTAAGATGTGCTGACTAATCGATCTGGATAAGAAAAACTTATATTTTTTCAGGTTTCTCACAAAACATCTTCAGCGTCAAATGACGTATCATCGATATGTCGACTTATTGTATTGCTTTAGAGTGGAACATCTTCAATTTCTCGAACTGAATCTTGTCCCAGCATTTTGCCTATTATAATTTTACATTATTAGACCCACAACAACAGGGTGATTTTTTCCCCCTTCTCTACGATGATCCATGCAACTGATTAGTTACATTTTGGGTCTTTTCATTGACACTGAATTTACATTTATACGATCATGTGTGCATGTGTGTGTGTGTGTGTGTGTGTGTGTGTGTGTGTGTGTGTGTGTGTGTGTGTGTGTGTTGAAATCTTTTGTTTACATTTATATATAAAGTGCGTTCAAAGACAAATTTAGATCAGCACGCAAACGGTTCTTTAGAAAATTCATCGGATCATTTTCGTTTTCATGGAAAAAAAACATATGCCAAAAGCAACTAAGGATTAATTTGTAACACTATTCTCGTAAATAGAGAGGAATATTATTACAGCGATCAAACCCCGAAACTTTAAAATATTTTATTGAATGTATTAAAAAAAGAGACACGTATTTGAATTATTTATTTTTATATCCCTAAATGATCAAAACTGTACTTCCATAAACTTGAATGTAATTTTGACATCCCTTGTTTTTGCGAGCAAACAGGAAAATCATGATACACGATATTTTCTCTAACATCTTGCAGTGAACGGCATGTATGGTTTCTAAAAAAAAATGCCATAACATTTTTTGTGCGAAGTGCGTATTACAAGTGCCAGATTTTAGAGATATCGTATTGAATGTTTAAAAAGAGAGACAAATATTTAAATTATTTTTTTCTATATCTTTCAATAAACAAAACTCTGTTTGTAAGACGAAGGGATGTCGAAATTCTATTTAGTTTTATGAAAACAAACAAAAACACATGACACACAATCCTTTTTTTTATATATTGTTCAGGGAGCGGAAGGTTTGCGTAAAAAAATAGAAAAAAACTCATTCTTCATAGATTTATGATGACATTAGCCCTCGGAAAAAGATGTAATTCGTTACATATTTGTGCAAAATCATGCTCAACCTCACACGGAGAGATCACAAGATAGCACAGTATATCAGGAAGAAAACGGGAGTTAGAGACATCATAGAATCTACTAGAAAAATTTTGGCTGGTCACGTTGCAAGAATGTTGAACAACCGATGGACATCCCGATTCACAACGTGAATCCCCGAAGATCACATGCAAAACTGAGGCAATACAAGATGGAAGGATGAATTAGACAAATTCAGAAAATACTGGCTCCGCAATGCCCACGATAAAGAAGTGTGGCGAATCCTGGGAAAAGTCTGTGTCCAACGACGGACGATAAAAGAATGATGATGATGATGATGATGATGATGATGATGATGATGATGATGATGATGGTGAAACATGCACATTTACACAAATAAAAAGATGAATATGGTTCTTTTTGAACATCTACCGACAAGGACCTCCAAGTCCTGAATCAAATCAACGTAGAAAGCGACCACAGAATGGTAAAATGTAAAATGCTAATAAACACCAACAAAGAACGCAGGAAAATGTTCAACAACAAACCGCAACCACTAAACATACCAAAAGAACACACTCGATCCTTCAAGCTTGAACTGAAAAATAGACTTAGAATTCTTACTGAACAATACGACGCCTACATCATAGAAGTCGCCACTATATTTAAACCAACGAGGAAAAAATCCATTGGTAAAATCTCAGATGAAACGAAGAATCTCATGGAAAAATGCAGAAACTTCAAGCCACCGACAACAACAAGAGAGAAAATTGAAGAGACTGAACTAAATAAAATAATCAGGAAAACACAAAGGGAAGACAAAAGAAGATACACAACGGCAGTCATCGAATCGACTCTCCGAAAAGGTTGGGGCTTCAAAATTATAAACAAAGGCCTCAGTTCAGAACGGAAGCAAATAACCAGTATACTCAACGAAAATGGAGACCTAACCACAGATAGAGACAGGATCGTCGAATGTGCCAAAGAATTTTACCAAAAACTTCATTCATCCAAACGAGGGCTACAAAACAATGAATAGGATACGCAAGATACGAACAAATCAACACCAAACGAATCACAAAACACTGGATGAAATCCAACCACGAGAACAAGCTGGCTTTAGAAGAAGCTACTGGACCATGGACCATCGACATTCGATAAATCAGCTGAAAGAAAAAGCAGCAGAATATAAACTACCATTTGCCGTAGCATTTATCGACTTCAAAGAGGCCTCCCTAAGTTCATGGAGGCCATCACTCTACAAGGTGTACATCCAGTATATTTCGAAGTGCTGAAACATATATACAATCACAGCAGCTCCAAAAAGGAGTAAGACAAGGTGATATCAGCTCCAGAAAGGAGTAAGACAAGGTGATATCAGCTCACCTAACCTTTCCACAGCTTGCCTCGAGATGATCTTCAGAAGACTAGACGAGGAGAGTAAAGGAATCAAAATAGACGGCGAGTATCTGAGCAACCTCAGATTTGCAGACGACATTGCCTTTTTCGCAGAGAACCTACACGACCTCCAACTAATGATAGATGAACTAAATGAAGAGAGCAAGAAAGTCGGCCTACACATGATCTTTAGCAAGACGATGATCATGTGCAACAACTACTTCGGGGATAAAAACACTAAGATCAAAATCAAGGACACAGAACTGGGGAAAGTAGATCACTACATATACCCAGGACAACAAATCTCTATGAGACCCTCAAAATCTAGCAAAGAATCACACTAAGATGGCAAGCCTTTGGCAGAGCAAGCTCAACCTTTAAAAGCAAGAAGATCCCATTAATCCTAAAGAGAAGGATGTACAAACAATGCATCCTCCTAATAGTCACCTATGGAGCTGAAACATGGAATAAGAGACAGACCCGCAAATTGAGAAGCATACAACGTGCAGATGAGAGAACCATGCTTAACCTCAAAAGGAGAGATCACAAGACAGTACAGTACATCTGGAAAAAGACGGGAGTCAGGGGCATCATAGGATCCATTAAAAATCTCAAATGGCTGTGGGCTGGCCATGTTGCAAAAATGGTAGACAACCGATGGACATCGTGACTCACGACATGGATCCCCAAAGATCACACGCGCAAGGCATGGCCGGCAGAGTATTAGATGGAGAGACGCAATCAACAAATTCAGAAAGTACTTGCCCTGCGATGCCCACAATGGAGAAATGTTGCGAATCCTGGAGAATGTCCATGTCCAACGACAGACGTTAAAAGACTGATGATGATGATGAATTTTGACAACTGTTTACCTTCATTTCATACTTTGTTCCTAGCTTTCGCATCACAAAAAAACAAGATGCCTAAGGAAGTCAAAAGTATCATCATCAGCAGGCTTTTAGCGTTAGTCATTGGACATAGACCTTCTGTAAGGCTTACTAGACCTCAATAATTGGCGTCATGGAGTCAGTGCTTTCTGAATTTCTCTAGCTCTTCATGCTACCTTACTTTTTGTTGGGCATAATTTCGCATATGATCTCTCGGGATCCTTGTTTTGAGTCGTAATATTCAGCGGTTGTTTGGCAGCCTTTCAACATGTCCAGGTCATTGCAATTTGAGTTTTCTAATGGTTTCTAAGATATCTTGGACCCCTGTTTTTTTTCTCTAGAATACTGTGGTGTCTTGTGATCTCTCCATGTGAGGTTGCACGTTGCATGGTTTTCAGTTTGAGGGTCATTTTTTGTTGGTTATGTTCCATGTTCCAGCTCCATAAGTGACCATTGAGAGGATGAATTGTTTGTATACCACTCTTTTTAGGACCAGTGTTTTTTTTTTTGTTTTTTTTTCTTGTCAACCTAGTATGATTCTTTGCTTGATTTCTTTCTTCTATTGGGGGTTCCATTGAGATTCGTTGTCCTAGGTAGATGTAGTGGTCTACTTTATCTGGTTCTACGATCTCAATCTTGAAGCTGTATCTTTGTCCTAAACATGTTTGTTGTTCATAGCATTCGTTTTGATTAGGTTCATGTAGAGGCTAACTTCGTTTCTCTCTTCATTTCTTCAGACCTACTAGAAGAGAAAGCTGCATAATATAGGATGCCACTTGCTGCAGCATCCGTTGACTTTTAAAAAAATCATGGGTTACAAAAGTTCATTATTAAAATAATGATTTTTTTATTTATTCTTTCATACAGATCCGGCTTGTCTTCGGAATATTTTACGATTCTGATGTACTGATAATCAAACATAAGAGAGTCTGATGATTTGATTTTATTCTATTTATTCATTTCCCAATGAAGTGCTTCTGGCTTATTTTGGAATTAATATTTTGTTTTAAATTAGGTGTTGAATTACATTGATTTGAGAAAAAGCTCAAACCATAAATAGTTATTAAAACAAAATCCGCTAAAAAGTAATTCATATTGTTATTGTCCTAAAACATATTCCATAAATAGGTTTGTGTGTGTAAAATAAAATTACAAAAATGATATTAGAGTAAAAAATGATTTTAAAATGCATTTGCATATAATTAACCTATTTGTCATTATTTCTCGCCGAACCCCCAGTGAACACCGCTTAGGAAACGCTGATCCAGATCCTAGAAAATTAAGATGTTATTAATAAACCCGTCAAAATGAAGCCACAGAAGGGGAAAAAAACCCAAAGCTTTTTCGGGAGGGATTTGGAGTGGTGATACCAATTTTCTAGTTAGTAAACAAGTCGGTTATGGGAAAGAACGTCGGAACATACAAACTAACTCCCAAACAAACAGTATAACACATGCACTATGTTGGCTATCGTTGTACAATATATTTATACATATATATGAGTGTTTATGTGTGCATATATATATATATATATATATATATATATATATATATATATATATATTGGCATAAATTGATTTATTTATTAGAATATATATTTTCGTTGCAGCAAATGTACTATTCATTTGTTTTTTATTTGTAATATTTTGACGTTGTTGGCTAAATTCAGTTTGAAAATGGTGTTGAGTAACAATGTTACAATATTACAAATAAAAACAAACAAACAGATAGTACGTTTGCCACAAAGAAAACATGTAGTTATCATCACCAGGTTATTAATGATGTCACTAAAACAATTAATACAATGAAATAAGCCTTCGCGTAACCTACCCTAATTTTGGCGAGGATTGTTCTTGTCGTTCTTTGACAACGGTATGATAATTAATGGATGAATAAAAAGGAAAAACAAACAAACTGGCATTCCAAGGGAAATTATGAATCAACGTCATCCATGGATGCTGCTTTTCTACCTCGTAAATTAAGTAGGGGTCGTGATAATATTAAGTTACCTCGATGAAAATACTGTCCGTATGGTTTGAACAAAAAATTCTTGATCTGAAAGGGAAAAAAACAGGTCTGGTTAGTTGCTCAATAGAAACCTCCATCGAACCAATGTCTTTAGGTAGCATGCTGTATTAGGGGTGGTCAATAAGACAATTATGAAAAGGGGCGATCAATTGATAATTTTCTTTTATTGACTCAACTGCGCTGTTATCACTAAAAAGTGCAAATTTTCAAAGAAAAAAAAAAAGAAGAAAAGTGAGTATGCTACCGGACACAAACTTGGGGACCAATACAAATAAGTATGTATACATTGCGAATTGGACCACCTGCCAATAAAAAGCTACTGGCAGGGGTTTAAAAAAACGCTCCCTTACTCATTGAGTGGGGGAATGTTCAAAATTTCGAGTTTTTACAATAAACAGTAAGGATTGGGTGAAGTTTGGATACATTAAAGCATGGACACATCATCATCATAATCATCATCATCATCCTTTTAGCGTCTATCGTGGGACAAGATTCGCCACACCTCTCTATCATGGGCATAGCGGAGCCTGTACTTTCTTAATTGTCAAGCTCGTCGGGCCATCTTACTTTCTATCGGAAACAATGTCGCATATTATCTCAGGGGATCCATTGATACTTATAAATTTCAGAGCAAACGGAAAACCTATTCCCAGCAACAGTGATTAAACCGTCTGTTACGGATAGCGGTGATTGATACAAATAAACCGGTGGTTCTTAAACTGCGTGATGTGAAAACTACCCACCATTTTTTTCATGTAACCTTTTCCAAATAAACAAACGCATAGTTTGGAGTCTGGTATTATGTCTGTCCCGCTTCCGCCACAGAGTTGCCAAGCACTAGATCCTGTAATTCCTTCTAAATTTACGACGTACTTCTTCATTGCTGCTTCAGAATTATTTCCAATGTATAAGCGCAAAGGGGATCAAACAGTAAAACCTTACCCTGAAATGTAAGTTTTCGTAGAATATATCAAGGATAGACAAACCACGGCTCGCGAGCCACATGCGTCCCTGCGACGTTTAGCGTGTGGTTCATGGAAATATGTTGGCTCAGTTCTGTTTCTTATCACAGTTGATATAAAAGGTATTAAGAACAGAAATTAACATTTATGATTATTTACCTGATAAGTACTGCGACGCTACAGAATTGAATTATTAGTTCGATTTTGATGGTTAGTAAAAATGTTTAACCAGATCGAATCCTAATATAGGATTTGATATAGTTGAAGCGATCATCAGAAAAGATTTTGAAAACATTTTGTATAGATGTATACTTTGTGATTACTAAATCTAATTGAAATCAAAAGTTTAAAGACTACATAATTGAATAAATGTTATTGCGTAAATATATTTGTCTAAATTCGTTCTGAATGTTTGTGACAAAGTATGTATGTAACGGTAAAAAATGTGGGTCGGAACTTTGTTTGTGTTTTACAGCCTTCAAACATCCGAAGTTTATCATTTGTGGCTGGTTGATATAGGTTTTACCATCCTTGGCATACACCAATGTATATAAATATTTAATAAAGTAAAGAGTTGGTGTGCCGCGTAATGGAGTAAAGATTTGGTGTGTCACGCATGTCAAATAGATTTCTTATTACCTTACACTATAAAGTTTGAGTACCACAGTTTAAGTCTCTCCGTTTATCATGAGTGTTTTTAGTGCTGTAAGCATCTCTAGCAGTAATGGCCATCACTAACTCACTGATAGGGAATTACATCGAAAAAACTTCCACCGCCTCTCGTTTCTTTGCCATTTTATATACGTCCAAAGATACAAAGAAGAGTACTTGTGCTTCTATGCTCTGAATTCAGGTTTTTTTTATAGTGATTAACACATTATTTCCAGGGGAGTTTTACATATATGCAATACATAATAAGTTTCCAACCCTAATTATGGCCGAATATATACCAGTATTCTGATAGAGTAAAAAGTTGCTATCCTCGAATGTATTACTTACTTACCTGGCACCATTTTCTATCGGACGACAATTCATCGAAATTGCATAATACATACACAAACACATACATACATGCTAGAAACATGCATATACACATGCATAATATGTAAACACATGTGTACATGTGCGAATGTGTGGGTTTGTGTGGAATCACAATGGTAATCAAACATAAAAATATACACACGTGTTTATACGGTACACGAATATATGTATGTTTATATCTATGTGTGAGCGTGTATGTGGCACGTGTGCGTGACTATGTGTGTGTGTGCATATAAGCCTGTGTGTGCAGTTTTGAATGTATGTAGTACATATGGACATGTGTATGTGCATAGGTGTGTGTGTTTGTGGCATATGCGATATTGTGGCCGGTAACAAAATATGATGACGTGATAACTTGAACAAGTTCCGGGGATATTGGCGCTGCAACATCCATGATCGAGAGATCTGACAACTCTTAGAAAATGTTTAAATTTTCAATGAAGTGTCGTTCGCTAAAAAGTCGTAGTACCGATACTAATTCAATAAAGAGTTGGTGTGCAGCGTAAGTCAAGTCTATTTTTTATTTGTGTCGGCATACAATACAGTCTGAGAACCCCTAAAAAAATAAAGAGAAAAATAGAAGGTAGCTTTGCTTTCTGTCTTTGCCAAAGTGGAAAATCCCCAAAGTCTCGCATTTCGTACAAGTAACCTAAAACCATTCCCTGTGATTCACGAATTGAAGCCAGTATTAAGGTTTTTGTTCTTAGTGACTCGCCGATGTGACCCTGCCGCCGTTGTTGGGATGTTTATGGACCCTTGCAGATGAGGAAGAGGGGTAGCTGGAAAGGAAAAAAAGGAAAAGAAAAGAGACAACAAATGATAATTAATCTTGAAAAAAATAAAAAAGATAAGAATAAAACCTTGGCCATACCATCAGTAACCATCTTTTGGTCTATAAAGATGTCTAATTTCTGTCAGAAAAAAATGCAAGAGACGCAAAATGACGATTGAATCCCGCCCCTAACCCCAGCTCTTCTCCTTGCCCCTGGCCAGGGGTTGTTGGTAAGGAACTCCTCGTCAATGGCACACCCGTGCGAGCGCACACTGAGTTAACCACATGTATGTCAAATATCAATATTCATTTATACGTAAGGATATATGTGGAATTTTATTCACTATATATATATATATATATATATATATATATATATATATATATATATATATATATATATGTGTGTGTGTGTGTGTGCGTGTGTGTTTGTGTGTGTGTGTTTGCGTGTGTCAGCTACCCATAATTTTCGGGAATTTGAACAGATTTATCTATCTGTTTATCTATGAAATTACCGTTACTCAGCGTTTCGCACCGGTAAATAAAGACTCATTTTTGATCAATTTTTTCTTCCCTTGAGGAAGTTATTTCGCGCCTTAAGATACCCAAACTCTCACGAAGTGCCCTGTTCACACACACATGCACACACACACATATATATATATTTATATACATATATACATATATATATAATCATCACCATTTGTAAGCCCCCTGTTGTGTGAAGGCCTTTCCCATCTCCTCCCATGACAACAGCGATTGTGTTAACATCTGCTATGTCTCATCGCCAAAACCCACTATCACATCCCTCATTCATTGGTTAAACTTTTGCTTTATCAGTTGGTTGAGTTACCAGCCCATCTCCATTTTTGGTATAGTATCCCTTACTCTAGTTTTCCCATGCAAATCTTTCTTTTTTCTTCTCTTAGAGTTATACCCATCTTTGATATTTCTACGGCTCTTTGTTAATTTCTATGTTTCCCATCAGTAATCCGTATATTTTTCGTGATACACACACACACACACACACACATGCACACACAATATGTATATATAAATAATAAAGAAATGAGATTTGAACCCATACCCATCACCATGCAAGGACGTAGGTAGACAACGTTTAACACTGACACAATGGAGCCATTCGAGGTCGAAATAACACTCAACTCATTCATTCTCTTCGATCGGTAGCCGGTTTTGTTCATGCTTTGTTAGTATCAGACCTACAGGCATATATGTATTTCTACGTATATATTATTGGTCTTATGTCGACAGTATAAGTTGAATTATATATATATATATATATATATATATATATATATATATATATATATATATATATATATATATATATATATATATATATATATATGTGGTACAAATCAGGCTAGCAGTATAACATAATATAATAATATATCAATAATATAAAGCCACCTCTGAAATGTCATGGATTCGCCTGATGAGACCCGAAGAGGGCAGAAACATAAGTTAGTTTGTGTAGCAAATCCACATTCTACTATATCTATCAATCTATCTATCCATCTATCTATATATATATATATATATATAGATGGATAGATAGATTGATAGATATAGTAGAATGTGGATTTGCTACACAAATATATATATATATATATATATATGTATATATATATATATATATACATGCACATATATATATATATACATATATATATATATATATATTTATATATATATATATATATATTTATATATATATATATATATATATATATATATATATATATATATACTTATGCTACGGGTTTCACAGGTGCCTTTTTGGTAATCGACGTGGGTTCAAATTCCAACAGGGAACCATTTCTTTATTTATATGAATGATTGAATAAACATTAATATTCTTCCTTTGTAACTAATCAAATGGGCAAACGTTCACTCAGACAAGAGATCAGTCTGATATCTTAATTAATTTAAAACAATTTTTTCTCCACCTTTCAATTGTCATTTTCATCTACATTCTGTAGGATCTCTTCACATTCACAATATATATCTATATCTATCTTTCTCTCTCTCTCTCTCTCTCTCTCTCTCTCTCTCTCTCTCTCTCTATCTATCTATCTATCTATATATATATATATATATATATAGTTGGTCCAATAAGTCCCCGAAGTGCTCATTGGGATTGATATCCAGGATGAAGTATGGTGGCCAGGGCAACATATTGATGTCTTGTTCCTCTTCTCGAAACCATTCCTACAAGATTTGTACAATGTGGCTGGGTGCATTTTTCTTCCACTGCGTTCGTCAACTGCTGTGCCCGGTTTTCAATGATGTTAAAGGAGGTGGTCCACCACAAAATACCACCCATATAAATGATAGAAATGATTATATCCTGCACCCCAGTCGTTCCCCTGATCCATGTTAATCTTTTTGTATCTCTTGAACTTATTCCTATCATCGCTCTTTCCACGACTCTTTGTCTTATTCCAATTTGGTCGTCAGTTTTGTTAGTTTCCATGTTTCACACCTGTAAGCCATAGCAGTTACGACATATTGATTGTTTACCTTACGTTCCAAGCACATCGGCAAGGTGATTTCTAATATGTATCTATTCATACTAAATGTTTACCAGCCACTCTCTTTGCGTCATTTTATTTCGTTTTAATGGTCTTCCTCCAATTCCTTCTTCAACCAATTCTAGATCCGCATCCTCTATTCTTATGATCTTTTTGAGAACTTTTTTGTTGAAAATTACTTTTATCTTTGTTCTGTCCATCTTCAAGCTGACTTTTTTTATATACTCTGCCTGTTTAGATCACTAAACATGTTCTGTAATTCTTCCGATGCTTCTGATGTCATGAACTCGTAATCAGCGAATCTTGAGTGGTTTAAACTTTCCCCGTCTATGTTTATTCCCATTCCCTCCCAGTCATTTTTTCTCGAAAGACACTTCATATAGTTGAGGTGATATTGTATCCATTTCTTTTACTCCCTTTCTTACCTTTATTTTGTTTGTATCTTTGTGTAGTCTAATTATGGCGGTGCCTATTTCGTTTAATTGCTTCTATGTGATTTTCCTTCACATCCTGTTTACGCATTGAGTTGAAGTATATCGTATGTTTACCGAGTTCAATGCTTTCTCATGTTTCCAATGTAAAGTAATGGTCGTGGCCTTTTCGTTTTACGCCATTTCGAGTTACAAAAGATTTTTATTGAGAGCTCTGCTTCTAGCTAGAGAGGGACACCTGTACTCACTCACACACATATATCTAGACAGAGTGTGACAAAGCGTAGCCCAAGAAAACATATACATATACATACATATACATATATATATTTCTACGATTATCTATGATCTCATGTGTGTCCTCATATCTATGCACTGTCTACCATAACATATGTAAAGACTATGGAACTTTAGGTATTTCGATGACTCTGCGATGGACAGTCCTTAATTTTCTCTCCTCTGTATAAAATCCAGATGTTCAAAAACGCATTCTTCTTAACGGACGTGACAATATGAACGTATGTATAATGTGATATTTACGCGCCCTTCAAAGACAAATACGTTTTTTCCCTTTTTTTTTTTTTGCTGTTGTTTTTGTAAACCGATATCTTATGCCCACGGCTGAATTTAACATTATTGGTGGCCAAGTACATAACATTCCTTGAAGGCCCTTCTATTTTTGTATACAGCTATCATTTCCATACGAATCAAAACAAAAAATGAAATAATCATGATATCATGATGTTTAATGTAAAGTCTTTTATGAATCTATAATCTGTATGGAACCAGGGCTGAATTTAACATTGATGGGGCCCTGAGCATAACATTACTTGGTCACCTTTCTTCTTTTGGATCTATCTGTTGTTTCCAAATAAATCTAAAACAGAAATGAAGTATACAAAGAATTATTACGTTTAATCAAACATAGAATTCTGTGTAGATCAATGATGATTTATCTGTACGTGACATGATAATTCCTCAAACAAGTTTATTCGAGAAATTTTACTTTTTGACCGACGGATTTTTTTTAAAAATATTAAAATGATTCTTCAAAATGTATTTTGAGGTCATTCAGATTGTGTGCTAAAATCTTTGGGTTGCCCTAGGTACGACCCCGTTTATTTCAGTACGGTATAACCTATGCCTCTCTTTATCTCCCTTTTCCTTTAACACACAGTGACACTTTGAGTGCTAAAGATAGAGAAAACTCGCAAAACATAGGATTATTTTGAGACTGCTAAAACCGTGACGCTAGAAGAAGGCGAAGAAATATTCAGATCGGATGAATAAAGATTAAATCTTCTCTGATTATAACTTCAGCAAACTAACCTTACAGACAATTCCATCGGTGTTGTCAAATTCTAAAACTTAAGTAGATTTTATTTTTCTACCGTAACAAGAACGAAATCAGCAAGAATGACAAGAGAACCTCTCACCAAAGGTAGGGATGTAAACTGATTGGTAAGATGTACATTCCTTTATAGTAATTTGAAATCTCGAGATGCTAATTAGCAAGAGACTGTTCTAATGATTAAGCAAAATTGACAATTCTTTGATTTTAAGGCAAGTTTGTCATGAAAATCCACACGGGCTGATTTCAATCTAATATATATATATATAACAGAAGTTGCAGTAAGTAAGAAGAGAAGTTGGGGTGGAATTTGACCCAGCAGCAACCAATATTGTGCCCCTATTTTAAAACTGGCACGTAGTAACTTTGATGATAATTTCATCGGTGTTTTTCATCATTTCCTGCAATAATTTATACATAGAGATGTGCTTCAAGCATTATCTCGATTTATTTTTTCTTCCCGGAGACAAAAAAAAGCATGTTTGAGTCTCACCTTGATATCATTTTTACTTCCGATCTGTAGTGTTTAAAAGCTGTCCAAGACTGACTGTTTTATCAAGAGGAACAGTGAATTTTGAGAGAATTCCCTGCCACTCTCTCCACCCCAATGAACATCACGTACTTCTGGCGTGAAGATCTAGAATATTTTCATAACAAAATAATATAATTACGATGTATAACGGCATGTAAGACGCACATGTATTTTTCTTCACGAATATTTCACTGTGTATTATGACAAGGGTGTCTTTTGCCGAATTTAGCAATGGATGATAATCATGTTTGGATGAGTTGCGATGGGCGCTAATCCTAAAAATACTTCTGTAAATCATTCTCACATCAAATCTCCATGAATGCCTCAATAGAAGAAGAAATCCAGCGAAGAATCACTCAAGGTCAGCAAGCTTTCGGCAAAGCAAGCTCAAAAAATTAGTTTGTTTTTTTAAAGAAACGTCCCCCCGATAGTCACCCATGGAGCTGAAACGTGGAACATAATCCAAAAGATTGATCCTCAAACCGAGAGCCATACAACGTTCACGGAAGAAAATCATGCTCAATATCATATGGAGGGATCACAAGACAACACGATATATCAGAAAACAAACTGGGTTAGAGATACGATAGAAACCATAAGAAAACTCAAATGGCAGTGGATAGGTCATTTTGCATGAATGCCAGACAAATGCTAGAAACTACAATTCACAACGTGGATCCCCGGAGATCATATGCAAAATGGCAAGACTAACAAGAGAAGTCTAGAAACTCTCTCTCTCTCTTTCAGGTTTATTATTATTATTATTATTATCATTATTATTATTATTATTGTTGTTGTTGTTTTTGTTGTTGTTGTTGTATGTTCACATCAGATGTCAGGTGCTTATCGCTGGAAATTGTGTGTCAGCAAGTCCCCTCAAATATCCAGCACCTTTCTCGGTATCTTTTCAGACCCCAGGACTTGAGTGGTATGGCAAATATAGTAATAAGGACGAAGTTTTTACACCGCAGAAACTATGTTCCCTGGAAGAATTATTTATTACTCTTCATTCCTCAATGTTCATAAATTGACGTACACCACAAAAATATAATTATTCCAGTATGGAAGAGACAAGATTTCAGACGTGGCATTTTTGACGTTCTTTTCAAAGCTATTGCTTCTCAGGAAATCTATATCTGATTTTCAAGAAAAAAAACCCAAGTGTCTTGACATTGGAGGTTGTGAATTTATTAGAATGTTGGTTTTCCGTCAACTTCTGTAGTAGGGTTGGAATTTAGCTCACTTTGATCCCGAAGTGGGAAAAAATGAATATGGATCACCCGAAAGAACACAAATTCCTAATGACAAGTTTTTGCAAATGTCATTCCGCCCCCACCTCAGTACCTCTTATTAGATCAAACCCCAACATTCTTCTTTGGAGATTCGTCAATATTGCCATTCCAAGCATTTCCAGGCTTCTCATATTTCTTGTACATTTTTATTATTATTATTATTATTATTATTATTATTATTATTATTATTATTATTATTATTATTATTATTATTGTCATATTTGTATTTTCAAACCAGATGTCAAGTGGTTATCGCTAGAGATTGTGTGACAGCAAGTATCCTTAAATCTATAGAACATTTCTCAGAATCCTCGTAGACCTCAGTACTCGTGGGGTATGGGCAGTCTCAATCATTCGTCAAATTTCCAATTTTTCGCACGGTTCTAAGAACGACATTTTTTTGTAAGCAAAAAACCTAAATGTTGAATTCTGCAGAATTATCAGTTCCCATGCAAGGTCTGGTATACTTCCAATTTTTTTTTTTTTTTGTCTTCACCCTATGGTCTCCTGGCACATGCACGGCTACGATTAGTCAGGTTTTCTCTTCCAATCAAATCTGATCTTTTTGCTTAGATGAAACAGTTCGTCTGAATTTTCAATTTCCCAGCGTATCTTGTTCTTTTTATTTTCTAGGACACAGTGTAGCTCATACTGATACCATTTGTTTACATTGTCGAACCCAAATCGTCTGCACAATCCCCAGTGTATCCTACCCAGGCGTGTCTGGTTCTTGTATTCCTTTTGGGTCAGATTGATACATCCCCCGATGATTTTGCCTAAGGTCTCATCCTCGTCTCCCCAAAGAGAGCATCTGCTATCTTTGAGGCTTTATTTTTTAGGGATATTGCAATTGTTTGCAATGTGTTTCTATAAGCAGCAATTAAAAAACCTTCAAACAAAACTGTCACCGAAGCTATCAACAGAGATTTCCTCAGTTTTCGAGTTAGTCAGGCTGGCTAGGAATGTGTGTGCGGCACGGGCTCAGGCCACACCAATAGAATTAAGGGACTTGAATTTCCAAAGTTTACCTCTAGTTATGCATAGAAAAATCGATTTATTTTCTAAATTCCTTCATAGAATAGGCCTTTTTGTGGAGGCTTAATTTACAATGTATGTTTACGCTAAATTGGTCCTTACTTTGCATCAGGCTATGTTCACGTTTGCCCGTTCTGAAAACTCGGACATTTTATTGGACACTAAAATGCGAGGAAAGTAGCTGATTCATTGACCAATCCTTTTTCCCAAATTTTAATTGATCACCTCCAATGTAGCATGCT
>OY735218.1:4548057-4698057 GCA_963457665.1 Thysanoteuthis rhombus
CGACTGATTGAATTTATGAGTGGATCTATTCACAATTACTTCCACTCCAATGTAGGTGATGTCCATGCCAGATGATATCATTGGAATCTCATGTCTGTCCACAAAAAATTATGTTGGAGGGTGATCCATGTGCTACGGAAGAAGTGATTAAATTTGGGGGCGGTTCGATGCACAATTACCTCCCCTGAGAATGATGTTGGCAGAGGTATGCACTCTCTGATTGCTAGTTCAGCGAAAGTATTTTCTCTGGTTTTCTGTGACCTTCATACCACCTTTTATATAAATTGTTTATCACATTATAAGACGTTTCCGTTTTTTATATTTATTTCTCTCTCTCTATCTCTGTCGGTCTGTCTGTCGTCTGTCTGTCTGTCTCACTCTCTCTCTCTATATATATATATTTGTGTGTGTGTACGTGTGTGTGTGTGTTTATCGGGCATGCTTCCATCTCTCTATCTCTCTTCATGCTTTGATTTTTCATTAACCCATCAACTCCGGCAGGAGGCAATGAGTTAGTTTTCAATTGCAAGATGAAAGCTTTTGTTCATTGCATGTTATCCGTTGAAAGATCGCCATTACACGATAAAAGCCCAGACTCACAGATGGAACAGAATTGCCATCAATCACCAAATGACACAGAAATTCTAGTTAGTTAGCCATAAAATTGCGAAAACGGAAAGTTCTGTCATCTACAACTAATGGGCTGATATCTGGCCGTGAACTCCAACAGAACCCAATGCTCTGATGCCTTTTGATTGATCTTCCCTTCGTCCCTTAAAATTGGTTCAAATTATATGAGTGTTGAGAATTTATAAACTTTCATGATGATGATCCCAACACTTGACAACTTGAGGGTTATGGGAAAACCCCCACCGGGAACCAGGATAATTTTAAGTGGCGCTTATTGGAAACCCTTGTAAAAGTCCCGATATTCTCCCAATACGAAAACTCGTCCTTTCAGATGTCATTTTGGAAAACTCTTCCCCCACATCCAAGTTCCTAACAGGCTATCATCATCATCATCATCATCATCAGTCTTTTAACGGCCGTCGTTGGACATAGACCTTTATGACCTATGGTAAAGAAATGATCTGAAAACTTTTAATAATGTTGTATTTGAATTTCACATATGCATCACAACTAGACCTTGGAACTGGTCTAAGCTAAATTTAGCAAGTACCGAGGAAGCTGCTTATTGTGATCACTTATGGACAGATTTTTTTTTTAAATAAAATTAAGAGAAAACTATGAAGAAGAAGGATCTTATTTCTATTACTCTAAATAAAGGATTTAGGACCGACTGATTTTGATAACAATAAATATCTCTCTTTTTCTATAATCTTTCGTTGTGCTATAATATTTGCCACGTTTTATAGCCAAATGCCAAAGAAGAAAAAAACGGTGTAGAGAGATGGTGTTACGCCAGGAAGGAACTCATTAATTCAGGATGGAGATTCAAAGCGTATTAATGCATTATCTGTGAGAAAGTTAATATATATATATATGTCAATTATCTTTTTTTCGTTCACAGGGATTTTGTTTCGATTCTTATCCACTCCAAATTATTTTTGTAGCTTCGCCAGTTCCTAATTTAATATATACAGTGAATTCCGGTTAATAGATACCCAATGGACCAACTATCTCTGTCAAATATCCGGCTGGCCTGATTAAGTAATCAACATATTTTTTTAATATACAAAAAACACCAAAGATTTTTTTTTAATTCAACAACATGCATAACATACGCCATGTTGAATCAGTTTATTTTTCTACTTTTTCTTCCTTCTGAAAATTTGTTTGACGAGATAAAGATATTGAAAGATTGTTGTTTGATAATTGAAAGATATATTTTAAGTAATTCTATCCGAGTTTATTCAAAGAATGTTTATACAGTAGCAACGCTTCTTAAAGCCTGAAATTTCTAAAGGATAAAAAGAACTGTTATCTTAGTTCAGTGGTGTTTGATTCTAGCATGAAAAATGAAATTAGGGAAATGAAGAAAATTTTATGACTGCATATGAAGATGATAACCAATGAAAAAAGGAAACTAGATTTTACTATTATAGATGGGCAAACATCTATTGCAGCGATCGGTGTTTCTGACTATATGACAGACAAATCGACAAATGGTTGATGAAACTGCTGCCTAATTATGGAAAATGCTACTATTTTATACAACAGATATTTATTTTTCAGCATAATCTCCTTCCCTGTCAATATACTTGATTCTGTGCTTGATATCGATCACGTACATGCGAAATAATGCCGTAAACAGTAAAAATATCAGATAAGAATCAACTTATGATTTTTATACCTGTGATTGACCGCGGTTATCTAAAGCTGCAGAAAGCGAAATTGCCGAAAGCGAAATTGCCGAAAGCAAAATTGTGGATAAGGGGAGCCGCTATAGTACCGACATGAGAACCATCAAGAACCTTTATATCGTTAATATCTTGATGCATGCCTGGACAATATATTCCACTACATCATTCAATTATTTTACTTACGTAATTAGACGTTTTCATCCTTGGAGAATCATGGTTAAATAGTCTCACCGACCAAGCAAATTAAATTGAATGAGTAATCTAAGGCGAATGTTTGAACTCTGAACCAAGAGGTAATATAATCATGAATATTTTATAGTTCAATGTTTCACACTGAAACAATTTTTTTTTCAAATATTTGAAGAAAAATTAATAAGCCGTTAACGTCATTTCGATGATTTAACACCATATCAACAAAGTGCATTTGCGTACTAACAAAAAATGTTCAATTGTTTACGGTTAACTTGTGTTTATCTTTCATTATTTAGCATTTGATTCCTGTTACCAAGTAACCTAATACAACCATTCAGTTGCATTCGGCCGGGCAGAAGATAGGCGTTGCTAAGTAACCTTTATTATCTTGCAAAATGCTTCGAAGGACCTATCATGGTGCCCTTACAATCGAATGTCATAAAGTCATTTAATTTTTTGGAATAATTAGATAATTCACAACCAATCGCAATAGATTTGCTAGAAATCGATGAAACTTTTAATGATTTTTACTATTTGAATCTTTTTTCGTTCGTCTTTTGACGTCAGTTGTCGGGTAAAGGGTGGGTCTTGCACTACATCCAGTCACGATATGACATGCTGGAAAGTCGATTGATGACTTTCCCAAGGGTAATAATTCAATGTGAACGCAAACTGTCCCACCCGGAGTTTGAAGTCATTTCGCTGATTCCATTCTCCGGGCCGATAACCGTTAGGCCACTCACACTTCATTAGAAACCCTCAACGAAAACTGTCAATATAGGTGTCTTCACTTTTCCAAGTTGTTCCGGCTGGCTCGCTGTGTGTGTGTGTGTACTTATCACGAATACAGGCTGCACCATTGAAACTACAGGGCTTGAATTTCCAATATTTACCCTTCATTATGTCCAGGGAAACATTTTTACCCCCTTCCCAACAAATGTATTAAAGAAAGGGATTCATTTTGCAATGTAAGTTTATGCTAGATTGATCCTTAGTCTCTGTTCAGCATCATTGGCGTTCATTTTTGGAAAATTCAGACTTTTTATTGATCACTGTCCATCAAAAGACGAGAACTAAAAGAAAAACTAAAAGATGACATGTGACTTATACAACGATCACAACTTTTCAAGATTGTTTTATTGATCATCCCAAAGAGAGCATTCTGCCAAAAGATGCAGTTCTTTCCTAAAGAAAAAAGGCAAGAATAATGACGGACATCTTGTTGAACAACTTTTTTCCTTAGAACGTATTTCATTTCTAGATACCGAAACGAAATATTTCTAATTTTTTATTCTATATGAACACGAGCTAAGATTCGGTATCATATGAAAAATCACATGTGCATCTAATGTCATCGTATGTGGTTTTGTCTTCGTCCTTGTGGCTCATTCATACCACAAAGTGTATCTGATGTCATTGTCCGTTCGGTCATTGATCTCCAGACTCCTTCAAATAATCCCAACTTTCATTGTTTATTCGGGATAATTCGAATGACAATTCTCATGTGATGTTTACGTGAAATCTCAGCCCGCCTTCAAAGAAGGAGATAAACAAGAGAATGTATCAAAAACTGACAACTTAAACTGTTAACAAAGGGTTTTTTTTTATTCAGTTTTCAAGTCCATGCGAATGGCTGCCTATACAACGCTTACGGGCCGGGTCAATGTTGCTAGAGGGCTAAAATTTAAAACATTTACTCCTTAGTATATCTATAAAGTTTTGTTGTTTTTTTTTTCCTTTTTATTACCCCCCCTCAGAATGGATTTTTAATTGGATTTCTCTTTTAGTGTGAGCTTATGCTAACGTGATCACTATTTCGTGCCTGCCTATTTTGCAAGACTTCAGTCTTTTTCGTGATCATTGTCCCAACGGAAGCCTTGGAAAGTAATATATTATTTGATTACCACTTTCCAATTTTTTTTTCATTCATCACCCCCAACACATCATACTACTAAAGGCTGTTGGTCATGTAACAGTTTCAATTAAATGACTAACCAGACCTATTCATTGTATACTTCACACTACATCGTACAGACTATTCAAATGATCAGTAACAGAAAGAAACAAACGCTGGACAATAAATACCTCAAGTAAAAAAGCTTTCGTTAAATATATGAAAAAATGATTTACGAGCATACACGTGTATAAGTCAAGTTTGAATGTCAGATTTTTATGCATAAATTTGGTACAACTTATACAAGAATAATAAGATTGAAATTCAAGCACAACGGAAACGACCAGGAAAAGCATACAATAGATTAATGATTTTGTTTCCATAAAAAGAGTTGGCCTATACACAAAATCGACTTATACTCGAGTATATACTGTCTTCATAGGACTGAGGGGCTCCAATTGTTCTGCTAGGGGTTGAAATGGATTCATGCCTCAAGAGGCATCAGTGCGAATTGAACGTATACAGGCTTGGCCTAAGCTCGAAGTTATTCGGCTAATTTAGTTTTCCATGCCCATGACTGTCACACAGCTCCACATCTTCATGAATTCGTCATGGAGACACAAAATATTTAGAAAATGCCTGAACTGTTTAAGAATTAGGTAGAGCGAGCCCTATACTCAAAAACGAAAAAATCCTGTTGGTCCTGAAAAGAAGGGTTGAGAAACAATATATTCTCCAGATAGTCACCTATGGAGCTGAAACATAAAACTTATCGAAAGATTGACTCCCGAACTAAGACTTATAAATGTGCTAAAGAGAGGATCATCCTTGTTGTCACGTAGAGGAATCATACGGCTGCACAGTATATAAGAGGGAAAAAAGAGTTGCTGACATCAAAGAGTCCATTAGAAATCTTAAATACCAATTGGTTTATCACGGTGCAAGTATGTCAAACAATCGCTGGATATTACGACCCAAAATGTCGATCCACAGAGATCAAATGCGAAACTAAAACAGCATCCTTCATTGGTCATCGGACGGTTACCATTCAGTGATAAACCAGACTTGATTTCTCACCACTTTGAATGCAGTTCATTGAAACAAAGAAAATCAACTTTAACCGAGTCTTTCCCTTCGTTCCCTGCAACGCAATTCTTTACTGAAGATCAAGAAACAAACAATGAATGATTCATTGTTGAATAATATATTTCCTTTGCACGTGTCCCTAACTCTAGATACCAAAACGAAACATTGTTTATTCTGCGTGAACCCAAGCGAAGAGGCAATGTCATAAAGAAAACGTCACATGCGTATCTGAGATCACTGTGTGTTTTTTCTTCTTCGTAGAGGTTCATTCATACCATAACGTGCATCTGGTGTCAATGTCCATCCAATCGTTGGTCTGCAGATTCCTGGAGATAGTGCAAAGTTTCATTGTTTATTTGAGATAATTCGGATGTAATATTCACGTGAAGTGTCTCTCCATTTTCGAGAGGAGCATAAAAATCGGACTGTATCAGAAACTGACAATTAAAAACCTTAACCAAAACGGAAACAGAAGTCTCTCCAGTCTTTTAGTTGGTTTGGCTTGCTGACTATGATTGTATCTATGTACTACACGTACAGGCTGGATCAATGCTAGAGTGCAGGAATTTCAAAGATTTACACCTTACAATCTCTACAAATATATTTTTTTTAGTTCTTATAGATTTATCCACTAAATCGGTTTTTAGTTGGGTATGATTACTAAGTGAGTTCATTGATCACTTTTTTTTCGCCCCCATGTTTCTAAAAATTCTGATTCTATTCGTGAAGACGAAGATCATGTACAAAAACCAAGTCAGATAAAAAAAAAAGACTAAGATCAAAACTGAGGACACGGAGCTGGAGAAAGTAGACCACTACATTCACCTAGGACAAGGAATCTCGATGAGACCCTCAAAAGAAGAAGAAATCAAGCGAACAATCAACTTACAATGGCAAGCCTTTGGCAGAGCAAGCTCAACTTTCAAAAACAAGAAGATCCCACTCATCCTCAAAAGGGTATACAACTAATGCATTCTCCCGATAGCCACTTATCGAGCTGAAACATGGAATCTAACCTAGAAACAGACCCATAGACTAGGAACCATGCAACGTGCACAAGAAAGAATCATGCTCAGCCTCATATGGAGAGACCATAAGACAGCATATTTATATCCAGGAGAAGACAGGAGTCAGGGAAATCATAGAATCCATTAAAAAGCTCAAATGGTAATGGGCTGGCCATGTTGCAAGAATGGCAGACAACCGATGGACATTACAAGTCACAAAATTGATCCCCAGGGATCACATGCACAACCGAGTCCGGAAGAGTATTAGATGGGGAGATGAATTAGAAAAAATCCAGAAAGTTCTGGCTCTGCGACACCCACGATAGAGAAGTGTGGCGAATCCTAGGGAAGGTTTATGCCCAACAACAGACTCTAAAAAGACTGATGATGATGATGATGATCACGATGACTCAAAGAGAAGTAACTCATTTATTGATCTCCACGCTTTCAATTTTTTTAATCTATCACGCCTAACACGAAATGCTGCTATATGAAGTTGGTTGCCAGACAGTTTCTTTTGAGTGACTAACCAGACCTATTCATTGTATTCTTTACAAGACGTCATAGAAACTGTTTTGGTTCATAAGATATTGAAATATTACATCGAAAATTATATACGGTGCATCCTTGTGGATAAGTCAAGTTGGAAAGACTAAATTTCTAGGTAAAAATTGGCTATCGACTTTTACACAAATAATGAGAGTGAAATTCAAATGAAAATGACAATAAAAAAAGAAGAAATGTATTCTATAAATTAATGATTTCGGGACTATGAACAAAGCGTCGGTCTATTCACAAAATCGACTTATTCACGAGTATACACGATAGTTTTGTCCCTCATGTTTTTTGTGTTCAAGTCTAATCCTTGTGGTGCATAGAGCAATTATCCTGTAGCTGTTACAGTAGAACGTAGATTTTGAGGGTTGGAATTGCTTGCTTCACGTCGAAATATAACTCTCTTTCACCTAGGCTTAGTACCAGCTGTGGTGACTGCGAAGTTGTAGGTTATTTTCTGTGTCTGTCTCTTTGTTCAACTGTTTTATAGGGCAAAAGGGCTCCAACTAATATGTTAGGGGGATGAAATTAATTCATGTCTTTTCCAGGGACATTGATACGAAGAGGCCGTAATCAGCACGACCGGGAATCGAAGCCTGTTGGCCGATTCCATTTCCGATGCTCGTAAAGGTTACGACAATCCTTGCCCCTGCGGGATCTTCATAGAGGCACTGAATACTTGAGGAAAATCTTATCCAGGCAAACTTTCAGTAGAACTATGTGTACATTCATTGCTCATATTTCAAGAATGTCTGACATCCGCTGGACATCATGACCGAAAACGTCGGTCTGCAGAGATCAAATGTGGAACGAAGCCAGAGCTCTGCCAAAAGACGCTGTTCATTAGACGGTTTCTATTCAGTGACTAACTAGAATTGTTTTTTTCTGCCAGATTGAATGCAGTTCATTAAAACAAAGGAAGTCGACATTAACTGAGACTTCCTTTTGTTCCTCTCAATGTAATTTTTTCTTGGACAGGAACAATGGGTTACCTATTGTTGAAAACCGTATCGCCGCTGCTTGTGTCTCATCTCTAGATACTGAAACGAAACTCCTTCAATTGTTTTATTCAACGTAAACAGATTGATTGAGAAACAAGAAAAATGTTTCCAAGGACCAAGAAGTAAAACGAATCGTACATAACAAAAAGAACAATCTTCCTCTCCATTTTTCCATTGTACTGAATATTATTTTCTCTTCTGATAAAGTGCAGTGTTTTTTTGTTCAATGTTTTACAATTTAGGATGAATGTGCAAAATACTTTTAAGGTTTTGTGTACCCGTATCTTTATCTCTGCTTTATATTGTCATTTGGATTTTTTTGCGTCTGTTACCCATGATTTTAGCTTGAGATGTTAGTTAAAAATGTTAAGACAGTGAATGACAGTTCAAAACGATTGGTAATTTTGCATCTCTATTAATCCAAGTGAATGTTTATTCGTGGACAGGTATTGTCCAGTGAGGCTCCGATTCATCCTCTGCCGGGTATCGCATAAATTCATTTTTTTAAAAACTCAGACAATCTGTTACATCAAAAAAAGCAAACGGATACAACGAAGTATTGTAGAAACAGGAGTATGATTGTGGATCTTTTGGCTTTTGACGTACAAGAAGGCGTGGCATTCAAAATTCGCTTCATTGGTGAAACTGGTTGATGATTTCTCGTGAACTCGAAGAACAGACTGTCCATCCAGGTATGGTAATAGGAATTGGATTTACCTTTGGAATCGTAAGTTTTCTGTGATATCAGAACATGGTTTAGATAACTATATCAACTACATCCTTCTTCTGTGGAACTGGTCATTTCGAGTCCATTAGTCATGTTGCAAGACAAAATTTGGTGTTTTCGGCTGAAGGGAATTTTTATTACCTTGGAAGGGACTACTGTTG
This sequence comes from Thysanoteuthis rhombus, assembly GCA_963457665.1. NCBI lineage: Eukaryota > Metazoa > Mollusca > Cephalopoda > Oegopsida > Thysanoteuthidae > Thysanoteuthis > Thysanoteuthis major. The sequence goes on from OY735218.1 coordinate 4,557,005, forward strand.
TACCCTTGCTTTTTTAAAGCTCAAATTCATATTTGCCTCGCTTTATATATATATATATATATATATATATATATATATATATATATATATATATATATTGTTGTTTGCATCATTTCTGCATTTGCATATGCTCGTTGGATAGGCTGTTTGTGGTTGGAAAGATGGGGAAGAGCAAACGTATATTTTCTCTTTTCTGTTTTTAGAATTATCTCGCCTGCAATGAATTAATTTCTCAGATTGCAACATTCGCCTGTGGCTGGTAAATCGAAACGATTATGTTCTTTTGTCGGCGAAAGATTCCTAAAAATATTAAGGCCTGCAGATATTGCCAACATGTTTTATCGTATTATGTACGAATATTTCCTTACAGATACTTTTGTTCAAAAAATGGAAAATTGTCAGACCCAACGAAATAAGATATATGAAGAAAAAAAAACTCTGAAAAGTGATAGACTCTTGTTGAAGTGAAGAGACTGAAGACATTTTTTTTTTGCTCTTTGTTGTGAAAAGGAATAAATTTCAATTTCTGTTGTATTTTTGCACATTTTTTTTTCATCGGTGACACTGTTTGTATTTTTACAGTTGTATTCTGTTCCCTGTGCGCTCAGTTAATATGATCATTTTCCTTAATTTTCGGCGACTATACCGTTGAAGAACATGAAGGTCGTGGAGACACAAAATACTTACGAAACACCTTGACCTGTAAAAGTTTTGGTAAGGCAAGTTCTATATTCAAGAACGAAAAAAACCTATTAATCCTGAAAAGAAGGGTCTAAAACTATGCAACCTCTTGATTGTCATCCATGAGACTGAAACACAGAACCTAATCAAAAGATTGATTATCAAACTTAGACTCATAAACGGGCAAAAGAGAAAATCATGCTTGTTGTCACATGGAGATATCACACGGTTGCACAGTGTATTAAAGAAAAAACAGGAGTCAGAGATATCAAAGGATCCATAAGAAACCTCAGATACCAATGGGTTGATCATGGTGCAAACATATCAGGACACCACCGGACATCCTGACTCACAACGTTGATCCACAGAGATCAAATGCGAAACTAACACAGCATTCTCTGTTGTTCATTGCGCAGTTTCTATCGAGTGACGAATCAGACATTCTTTTTAATCCCTTTGAATGCTGTCCATTAAAAACAAATTCGGCATTAACTAAGACTCCCTTTTGTTCGTTGCTATGCGATTCTTTCCTGAACTACAAGACAGGAACAAAAAAGTGACTTATTGGTGGACACCTCATTTATTCTCCACGCGTCTTAACTTTGCAAATCGAGACGAAACGTTTTTAATTGTTTGTTCTGCATGAAGACAAGCTAAGATGCAGTATCATTGATGAGAAACACATGTGCCTGTAATGTCGTTGCATGTGATTTTTGTCTTCGTATTTGTTGTTCAGTCTTACCACAAACTGCATCTGATGTCATCGTTTTGCCCGGTCGTTGTTCTGCAGACTCCAAGAAATAGTCCAAATTTCCATTGTTTAGCCATTGATTAATCGGATCACTATTCCCATGTGAGATTCATGTGAAATGTATCCCCCTTCAACGAAGAAGAACAAACAAGAGAACGTATTAGAAACTGTAAACTAAAGCTGTCACTAAAACCGTTAAAATAGGTTTCTTCAGTTTTCAAATCGGTCTGGAAGGGTGACTATATTTGCATGTATGTACCACGCTTACAAGCTGGACTAATGGCACCATGGGGGTAAAAATTGAAAAATTTAACCCTTAGTACATTTTTTTTTTACTTTTTGTGAATCCCCCCCAATAGGTTTTTAGAGGGGTACACTTATAATGAGAGCTCGTGCTTAATTGATCACTATTTCATGCTTGCCTACTTTTTTTTTCGAAATTTCAGTCTTTTTAATGATCAGTGCCCCAACAAAAGGCGAGAGAAGTAACTTATTCAACGATCACCCACTTTTAATTTTCTCTTCATCATCATGTCTGACGTGACATGCTGCTAAATGATGTTGGTTACCTGACAGTTTTTATTGAGTGACTAACCAGACCTATTTATTGTATTCTTTACAAGACGTCATAGAATCTGTTTTGGTTCAAATTATCTCTAACAGAAGAGAAACAAATGATACATGGAGAGAACAGCAGCTGTGAGAAGGAGTGCCGTCAAAATATAATATAAAAAATGATATACCATTTATTCTCGTGTATAAGTCGGGTTTCGAAACTAAATTCTCATGCAAAATTGGATGTCAACCCATACACAAATAATAGGATTAGAATTTAAGCATAACGGAAGGACTTGGAAAGGCATACTATAAACCAATGATCTCGTGGCCATAAACAGAGCGCCTGGCTATACATGTGATTGACATACGCGTATATATATATATATATATATATATATATATATATATATGTGTGTGTGTGTGTGTGTGTGTGTGTGTGTGTGCGCGCGCACGCGGGTTTGCTTCCTTTGAACTGTCATGTTTTTTATTTATTTCATTTTTTGCTTCAGTTGAATCTTTGTGAGTAATCTTCTTTTAGATGAGCTCAAGGGTCCCAACTGTCCTCCAAGGGGTGAAATGGATCCATGCCTTTCACAGAGGCATTAATGTGAAGTGTACGAGAACAGGCTCGATCGAAACTCGAGGCCAGTTGGCCGATCTGCTCCGTTGAATCTTCATGGAGACAAAAACACTTCCGAAACGCCTTAACGTTTTAATCTTTCGGTAGAGCAAGCTCTACATTCAAGAACGACAAAATCCCATTAGTCCTGGGTCTATGATTAATTTGTCTTCTCCATAATCACTCATGGAACTGAAACATGGAACCTAACCAAAAGATTGGCTCTCAAATTCGGATCATGTAACGTGTATAAGAGAAGATCATGCTAGGCATCACACAGAGGGATTACACGACCACACGGTGTGTTAGAGAGAAAACTGGAGTCAGAAATATCAAAGAATCTATTAATAAACTTAAATGGCGATGTAATGACCACATTGCATGAAAGTCAAAAAACCGCTTGACATCGCGACTCACAACGTTGATCCACGGAGACCAAACAAAAAAAAACTCTGAGTGAAAGAAAGTAAGATTTAGATGAGTTCAGGAGATATTGGCACCACAAGACCCGTGATATAGAGGTCTGGCGAATCTCATGTCCAACAACGGATTTTTAAAGTCTAATCATGACGATGAAAACTTCTTGAATGACAAACCAGAGAAACGAATTGTTATATCTATTTTTTTACATTTTTTGCAAAGTAAGGAGAATTCAAATCATAAATTTAAACAAATGGTTCACGTTGAACTTTGCATAACTAACAGTACTCTTGTGTAGATATCTATTAAGCGGAATATTGTTTTGCCCAGAAGCAAAATAATGATATCCCCTCGGAGACTTGAACTCACTATACCAAGAAATCATTCGCGATATCAGATTGCTCTATGTCTGAGTAAAAGAAGTAAAGGACATTCTATAATTTTCAATATTTACTTTGCTTATATTCAAATTCCAATTTGGGCAAAAGTATAAAAGATCAAGGCATTTTAGGGTAGAACTTGTTTTGAACGTTGAAAAAAAGCGTCCTGTCTCTCAAGAGGAAACTCCCAATGGAGTATGCAGGCTGATATGGAGTCCAGGTTTCTGTTGCCTGCGACAGTATTGTGATCCTTGCAAGTTCCAAGTCTCGTCGAGATCAGGACTGTTTACCTAAATGTTTACTATGAGCAACCCGTCCATGAAAGAGATACCACCACCCTAATCACAAAGAGTGTGTACTTTATTAACTGCTGAGTGCACAGGGAAATTTACCCTAATGTTGAGTTTCGTGCACACTTCGTTCAAACCTGGAATCGAATCTATAACTTTCTGCATATGCTAATTATTGCCCATTTTGAACAGACTTGTTTTACACTTGATACAACATAATTCAAGATTATTTATTCTAAATCCGTTAAAAAAAAATTCCCCAATTTTTGTTCTTATTACAGGACAGTTCATTAAAAACCAGTTCTTGAATTGCATTTCTATGATAAAACGCATTCAAGCCTAATCAGATGAACATAAAGTTTGTATTAAATCAAACAAATAAAGACGGATATGATGTCTATTGACTGGAAAAACAAATGTAATTCTTCCAAGATTTTTATTTTACCTTTGTGAAGTGCTGTATGTATCTACCCATGTACGGCAGTCTTTTTACTCAAACAATACCTCCGATATAAATGCATAGTTCAAATCCATGATCTGTTATTGGGGCTAAAAGTCCCATTTAGGCATTCGGTAGGAACTAACTTGAACTTGCCCTAAGATTTGTCACTAAAAATGTTGGATATTTCTTACAAAAAAATATGCACAATCCTTCTAAAATTGTGATTGAATGAGTCATTTTTCGACAACAAGCCATAAAATCAATACAATTATTACTGAAATTGCACCTATTTTGAATGAAATGTCATGTAAAAATGATAGGAAATGGAAAATCTTATACAGCAAATTTGAAATAAACACCCATTATCACATAAAGTGTGAGACAAAATCTACTCAAAAATGCAATGGACTGTTTTCAGAACAGACAATTTTCTTTCCTGGTTCTGATTATCAAATTATAATTTCGTCAATGAAGTCGGTATATGTATTCACTTATGTTTCTTTGTTTGTTTGTCTGTCTGTCCGTTCACGTCTCAAAAAGTCCTCAGGGAATATCAATGAGATTCTTAGAAGGGTTCATCATGAGCTGCGCAGAAATTGATTAAATTTTGGGACGTGTCCAAGATATTTTGTTCATTTTTTTTCATCCACTTATACCTATTCATTCATATTTTTCTGTTTGTCCACACACTATATCCCAAACTTCTCGGTGAATTTCAATCATATACTCTGCAAAAGAAGGTCATAGGATAAGGAAGAATCGATCAAATTTCGCGGCGGATAAAGGAATATTCTTTTTCTTTTTTCATATATTGAGATAATCGAAAGAAATTTGAAAAATCAAAATCTACCTAGTTCCTTCCTTTGTAACGTAGCAGTCAGAGTGAGAGATTAACCAAGATATTCGCTGTCTGGGTGATTTCTAGTCGAATTCTATATTTACCGTATTTTGCTATTATCTTCTGCTATCTCTCAGGCTCCTTCAGAATTCTATCATTCCTGGATCTTTTATCTTCTTCAGTAAAGAACGGTCCCAAGAGTCCTTTGCAGATTTTATAAAGAATAAGCCTTGCTGTTGCAGGGTCAAGCTCCAATCAAACATCTTTACGACTGAAGATTACTGCAAATTCTATATTGATATATATGATAGATGATAATATATATGATAGAACGAAATAAAAATCAGTTTAAATGTATTTATTAATTAGAATGGAATAAACCCCATCATATCTCTTACATCATATTTGGTAGATTTGTAAGATTTGTCAGTTTGGTTCAGTCTGTAAGAGAGTCGCCAACGTATCACTACATAGTGATTTACAATCATGGTAGGGTATCATGCTAATTATGCACACCTTTTGGTTTAACGTGACAGACGAAAAGCAAAGAGTTAACTCCCCTAGATTTGGCAAAGGTTATTTTAGTTATTTTCTCGTTTTGTTTTTTGTTTTTTGCTGTTGTTTTTGTTGTTACGGTAGAAAAAAACATAATCAGCTCCAGACTTGGACAGGAGTTTGACAAAATGAATGTTAATCTGAAGGTGTAACATATGGTGAAAACATCAGATGAGCAATGGTCATTATTACTTCCATACTAGTTCGAATCAATCTTTTTTGTCCAAGAGAAGCTCATACTGTGCTTAAATGTAATCAAAATAGGCTTTTTTGATGGAAGTTAATCATCTCATAAAGCCAGCCCCATTTGAGTTGGCTGAGATCAAACTAATACAATTTTTTTTGTCAAATTAGTCATTTCTAAAACATTGATATTCTTGGATGAGTATTGGCAGTTCAATATATTTCCCATTTTTGTCGGAAGAAGTTTTATTTTGTGGAAGTCTGAATTTTGTAGTTTATGACTATTTTCTGGTTTTACTGTAGATAGATGAAGTCAGCATATTCTTATCAGTGCATTTTGTGCAAAGAACGTCTGTTCCACTGTATATATATTGTTCCAGATTTTAGAGAATTCCAATAGGTCAGCACTTTTCCTTCTACATTTCAGGGTTATTTTAATAATGAAGATTACGTCATAGAAAAGTTTAAGACTTCATATCTGGCAACCCTTTAGCTTGGGTTGAATGGGACTCAAAAAAATCATATTTAGGATACTTGAAAGATCAAGAAATAAATTACCTAATAAGATAGCTTTACATGCCTTAGTGTCAATCCATACATGAAATACCATCATTTTTGACGGATATCACTTAGAAATTCTGTAATAAATGATAGAAGACACCCGTCTAAATCCCACCCTAGTCACAGCACTATCTTCTTTGACTGGAAACTGGTCATTTGTATAATTAATTGCAATTCATGTCGCGTGTCTCACAAACTCTTACGTCCCACGTTGTTGTAAAGTACCCAGAATTCATCACCCGTCGTAATTTGTTTCAAAAGCGGAACATGTTGCTTCTAAGTAGCAAATTACACACGAACATACGGTTGAGTAGAATTTTTTTTTTCTATTTCGTTAAACATATGGGAAAGCCATACATTAAAGTGACTTACACAACCAATTTGGTGAAACTGATTTTCAACACTTGAGTTGGATATTTAAATATGTTAGCGATCCCCTGTACGGCAAAGATCATTCTTAATTAACACTTTTGATTGGATCATTATTAAATTCCAATGGTCTACCCGATCGTGGAGTACTGTGGAACATTATTCAGCGAAAAAATCTCCTGCACGAATCTTTGTAAACCATTTTTGTCACGCTCGGTCATCCACATTATCTTCTCCATGGGATGGACGAATCAATTTCTCGTGTTGCATTTCTACATTACTTGAAAAATGCACGATATGCTATAATGTTTCAAGTAATTTCCATATTCAAGGTTAAATTCAATAAAAAAAAACTACGCCAATATTGGCATTGAAAAAACCCGTTAATACGGCAGCTGTCACACTACAATAATAATCTATCTTTTTGAATATATTTAAAACTGAACGCAACTCATGACGTCTAACGACGACAACAAGATGAACTTTTGGAACTTCCTAATTTTTTTGAAGATATTTTTGTCATTATCTTAATCTTGCAGAAACTGAAAACCTCCTTGATGTATTGTTGTGTTGTTCTTAGAGACTAAAAGTTCTGTCCCTCGGGGGGAAAAAAACTGTGATAACCTCAGAATTGTTCACTCCTCAAAAGCAAAAGTGATTCAAGGTCGTTTTTTTTTAATATGGTTTACCCAGCACACGACTCCCGACCGCATGGTTGGTCAACCAGAAATTATCCAATTCCTTAGACTATTGTCGTAGACATCAATGCATGCTCCTATCTCTACATCTGCGAGTTAAATGCAGCGATGTTGCCAGAGGCACTAGTTCCCAGGGCAAGAGGTTTCAATTCGTTATTATTGGCTTCAATCCCGAAAGGCCAAAAACCAGGAAATTGATGAATATCAACGTCATCGTATATAATTGTAGATAAATCATGGCTTATTTCACTCAAAAAAAGGACGCAAAAACTGCAAGCGATTTCATTGCCTATGGCTTTGAGGAGAGTCATTAACGTACCAACCTTTGTTCAGATAATCAGTCAAGAGATTGGAATGTCTGCACAAACGTTGGTGCGCGTGCATATTCTACTTTGAGACGGCGCGTACAAGTCATGACATTCGTTTTGCTGAAGCTCACGTGGAGGCCAACTTTCTTGCTTACTTCATTCAGTTCGTCTAGCATTATTTGGAGATCGTGGAGATTCTTAGCAAAGAGGACGACATTTTTAGCTAATCTGAGCAAACATGTTGGGAACAAAGACACAACGATCAAAATTGAAAACTCAACAACAAGAAAGTAGACCATTACATCTACCTGGGACAACGAATCCCCATGACATCCTCGAAAGAAAAAGGAATCAAGCGAAGAATCTCATTAGGTTGGCAAGCTTTGGGTGAAGAAAACTCGACTTTCAAGAACAAGAAAATTACAGTTGTCTTAAAAAGAAGGGTATACAACTAATGCATCCTCTCGATAGTCACCTATGGAGCTGAAATATGGAACCTGGCCGAAAGATCGAACCTAAAACAACAAAAAACATGCAACATGCTCCGATAGAATCATGCTAAACCTCAGATAGAGAGATCAAAAGACAATACAGTGTATCAGAGAAAAGACAGGAGTCCGAAGTATCATAGAAACCATTAAAAGACTCAAATGGTAATGAGCTAATCATATTACTAGAATGTCAGAAAACTGCAGCTCATTATGACTCACAACATGATCATATGTGAAATTTTGGCCGCCAGAAATTAAGATCTCAAGATGAGCTAGACAAGTTCAGAAATCTCTGACTCCGTCAGGTCCATGGTCTAGCGAATCCTGAATAATGTCTAGGACTATTCTTCGCCTATTTATGCTCAGATTTGTTGACAGAAATATCCAAAATATTCTTTCTGTTTTAGAGAAAAGGTCGACAAAAATGAAATTATGGGTAAACGATCAATTTATGAAGCTAATCTTGAGTTTCCTATTATTGAATAAGATGAGACCAAGCGAGAGAGTATCATGTGTCCGGAAAATTAGTAAAGGTCCGGTTGAAAGAATTAGAAATGCTCTATAAAATTCCGAAGAAACAAAACTGGACGATATTTCCTTATGCGTAAGGCCTCTAAGTGGAATTTTTTACGCTGTACAAAGTTTTTTTCTTCTCTCTCCATCACGTAAACTACACAAACACCCTGGTCCTTTAGCCTTCTCGGTTCTATCTACCATACGCCTTTTAGGACGCCACGCTATATCCGCTAACAGAAAACGATAGTCAATCTAATATATTGGCAATTGTGAGCTTCCCGTCTCAAAATGGCCATTGCTTTAGTCACTGATTGCGGATCTATAGTCAAAGGAACATATGAAAATAATCTAACCCTCACCTTAAAAATACTAACCCTAAAATTAAAAACATCAATACTGCAGTCGTAGCAGCGGCTATTCAGAAACGGGAGGGGTAACAATAGATGTATTGACAGATTGAAGATATTCTCGTTCACCCAAGAAGCTCTCAGGGCCTTTTACTTGCAATGTACCGACTGGCCCTCCACACTCTTCCAGGCCCTGGCTGTATGAGAAATTGGACAAAAGATCTATCTATTTGGGTGTGTGAATTCTGCACAAATGGACTTGTGCCCACCCGTTGGCTATTAAAACAAAAGCTCTTCAGCAATCCCTGGATAAAAGCAGTTATAGTATTACTCAAAGGTTCCACACTTCAGCTGGATGCTGTTCGAGATTCATGGCCAGAAGCTGGATAGCATTACGTCAGCAAACCCATATTGCGCACACGATTACCAAAGGATCTACTTATATGAAGAAGCAGGGTGATTTTTTCTGTCTTTCTGTTCATAGCGATGTCCCCCACCCACGATTTAAAACAATGGATTCGGTAAAAGTTTGTTACAGGTTCGCAAACCAAAATGTCAAATGGCGGTGACAGATGACAACTGCTGTTGCCACAACTGAATTAAGGATTATGGTTAGTTTGGGGTAAGGGTTGGTCATAGTCTTTTTTCAATGATTTCCCACGTTATCAGTCGCTAGTGTATGTTCTTAATTTTAATTATGGAAAAAAAACCAAATCATTTTATCACATGCATCACCAACGCCAGCGTTGACCCCTACCACTAATCCTGACCTTCAACCCTAACCCTGACTTACGACTCTGAAATTTGATTATATTCTTTTTGATTAAATTTCATGAAATACAGTTTCAAATAGTCGTTTTCTGCTTCCATTAAATCCCCTATAAATCAGTTTCATTAGTTACCCCCCTCTTTGAAATTTCAGTTTGCGAACCAATAACGAACTTTCACCACAGATACGTCTACTAATACGAGTTTAGTAGTTTTAGGGGTTTTTTTTGTCAATGATCTCCGGAAAAGTATTACAGGTTTTCACAGGGATTGACTAGTGTAAAGTGGAGTAATTTTATTCAGTTATTGGAAGCAAATATCAACTGTTAATTTGCTTTGTTTTGGGGGCTAAAATATGGTTAGATGTAAATAAAAATTGTACCATAACATAAACAGATATTGGGAAAAGACACTTATTGTTTGTTTTTGTTTTTTTGTTTTTTTCGTATTCAGGGTTTGAAGCTGTCAAACTATAAATATACACACACGCGCGCGCACGCGCACACACACACACACACACACACATATATATATATATATATATATTTCTTTAACTGTTCATTTTTTTTACGTTGTCAAGGCCAAATGATACGCTCACCAGGATACTAACAGTGTACTATACGATGCAATTTATAATCATATTTATAATATATATATATATATATAATATATATATATATTTCTTTAATTGTTTATTTTTTTACGTTGTCTAGGCCAAATGATACGCTCTCCGTATTATAACAGGATACTATATAATGCAATTTATAATCATATATATATATATATATATATATATATATATATATATATATATATATATATATATATATATATATATATATTACATCGAATACAAATCAGGTTTGCAATATAACTCAATGTAATATAATATAATATAAAGCAATATCTGATATGTGACGGATTTATTTCAGAGAGTGCTCGATACATTCAACTTTAAACTTTGAGTGTGAATTTGATTTAGGGAGTAGAGCTGGAATATAGTTGAAAGTGGATTCGCTGCACAAACACGTTTATCTTTCTGCCATATTTGTGTAGCGAATCTCTTTTCTACTATATATATATATATATATATACATATATATATATATATATATATATATATATATATATATATATATGAACATATGTGTGTGTGTGTGCTTGTGTGTGTGTGTGGGAGAGAGAGAGAGGGGAGAGAGTTCGTGTTCTTGCACATAACACAAAGTGGATACTAACTGTTCGAAATTCTTTAACAAGGTGAGGCCAGTTAAATTTTTGCTGACCCACCGAGAGAGGAACACCCGAAACCAATTCCTCTAGAGGGTGTGTTCTTTCTCTTTAAGGTAGGATGCTTTTATGTTAACCTGCATTTTCTTGGGTCATATAGGACTGGCGTACTTCAGGGTCTGGGTGAAATGCATATGACTCCTAAAGCGTTATATTTTCGAAATAGTTTCATTTCCTCTGACTCCAAATCACATCTCGGTAGATAACTTCCGGGGGGGGGGGGGCAGTGGACACATTTTTTTCCGGGGCGGAAACGGAAATTGACGGAGTATTTCGATAGTTACATTTTAGTGGTATATCAATTTGAAAAGGGGGTGCCCGAAGCCCAGCGGTCAATAGAATGGAAAGCAGCGTTTCAACTCCGACTGATAAAATCTGCGTCCATTTCGCACTATTACCGTTGTGAAAGGCATGAATCTATCTTTCATTCCCTTAGCTATGTGTCGAAAAGTGGGTGGAGAGTGGGACACCACTTCGGGAGCATGTTGGAAACCAAAAAGTTTAGCTGAGGTAGAAGAATGCCTTAAAAACCTTATGATGCATGATACCTGATTAAGGACGGCTAATGAAGTAACTAGTGTGAAGGCAATAATTATATTTGAAACCACCAACTAAAACTGTCACAAAAACGATCAAGTAGGTATAACATGTTCATGGCACTTAAATGGAGCTAGAGGGCTGAAAATGTCAACATTTACTTCTTATTTCTAAAAAAAAAAGCAATTCTTTTCTGGAAAATTATCTACTGAAAGATTGATAGTGCGTATGCATGAGTGTGTATGAGGGTGTTAAATTTGCTATGTAACTTTATGCTAAATTGATTGCTTCGATTGTATTTGTCTTTTTTCAATCCAATCTTTTTTTTAGTGATTACTCCCTAACAAAATGCGAGAGAAACAACTTTTTCAATGATCACCCTTTTTCCAATGATTACTTGATCACCCCAACACGCCAAAATAGGTTGTTAACATGACCGTTTCTTTTGAGCGACGGACCAGACCTGTTTATATTTATATTCAAATATATGATTAAAGTATGTCTGCTACGAGTAACACTTCACTTTAACATCTTTTTCCGAATTCAAAAAGTGGGAAAAAAAACAAAAAAAAAAACCCAAGATTGTGGAACCTGAGACTTTAATATGACAACACACGCCCCGGAACGAAGATGTAGCTGATACTCTTCATCTTCAACTTGCAAACCTATGGCCTGATCCATGCAACTGCACAAGTTGAGCCATTGTAGACTCTTTTGATCAGGATAAGTTTACAGTTCACTGAGTACAGCATTTATATGACTTTTTTTTCACAGCAAAAGTTTACTGCCAACAACTTGGGCGTTTGGAAATAGCTGTGGACAGACAACGCCCATTCCTGGTGTACAGAAAAAAAGGTCATTATTCTTCATGATAACAGACGTATGCATACTGCTTAAGCTATCAAAGGTTTCATTGAAGCATTTGGCGGGGAAAAAATCGACTCATCCACCTTACTCTCCTAACCTTGTCCTAACTGACAATCATTTGTTTAGGACAGGCTTTTTTCCATCGAGTTGGCCATCACCTACCTAAAAGCCACCAATTGTTTTCGAAGTTGACCACAGAGACATCCCAATTTTTTTTCCCTCTTTGATCGGCATCTGACCACACTAGACAAATTTGAATTTGAGATCCGTGTCTATGATTATTTTGACTTTTTTTTCGTCTCAATTAGCAACTCTCATGGTTATTATTGCAACGTGCATTAAAGTTTCCGTTCTTGACTTTTATTAAATACTTTCAAATTGAAAAAGTTTCAGCTTTTGCTAACCTTTCTTTGGTTTGAAAAATTGCTAAATATGACTTCAACTGGACCATGACATATCACACCAAAATCAAGGAAGAAGTTGGAAAACACTGGTTCAGGAATAAGGAAACCCATTTTGATGGAGAAAACTCAATCCATGAGAAGAGGTTGGAAATCAGTTATAGTCTGCTAGCAACTGCCACTCCACGGCGTTTCTTGATGATACAAACGTAGAAGTTGGGTTAGTTTCTTTATCCTAACGTATAAAACATGAATTATCAATAGTGATAAACTCAAAAATCAAAAGGAGGCCCCAAACCAAGTTGGTGGCCTGAATAGTTTCCAAAGAATCATAGTTGATCTATTAACCATAATAAAAATGTGGAAGAAAACTTACTTTATTCGTTTCAATGCATAAATTATAAATAAATTGGTGTTAGGTTCAAAGATTGTCAGATGGCCCATAACCAAAATGTCTGTCAAAATGGCTACCAAAAATAATGAACAATCAAATTCGATCTATTTTTGATGATACAAATGTGGATGAAGTCTCAATTTACTCGTTTCAATAAGTGGATTATAAATATCAAAGGTCTTAAGCTCAAAAATTATAACCAGATGACCCATAACCCGGAACTTGAAGAGATTCGTAGTCACTTAGTCTCCAGCAGTCCAGCAGTGACCATCAGGTAACTGTTGTGATAATAATAATAATAATAATAATAATAATAATAATAATAATAATAATCCACAAATTACTCTGGGACTTTGACATCTAAACCTTCCACCTCAACCAGGCAAGAAGACCAGACTTGGTGATCGTAGACAAGAAGAGGAAGACCTGCCAAATAATAGACGTGGCTGTGCCTGCAGACCATAGAGTAAAGAAGAAGGAGAGTGAAAAACTGGATAAATACCAAGAGAGAACTGAAGATGTGGAACATAAAAGTCAGAGTAGTGCCATAGTAAGTGCACTGGGAACTGTCCCAAAGACACTGAGGGCGAAACTAGAGGAGCTCGAGATAAAAAGAAGGATTGAGACTGTACAGACCACAGCACTGCTAGGAACTGCACGGATAGTGAGGAAATTGATAGAAATATAAGAACTGCAACACTAAATCTTAGCAGTGGCCTAACAGAGAAAGGAAAATTAAAGCGGAAATGTGAACCACAGCACTAGCATGATTGGTGAGGGAGAGAAGAGATGTCGGCTGAAGGCTTGAGGAGACTTATTGTCACTCAGCCTTCAGCAATGACCACCGGGCAACCGGTGTGAAACTGTAAACCTCAGTATTACTTTGGTCTATGAAAATGAGGAGAGGAGGGCTGGAGATCTGCGGAGAGTTGCTGTCACTCAACCTTTAGTGGTAACCACCAGGTAACTGGTGTGAGACTGCATGATGATGATGATGATAATAACAATAATAATAATAATAATAATAATAATAATAATAATAATAATATTACTTTTGTGTTCATCTTGACCGTACAAAAAGGAAACTTTTGCAACACCCTTTTCAGTTTCATATAAGGACAAATATATCTACATTCCACGATTTCTTTTTTCCAAAAGAGCCAGCTCATCTTGGTTTCCACCACCATGGTTCGGCCACGTTTGGTCTTTCTCAGATGCCTATTTTATTCACTAACACCAGGGGAATATTAAATGGGAACCTTTATTTTATCCAGCGGGATATATAGCTTTCATATCCTTTTTTTTGGTTACGTCAGGTGTCCTCCGTAGGGATTTTAGACTATGTAATCGTACGTTTTCTCCTTTTGGGGCCTCTCTGCTCATTTCACTGAGTCAATCTACTGTAACACCGTGATCCAAGACTTGAACCATTCAAAATGAGAATGTTAGTTAAAGAAAAAAAACTTGTTTAATGATGAAAAATCCAGGATTTAAACCCCAGTCAAAAATATTTACAATCCAATGTGAAAAAGTTTCAATTCGAGTAAATTTGTCGTCTATAAATGATTGGGTTATATTGAATATTTTTGTTTTATGTGATTTTTTAAAATCTTCGACTTGTACTCGGGATATTGTGGGGAGGTGGTGGTCGCGTTATTTCCTGAATTTGTTTAGTTCATCTCTCCATCTTGTGTTCTGTCGGCTTCGGTTTCTCATATGATCTCTGGGGATCCATGTTGTGAGTTGTGATATCCATCAATTGTCTTTCATTCTTGCAACATGGCCTTCCCATTGCCATTCAGGTTTATTGATAGTTTCTATGATGTCTCAGACTTCCATTTTCTTCCTTATATACTGTGCTGTCTTGTGATCTCTCCATGTAAGCTTGAGTATGATCCTCTTATCTATTTCTATTCACCTCAGTTTCACTTGGGCAATTTATCATAATCTAATTCCAGCTTGCTAGGCCCGTTGAAATAGAGCCGTATTAATCGTTCAATTTAAGAACACTTCCTTCGATCTGCTTGCTGCCCAACTCTGATAACAATGGGCGAGAGATTAGACTTCCTGGGTTTGGAATCGGAATCGTCCGTCTCCTAGACTGGCCCCTAGAATACTTTGAGGAATCACTCCCATTCATTTTGATTAAATTTTAGCGAAATGCTGTACACCAATATAAATTGCTGTGAAAGTAATACGTAAAAGCAATAAATACTAATTTAAAAACAGATCTGTATTTAGTTTCGTAATTTATGTCGGAACATAAACTGATTATGAACAATAAATTTTTGTGCAGCGTTAGTGTGGTGGAATAATTCACTTGCATTAAAAATTGAGAAGTTTCAAATAATTATCCCTAAAGCAAATAAATTCATTGATTCTTAGAAAAATCACCAAATTATGCATGAAAATAACTCTTTTGGGAGTTTCCAGAAATATATATTTCTCTTAAAACTTGTCCAATGCATTTTACAAGCACACAAACAAACTAACCCATGTCCTTACATGAAGACTCTTCAGGAAGTATCCAATCATTTTTAGATGTTTCCGAACATCTCTGTTAACCGCTTTCTAGTCGGTTGGTCGGCCGGTCCCACTCATGTTAAACAACAGAAATAGAAAGGATGGAAGAGATATAGTGTCATTAATGGCTTGATGTCATCAAGGTCATGATGTAATCATATATTGATCGAGTTTCGTATTTTTCAGTTTGAAGAAAAGGTCTTTTACGGTTTTTATTGAGATTAATACTCTCAGAATATTTAGATATTGCAATATTTTAGAAGTATTTTTCTTTCAATAAGAAGATCCCATTAATCCTAAAGAGAAAGGTGTATAACCAATGCATCCTCCCAATAGTCACTTACAGAGCTTAAACAAGGAACCTAACAAAGAGACAGACCCACAAATTGAGAACCATGCAACGTGTACATGAAAGAATAATGCTGGGCCTCACATGGAGAGACCACAAGACGCCACAGTACATCCGAGAACAGACAAGAGTCAGGTGCATCATAGAATCCATTAAAAATCTCAAATGGCAGTGGACTGGCCATGTTGCAAGAATGGCAGACAACCGATGGACATTACGACTCATGACATGTATCCCCAGAGATCACATGCGCAACTGAGGCCGGCAGAATATTAGAGGGAGAGGCGAGCTAGATAAGTTCAGGAAGTACTGGCTCCGTGATGCCCACGATAGAGAAATATGAAGAATCCAGGGGAAGGTCTATGTCCAACGACGGACGTTAAAAGAATGATAATGATGATGATATTTTAGAAGTATGTGGATCGATTGACTCAAAGAAAGTCAAGTTCCTCTTCTTCCTTCCTCTCCTGTTGCTATCACAACTGATGATGGATGCATAATTTTATATCTCGAGTACCGGTTAAGCAGCCTTGATGTAACTTGGCAACGAATCAAAGGGGACCTCACAGAGCATTTGTGCGTTACGTCATCATAATGCACTTCAACACTTCAATGCCGAAATTTAAAAATCAATTTCGATCCTCAATCTTGATGATAGATAAATAGCCGAAAGCACTTGATCAAAAACTCATGAGTACTTCTGACACACACTCTGACATCCGACTTACGTTAATACGGCGTCATTCATTTGGCCTAATGTCAGACTAAATGGATATCAATATTTATCTAATTATAACAGCTTTATTCGGAAAGTATCTGGCCGTTCGATTTTGACGGAAAAATACCCACCTCAAATGAAAAATATCCACACCTCATGCACTTATTACAGCCCCCTTTTCAGTTTGCCAAATCCCGTTTTCATGATCGTTATCAGCTGCTTTCTTGCGTTTGCCTTGCTGTCCTCCTACGTCAGAAATCTGGGGAGGGCCAGAGCAACGTATGGAATTGTGATGCAATGTTTTGCAAAAACCCTGCACGTGTCATGAAGAATGGGAAGACTTCGTCATTCTGAATGCAACGGTCATACAGCACACAAGCTCTCTCAATGGCATCTCTCAGCCGATCGAATAACCCCGAGGGAGAGAGCCTGTTCACGCACATTTAGGCCCTCTTTGATTGGTTGCCGAGGTACACCAGGGCCATGGAACCTTCGTGAGTGTCCAAACGCATTTAAGATCAATTTTTGAAAATTCATACTTTTTAGTTATCACCGCCCACCAAAATGCAGAAAACCTAACTCATTCAACAGCATTCTGCCAAAAGACGGTTTCTGTTGAGTCACTCACGAGACCTGTCTTAATTTTATTTTCATGCCGTAAATTCTGAGCATAAGAGGTTCCGGTTTATTCCTGATATAATATGGTACATATTCCTTCAATCTATGACCCTTTTGATACTTCAATCAATTCCTAAAGTGCACAAGCCTGGATAAATCTTATTCATGTAATACGATACAATAATATAAGCTACACACGGCGCCCCCCCCCCTCCACTAACCAAAAACAGAGCGTTCTCTTTGAAGAAGAAGAAAAAAAAAGTTTGTTTAGCCAAAATGGCGTAAAGTGAGGACGTAATTACGGTAATTTTATGTTGGAAAAAAATTGAACATTCTTTGACTCCGCAATTTGTGATGATGGTACGTAAGACTGAATCGCTGGATGTTTGGTTGGTGAGAAGTAGACGTGACTGGGGAGTGGAAGAAGAAAAGGGTTCCTGCTACTAATGAACTTTCGAAAAGCACTTGATAAGTAAATATTAGCGTCCTTCCTCGAAGGGTAAGCTACCAAGGTTCCTTGCCTGTTACCAACGAGACAATATTGTTGCTAAATGTAGAGGGTTTAGAAATTCTGGTTAGTCTAATCTGAAGGCCGTCAGTTAAAAGACGGTTGTTGATTGAATACTTAACCCAAGGCGAATTTAATTTTAGGCGTAAGATAGGGCGTATCTTTTTAGTCTGGTGTGCTGAATTATAGTTCGAATTATCCTGTTATAAGAAGATTATTTGTATAAGTGTATCGAACAACTGTAGCCAAGGATGCTATTCCTTTTTAAATGTGCATGTGTCTGTGCGTTTCTGTGTGCCAGCGCTCCTGGCCATAATTTTCTGTCTACAGGCTTGAAAATAGGAATCAGGACTCCACTAGATCCCTTCTAAAAAGATGTTTTGTTTATTTTTTCAAAACTTTTTTTTTTTACCCATGAGGGCCTCATTTTGACGTTTTTATAAACAAAATTTCGATTTTCCAGAATATAGGTGTTTCAAAATGTTTATTTTACTTTATTTTAGAAGTTTTCCTGTGGGAAACGCCAGTGATGTCTTAAATAGAATTTATTCTGATCATATTTTTTCTTCGATGGAATTTGTCTTATATGACTTTTTGACGCTATTGTTGTTCAATAATTGACTGTGATGGCATCAAGTTTTAGTAATTTATTTGGTTTTAGTTACTTGTAAGTGGCATATGTTTCTAATGTATTTATAAAACTAGACTTTAATACAATATAGCCTAAAATTTCAGCATATTATTTATAAAACTGAAATAATCAAATGAAATTCAATAAGTTAACCCAACTCTGAAGTCTGACGCTTGACACCCCAAACACATACTTTCCTTGTGTCAAGAAGGAGACTCTTTTTCCGTCAAGTAATAGTAACAAATAGATTTTTTTCGAATCAGCCACTCTTGCAACGTGGGAGGCAGATATTTCAATGCCTTTCACAACTGATGACCGGTGAACGGATCAGCCAAAACGTTGTATGAATCACAAGAGTAACACAGAGAAAGTGTTTGATTGTCCTTGGGGAACAGTTATAGATATCAACCCAGCTTAGTTCCATGCAGCATACGGCCTTAATTGGGGTATTGATAAAAGAGAGATTGTGTTGCGCCAATCTTTCATGTAGACTGAGTTTGAAAATGAGCTTTTGAACATTGTCGTTGCTGGCTAGCTGTCTATGCATGTACGCGTACAGGCAATGGAGTTGGAGGGCTGAAAAGATAAACATTTATTCCTCATGATGTCTACAGCAAACAAGCGAGCCACGAAAATCAACTACATTTCTTCTTTTTGTTTCTGAAAAGCCCCTAATTTTTTAGTGAAGGTTCAATTTGTAATGTGGGTGTATGCTAGACTGATAGTTTAGTTTATGTCCGGCAGCATTCAAGCTTGTTTCTTTCAGGTGATCACACCCCCTTCCCAAAAGGCGAGAAAAGTAACTTATTCATTGATCACCCTTTTCCCTAATCGTATTGAGTGACTAACTACAACAGTTATGATGTTTTAAAAGACTCTGAATATTCGACTGAGTTATGTCCCCTTGTTTGTGAGAACGTATACAAGTATCCAGACGGAGGGATCAAAGAATTCTTGGTATTTTCCAATTTGATCGGAACATGGTATTCGTAGGCAAGGGTTCAGCTGTACTTATCGATGCCCACTGACTTTATCTCGACTCTATCAAGCCTTCATCTTAGTTGTATTTTCATTTTCAGCTCTAGAATAGTGAGTACTTGAAGTTGGGGATGAGTAATTATAATTCCGAGATTCGTTCTAACTATTGATATCATCATCCTTGCTTTTTGCTGTCGCGCCAATATTTCGACCGGTCTGTTCAACAGCAGTCTCCGGATGAACAAGATGTTCTATGAGACTTTGGAATGAGCCATTATCATTTTGTCGGTTGTTTGAACTCCCAAACCAATTTCTTTTGCATTTTCTAATTCTACAACGTTTCAGCCGCACATTCTCCTGCTAACCACAGGTGTACACTCTGTGTAGAAGTATGCGTCGTTTACCCAGGAAATGTTTGCTTCTGATTGTTTAAAATTATATATATTATAATAATTACATATATATATATATATATATATATATATATATATATATATATATATAAATGAACAACATGAATGGGAGCAACAAGACTGCTTGCTGCAGAGTTAAATTCCACCCATTTTCTATTTCGACTGAAGAAAATCACCGCCATTTTTGTATTCTTTCTCCCCCCTCTCTCTCTCTATATATATATATACATGCACACAATCAAATGATTGTGTCATCCACAGAGAGCTGTTTTGTTGTATTACAACTTTTCAGTGTGGCTATGGACTATCCATTATCCCATCCAGTACCACGAGGTAGGATCGAAACCTTCACTTCAGACCCAGAGGCTGACATCTTACTAAAAATGATAAAAAAAGACTTGTCAATTTGGCTCAGTCTGTGACACAGCCTCTAGGCAGTTAGTTGGTTGTGATTTCAAATCACAGTGGGGGAATGTGATTTTCACGCCTCGGTTTACACTTCTAACTTGGTTAGTGTTGTTTTTGTTGTAACATTAGACAAATGAAGTCTACTCGAGTTCTGGAGTTAGATAATTGTCAGAACAAATCTCAGAAAGTTCGGTACTTATGTACGCACTTTATGAGCCCAGCCTTGCATGTTTATTGATTTCTTTTTTTTTTTTCTATTTTTTCTATTTTTTCTGATTATTAATGGAAAGTTTGTAACACATCAATCAAGGCAAACTACAAGGTCTGGCTAAGGGAAAGTGAAATACTTCAAATAGAAAGTTTAATTAAGAAACAATGATCTTTTTTTTTCTTTATAGTCATCTTTTGGGGAGGGTTAACTATTTGAGATTTTCTATAATGGGAAAAAATCTAACCAGTAAATAGTGAAAACGTTTCGTTCCAAAGATCTTTCAAGGGTGGGTGCAAAATACTTGGAATTTTAATTTGTTAACACAGAAGAAAAATAATTTCCATTCTTCTGGTGTGATTATTAAATTATTATGTAATTTCAACATACAACTTCCAAATGAAGGTCAGACTGAGAAAAATTACTTCTAATTGTAAATAATGAATAATTAAATAATGAATGACATAAGTTTCGTAAGGCAATATGGTTTGTGGAATCATTATTAGATTTTATATTATATTTTATAAATGTTCTAAATCTGATAGAGAACATATTCAGAAATAACTATTCTTGCACAAAGCAGGAAAACACCAAACAACAATTGATTAAATCTCTGTCCAAGTGTATGTTCATATATGTATGATGATTACTCAACAACTGGCAATTCTACTTAGTTGACATCATCCAAATATAAAAATAAGCACATGAGGCATTTCAGTGCCGAATTTGAAGTTGTTTTGTTCAGCAGTTCTCCGGAAATCGAAAAATGAATAAAACATAAAAAAATTATTGACGTTTATAAAATATCTAGATCGGCAACACTGGGGAGAAGTAACTGAAATAACCGAAGTCGTAGTTTCGTACGACGGACAGAAAATTATTTCACATGACAATTATGACCGGCTGATCCACAAACCATAGAGTCCAACCCCTTCTGAAGATGCATCTTTTGAACGGTCACTCTCCTTGAATTTGTAAGTGTTATCGTATTTCACAAATGTATAATGGGCTTTCCTCAGGTGACCAAAGATAAATTCTGTGATTTAGGGACGAGTGCATTCTTTTTGTATTCGCTGATTCTGGCATGTTTCGGCTGATCCATTCCAACATCATCTTCATGTGTATACTTCGTATAGAAAAAACAATCTTTTCCCCAGGAAATGTATACTAAGCCTCATTTTTTTATTGTTAAAAACCATCAAATAGAAATAGGAACAGAAAGAATGAGATGAACTGTTGAAATTGAGATTTGGATACTTTTGAGAGAGGACGTTAAGAGCTTTGCATTGTATGTTTATTGAAATCGACAACCAAAACTGTCAATATTTGTTTCTTCAGTTTTCAAGTTGGTTTGGCTGGATGATTGGCTGGCTATGTAAGTATGTATCGTGCCTACACGCCACACCAGTTATGTCGAAAAAAAAAAAAACATTTTTAACCCTCACTCCCGATAAGTGTTTATTAGATGGTTCAATTTACAGAGTAAGTTCGTGCTAAACTGGCCACTTGGTTTGTATCCAGTAGCATCCATGCTTGTTTTTCAAAAATTTACGCTCGTTTAGTGATCAGTACCAGGGGAAAAAAGCGAGAAAAGGAGAGAAAAGTAACTTATTCATTCATCACCTTTTAAAATTCTTTTAATTGATCACCCTCAACGAGGTATGCCATCAAAATATCACATGACAGCTTCTACTGAAACAGACTTTTATTTATAATCGGAGCCAAGCGTAGATCTACTCTCAGTACCCATTTGGCAAGGGGGTCTGCACCATCTGCAGTTTCTTCCATTAGGGCCAAGGGGCAATTTTTGTATACACCGAATTATTGAGAGTACCAATGTTAAGGCTTCAGTCATTCCAGCTCAGAAAACTGATCTACCACCATTTTAAGTGTGGAGACTCTAAAACAGACTAAATCAGCTCTAAGTACGCCAAAATATTGGAATAAGTAGAGATAATTAGCAAATATTGCCTTTAAAAGGTATTATAGGTGCTAGAAATTAAATTTATCATTTGACTCCGCCTCTTTGGAACGGTTACTATACGATGAAGTGTTTGCTTGATTTAGTTAATTGTGTTGTGAATAAAACCTGATTTCCATTGAGGGTTATGGCTTACTTACTGATTACACGAGCTGCAATCCTACCACAACAAGGTGTAACTGAAGTTGTGTATGTGAAGCTAATTGAATCATTTTTGGCTCTTAATTGAATACTACTCAAACATCAATCATCGTAAACTACATGTTTTGACTGAGGGGAAAATGAAATAATTTGAATTTACCAGATTTTAAAGTCTGACTTAGAAATAATGGAAATCTTCCTTTCAAGTTCTCTTTGGACTGAGGGTTGACTGTTTGGAATGTACCGAAATAAAAAGTGAGAACTTGAAATAGTGAAAATATTTCTTTCCATTTTTTTTTCATTTTTTTTTTTTTTTTTGTTGGGGTGAAAATTCTTGAAATTAAATTGAATAGAATTTTAATGTGTAAACACCGAAAAAATCTCGATTTCGATTCTTTTGGAATGATAATTAGATTATGCATAATTGCAATGTTTAACTTCCATGTAAAGGTCAATATCGGAAGAATTAGTTTGACTTGTAAATAATGGATTCCATGCCTTTTGTAATGCAATATGCTTTATGGGAATATTGTCATTATATTTCATTCAAGTTTACTGGTCGACTGAAGTCATTTTTGTAAGTTCTGTCCCGAGAGGCAAACGCTTCATCGGTACCAGTCACGTTATTGCGCTATACAAATAATGTAAACAGCCTGGCACTTCGAGGGTCTAATATAGATTTAGCTAGATAAGAGTATTAGAATAACTTGGTTGTGCGGAGGGATACGAAGGGTAAAAGAGGGTGTGTTCTTTTATTTATTCATTTTTTTTTTCAAAGAATATGACTGCAACAATTGAAGCATGTCTAATGAACCCGTATGTTTCACATGCTATAAAACACGGTACTCGTCGATTACTGTAGTATTATGCATTGAGATACCCAGGGGTGCATTACAAGTTAATGAATAAATGTATAAAGCCTTTCTGTTAGAAACATTGAAACTGAAGAAAAACAAACAACAACAACAACAACAAAAAACAATAAACAAAAAAAACCCAAAGTGATTAACAGTTGTTATTGAAAGTCCAGTACTTATGCACGCACTTTAAGAGCCATATTTTAGATTCATCATTAAATTATTTTTTTTATTATAATTTTAAAAAATTGTCAAATATCACTCATTGCAAACTACTTGATTTGACGAAGGCTGTGGTTCCCAACCTTTTCAATATCATTACCCCGCTTTTTTCAATCAGATCACTAGTCCCCTCTTTCATTTGAATTTCAGTCGTTTTTTTTTATCAACACGTGTCATTTTTTTTTACCAAAACGCCGTGTTAGTCGCGACTAATTATATGAAAATAGAATTACCACTAATTCAATCCTGGGAAACGCACATCGCAGTCGTTTACGAAAATATTTTTTTATTGGGCGTTATAAAACCGATTAAACACGGCGACAAAAAACAAAAAACAAACAAAAAAAACTAGTGCTATAAGAAGTTGTAAAAGATTTTTAATAAACAACTTCGGTAAGGAAAATTGAGACCTTTTCTTCCATAGTTAAACCATCTTGCATCAGCCCCTCCCCCGGCTACTCTTAAATCAAAAACATTCACCACGACTTTCACCCTAATAGTCTTATTCCCTCTTGGACTATTTGAATCCCCTTGCTGAGCAGAATCCGCCCTGAGCTAAGAACCACTGGACTTAGGGAAGGTGAAATACTTCTTATTTATCAGGATATAAAGGTTGACTTATAAATACAGAAAATATTTCTTTTTAGCCATATTTGACGAAGATTAACGGTTGCTAATTTATCAGAAGGGATATCTAAGTGAGAGAAACGCAGAAAATGTTTTGCTCCAACCATCTTCGATGGGGAGGTATAATATGCCTGGAAATCCCCCGGAATCTCACATATAACACACGCCTAGCTTCTAGAGGGTTAAACTGGTTCATCCTTCTATTTGTTGAACACAAAAATTTAGGGGAGGGAACTCTTCACTGCTTGAATGTCCAATAGGTTAATGCTATCAGGGAAAAGTTGCCTCCCCTGAATTAAGTGAGGATTGTTCTTGTTGTTCTACGATAGACAAACATAGTCAACCCCTGCCTCTGACTTGAACTGGAATTTGACAAAAATGCATCGTGTATTTATTTATCTATCTACTGAGTTAATTGAGTCCTGCATCGTCATCGACAGAAGACATCATCATCATCATCATCATCATCATCATCATCATCTTCATCATCATCATCATTCCTAATTTGGACACTTGGTGCTTCTCAAGAGTTTCCGCTTATACTTACAACGTTGGTATATCAGAAACATGAACAGCTTTTTATTTCTCATTTTTTTTTGTATCCGCATCGTAGATGAACCCTATTTTTCACAATCTCCAAACATGGATTTCTTTCCTTTCCTTAACAAATAGCAATTGTTTCTGAAAGGAAAAAATAGGTAATCTTGTTAATCTTGTTAAATGGGCTATATATTCTAAATGTTGGACTTTGCAGAAATCAGATATTGTCATTGTTTTTGTTATGGTTCGAAAGACCTCGTTTCAATATTCAAAGGACCGATTTAATCCGTCGATGACCTTATTTAGCAGTCTCTATGCCTTTTTTTTTTTACAGTGTTTAATGGTGTTTTTCTTCTTTTTTAAGAACAAACCATCTTTTACAAGAATTTATGCCACAACCCTTTAGTTTACGCTTTTCATAATCTTTCATATCCCATGTTTGTATAATATATAGTTGTCGAGATCGAACTTATGCCTCTAAAAATGATGACATCTTTATTCTCTAATCAGTCAGGGCGTATTTTAACTCTTCCCATTCCTGGAAAGCCGAATATATTCTAAATGTCGGATGATTTCAATTATTACTTGACGTTTTATGATTTTCAATGTTGATATTACTTGCAGTTTACTTATCACGCAATTCTTATTTATTCACAGATTTTATATTTCTATAATTTGTGATCATATCCCCCGAATGATAAAACTTTCACACACTCTTCGAAAAGGCGCTCTTTCTTTTTTTTTTCAAAGATAAATGCTGTTTTCGATGTTACGTCTCCATGTCCTTAGCTCCCGTGATGCCATCTTTGTATCTTCAATATCGATTTTCTTTTGGATTTCTATTTCTTGTATGCTTATTACAACCAGTTGGCAGTTCGTTTTTTTCTGGATTTCGCTGGGTAACGTCTCGCATATTAAGCGTAACTACACATGAGTTGGAAGCCTTTAATTCTATTAATCTATTGTTTGACCCCTTGCTGGACTTTCAATAACTCGTTAGACTGATAATTGTTAATGAACCTATTATTCGGCGATCAATGAAGACGACACTATTTTGGACAAATGATTCGAAAATACTGAGTGTTTCAGAAGTCATGAAAGGTTTAAAACTTTCACATCCTTTTAGTTTAGTTTTAAATCAGTTTGAATTTTTTCTTTAAATATTTCATTAGCCTATGTACCGAAAATTATTTATTTCAAATGCTCGTCGTTTTCAACTTCATAAATGCTTGCTCTTTCAATAACATTCCGAATAACATTTTGAGGGATATCTGCTCCTCTGCAACACAATGTTCTGAAGTTGACTGAACAGGGTCTCGCTATTTCCAAGTTCTAAAATGCTAGATCTCTCAATAACATTCTAAATGATATTCCAAAGGATATTTGATCCCCTGTAACACAATTATCAGCATCTAGAAAATATTCAGTTTAAGAAACTGTGCACACAAACGGCGAATCATGTACTCAGATGGCAGTGACTGCACTTTCAGATAACGGGAACATGCCAACTGGGATTCATGTTAAAAGTAAAATTCCATCAGTTTATTCTATTCTTTACAGTTGTGTACTTTTCCATGATGAATCCTCAAGGCTTCTTTCATATATCTGAGGAAAGGAAAAAACAAAAAATATCAAAATAGAATAAGTTATGATTGTTTTAAATCTCTTTGCGACTCATGTGCCACTTTGTGGTAAACCGTTTTGACTTTACATCTATTTTTTCTTAATAACCTCTTTTTTGTCGTCTTGATTTCTCTTGATTTTCCGATGTTGATTTCAATTTCCGCCTTCAATATTACTTTGAAACACGACGAAAAATTAGTCGGAAGAAAAAATCAACCGACCAATTTTAATTTCCGATGCGTCTTCTCCCTTGTGGGAGGAATTTCATACCTAGTAGGTATTTTTCATACGTCCTGGTCTAGTTGGTCTTTCTCATTCTGTAGTTTTTAATGTCTTTTCGTTTTTATGTCTCGTATTCTTTGAATCTGAATGGTTTTCAGTTTCTCCAAACTCATCAGACTGATAATTTGCAAGTTATTTGCAGCCAATTGAGATTTATATATTCATTTGTTCTGTATATTTGTCGTTTGTAATACTTTTAAGCCGCCACTGATGACGAAGTAAAAATAGAATTCTATGTTTTATTAAACTTGATGAATAAAACGCTATAATTATTCAATGGTGAATTAAACCTGAAGCAATATATTTTTTATCGGAGAAACTTTCACGTGTGTATCAATATGTATATATATATATATATATATATATATATATATATATATATATATATATATATATATATATATATATATATATATGTATATTGTGTGTAACACTTTCAATATCTATAAATACACATCAGGCATAAATACACACACACACACACACATACCAATAGAACAATCAGCAAATTGCCCATCTCTTTGAATTATACTTTTTTTTCAGATTTCCACTTTTTCATATTTCCACTTTCATCTGCATTTTCAGATCTTTAGTTTATTATACCATTTTGGATCTCTACTAAATTCTACCCTTTTCGCATCTCGAGTTAAATCTACTTCTTTCATAGCTCTACTCAATCTTATCATCTTCCGTATCTCGAGATGGATCTACTTCTTTCCTATCTTTACTCATTTCTATCTTCTTTCGTATGTTTAGTCAAATCTACTTCTCTCGTTTCTCCACTTAATCCTTTCTTTTTCGTATCTCGAGTTGAATCTACTTCTCTTGTATCTCAACTTAATTCTTTCTTTTCCGTATCTCGAGTTGAGTCAAATTCTCTCATATCCTCATTTCTATTTCCTTTCGTATGGTGAGTTAAATATCCTTCTTTTGTATCTGTACTTAATTCCACTTTTTTACACTCCACCTATATTTACTTCCTTTGCAACTCAAATGATTTCTTCCTCCATAGTAACTTCAGTTAATTCTATTTCTGTTGTATCCTTACTTAATTCCACTTTTTGTCTCTCTGCTTAATTCTACCTTCTTGTAATCCTTTGATTACAAGGATAGACTAGTAAAACGTATACAGGTAGACCTTGATTTTTGCAGTTAATTCGTTTCCAAAATTCCCCGTACTGTTCAAAGCCACACTTTTCAAAATCGTCTCATGATTTGATGTGTTTTTTCCAGATCACACTTACACCATTTTGTACAGTCATACCTTGAGCGTGTTATATCAAAACCTACAGCAATCAAAACCGCGCAATCCAAGGTAATTTGTGAGCACAGAAATAATTCATTTCGATTCTTTTTATTTGATAATTAAATTATTATGAAATTTGAACTTACAACTTTCATATGAAGGTCAGACTGAGAAAAATTGCTTTGAATTGTGAATACTGAATAATTAAATAATGAACTGTGTGCGCTTAGTAATGCAATACGGTTTGGGGGATTTTTATCGTATTTCTTATTATACATTTTGTAAATGTTCCAAGATTGATAGAGAACAGGTTTGGTAATGACCTTTTCTAGCAAAGCAGGAAAACATATCTGTGATTGTGAAGGGATGTTTTTTTTAAAATGAATTTTGAGCCAGCCTCTCAATTAGAACTTAATCCTGTCATTAAAGTTTTCTTAGAAAACTATTGTTGGTGAAGGTGAATTAGACTGTGTGTTTCAAGGTTGGAACTAGATCGCCATAGAAATCGTCTCGAAGTAAAGATGCTTACCATATGACTAGGAAATGTCGATTGCCACACGGTTAGCAGCACGGAAAATTGAATTTGCACACTGAGTTTAAACCCGCTATTTTATACGTTCAAAAGGAGAAGAAAACAGGCCAAGAATCAGTCTAAGTAGGCAATCTTTCGTCAGAGCTGGCACATCCTCCAAGAACGAGAAAAATATCTTAAAAGAAGGGTCTATAACCAATGTATTTTTCCGTTAGTCAGCCTCATGAAGCTGACACATGAAACCTAATCAGAAGATTGGCCCCCAAACGGTGTACAATCATATAATCATGCTCAACATCACATGGAGAGATCACAAAACATACAGTATATTAGGAAAAAAACAGAACTCAGAAATATCATATAATTCACTACAAAACTCTAACGGGAATTGGCTAGTCATGTAAGAATGTCTCACAACCACTAGTTATCACAACTCACAACGTGGATCCCCGGAGATCATATGCGAAAATGTGGTCGGTAAAAATAAGATGGAGTGACGAACGGAACAGGTTCAGAAAGTATTGTCTCTGCGACGCCCATGATAGAGAGATCTGACGAATCTTGAAGAGGGTATATATCTAACGACGGACACTAAAAAGCAGCTACTGACGCTAAGTTAGCACATGGCTGAGGGAGATATGAATTCATGCCTACTTTGAGGGACTTGGTGCAAAATAATTGCAGATAATCTGATTTGGACTTGTTGATTCCATATTCCGATTCAACATCATCATCATCCTCATCATCATCATCAGTCTTTTATCGTCCGTCGTTGGACATAGACCTTCCCCAGGATTTGCCACAATTTTCTATCATGGGCGTCACGGAGCCAGTACTTCCTGAACTTGTCTAGCTCGTCTCTCAATCTAACATTTTGCCGGCCTCGGTTGCGCATGTGGTCTCGGGGGATCCATGTTGTGAGTCGTGATGTCCATCGATTGTCGGCCATTCTTGCAACACGGCCAGCCCACCGCCATTTGAGATTTTTAATGGATTCTATGATGTCCCTGACTCTTGTCTTTTCTCGGATGTACTGTGCTGTTTTGTAGTCTCTCCATGTGAGGCCCAGCATTATTTTTTCATGTGCACGTTGCATGGTTCTCAATTTACGGGTCTGTCTCTTGGTTAAGTTCCATGTTTCAGCTCCATAAGTGACTATTGGGAGGATGCATTGGTTATACACCTTTCTCTTTAGGATTAATGGGGCCTTATTATTCTTGAAGGTTGAGCTAGCTCTGCCAAAGGCTTGCCATCCTAGTGTGATTCTTCGCTTGATTTCTTCTTCTTTTGAGGGTCTCATGGAGATTCGTTGCCCCAGGTAGATGTAGTGGTCTACTTTCTCGAGTTCTGTGTCCTCGATTTCGATCTTAGTGTTTTTATCTCCAATGTGGTTGTTGCACATGATCTTCGTCTTGCTGAAATTCATGTGTAGGCCGACTTTCTTGCTCTCTTCATTTAGTTCATCAATCATTAGTTGGAGGTCGTGTAGGCTCTCTGCGAAAAGGGCTATGTCATCTGCAAATCTAAGGTTGCTCAGATACTCGCCGTATATTTTGATTCCTTTATTCTCCCAGTCTAGCCTTCTGAAGATCATCTCGAGGCAAACTGTGAAGAGTTTAGGTGAGCTGGTATCACCTGGTCTTACTCCTTTCTGGAGCTGAAATAAGGACCTGAAAGACAATTTAACTGGCTTCAAAGCCATCTCTGACCGAGTAGCTAGCGTCACAATACAACTTTCAGAACGATACAAACTCAATATAATCCAAGTCTATGCTCCCACTTCGCAATCAACCCAACTGGAAACTTCTATGATGACTTGAACTCCGTACTCCAAGAAATATCATATAATCCACTACAAAACTCAAATGGAAATCGGCTGGTCATGTAAGATTGTTCCACAACCACTAGTTATCACAACTCTCAACGTGGATCCCCAGAGATCATATGCGAAAATATGGCCGGTAAAAATATGATGGAGTGACGAACGGAACAGGTTCAGAAAGTATTGTCTCTGCGACGCCCATGATAGAGAGATCTGGCGAATCTTGAAGAGGGTATATATCTAACGACGGACACTAAAAAGCAGCTACTGACGCTAAGTTAGCACATGGCTTAGGGAGATATGGATCCATGCCTACTTTGAGGGACTTGGTGCAAAGTAATCGCAGATAATCTGAGTTGGAGTTTAAACTCGACTTGTTGATTCCATATTCCGAGCAGCTAACAACAAAGCTACTCGAGATCAGGTATCGGTAACTTTTTTTCAAGAGTGATCAGAAATAACGAGTAATATCCGTACTTCTCTTGAAATAATCACCATAGTCTATATGTGTACCAGAACTGATTATTTAACTTATTATCTAAAATGTAGGTTTTTTTTTAAATATGGAAATGAATTTTTTAACTAAAATTATCTTTTTAAAAATAGATCTTTTTATTTAAAGTAATTGTTGAAAAAATCTTTTATCTAATATTATCTTTAAAAAATAAATCTTTTATTGGAAAGTATTTGAAAGAATAGATCTTTCATCAAAAATCATCTGCAAAAATTGATTTTTATAGAAAATTATCCGAAAAATAGATCTTTATCTAAAATTATCTTTAAAAATGGATCCGTTATCTGAAATATGGCGGTGGGCTGGCCATGTTGCAAGAATGGCCGACAATCGATGGACATCACGACTCACAACATGGGTTCCCCGAGACCATATGCGCAACCGAGGCCGACAAAATGTTAGATGGAGAGACGAGCTAGACAAGTTCAGGAAATACTGGCTCCGTGACGCCCATGATAGAGAAGTGTGGCAAATCCTGGGGAAGGTCTATGTCCAACGATGGACGCTAAAAGACTGATGATGATGATGATCTTTAGAAAATAGATCGTTCATCTGAAATTATTTTTAGAATAGATAGATCTTTTATCTAAAATTATCTTCACAAAATAGACCACTTATCTAAAATTATCTTAAAACAAATAGATCTTTTATCTAAAATTAGCTTTCGAAAAATAAACCTTCTATCCAAAATAAACCTAAAAATGAATCCTTTATCCAAAATTTAAAAAAAAAGGTCTTTTATCTTACATCATTGTGAAAAAACAGAT
Source organism: Thysanoteuthis rhombus (assembly GCA_963457665.1). Taxonomy (NCBI): domain Eukaryota; kingdom Metazoa; phylum Mollusca; class Cephalopoda; order Oegopsida; family Thysanoteuthidae; genus Thysanoteuthis; species Thysanoteuthis major. The sequence goes on from OY735218.1 coordinate 4,588,774, forward strand.
CCTTTATCTAAAATTATCTGAAAAAAATAGATGTTTTATCCAAAATTAACCTTGAAAAATAGATTACTTATCTAAAAAAAAATTAAAAAAACGAAAAACATTGGCACGAGATATGCTCATAGTTGGTTTGAAGAGATCATAGAGATTCTTTTTAAAAAAGTAATTTTTTATGAAAATATCATCTTTTAGATGGTGATTAATGGCGTTTGGACATGGTTGGACACAGACAGACAAACACACCCGCGTGTTCGCCAAACGAGAGCTGATTCTGTAGCCTTCTTAGCTGGTTGGTTGGGCTATTTGCGGTGCTATGATGATTCGATAGTTGAGATTTTAGTGGTCTTATTACAACGAATCATAATTTACTTTTCTCCTCGGCCTTTTCAGTTGGAAGCTTCAAAGTAGCTAACCTGAATGCTGGATTATGCCGATGAAAGTAAAAAGATTAAGATGAAGGTAAAAACTAGTTAAAATTGATAAAAGAAATATTGTTTAACTTCATTCAACAAAATTGTTTCTGATTTCATCGAGACAGTTGACATAGCAGCATGCATTGTTTGTAAAAATTGGTGTATTCTTAACCGCAAACTTAAAAATAAAAAAACGTCCTCAGTCCGATGATAGCTGTTGTATTTAATATATAGAACATATATAAGAAAAATGTACCAATTATTATGAGACTAAGGTAGTAGTATCTAGTTTTCCATTGAATATAAGATGCGTTCCGTCTGATTCGTAATGTTTTTTTTTGTTTATTAGTTCTGCGATGAGTTTCCTTGATTATTTATTTTTTTTTTTTACTTGTTTCCACTCAAAGTTTAGGTCAACCAAGTTAAGAAGAAATCGGCTGCGCGATACACATGATAAAGAGGTCTAGCTAGTCCTGTGGAATGTATATGTCCAACAACGTACGCTAAATGACTGATAAGGATGATTAATCAAGGCTTTTCAGCTACTTTTCTCATCAGAGGGTGAGTAAGACAGGAATTATTTATGCCTTAAAATTAAGAACCGTGAAAAAAACTGTTTAGATAGTTTATCGATGTTAAAATTAAAAGTTGGAAACATTAAAACATGGCATGTTTAATACGAAGACTAAAAATGACAAAAAAATAAGAGAGTTGGATTGACATAAGCGTTTGAAACAGAAACCACCAAGAGCAATGAGAGAATTAAAAAAAGACTAGTATTTAGTAAAGGCACTTTTTCAATCCGTATTTAAGAGTGTCTAGATTATACTTGTCGGCGAAACATTCAGAAGAGATTTAATCCCACGTCGCAGATGGTCTTTTTTAGAAGCTATTGATACATCTGAAAAGTATAGATGTGCTTTAATTGCAGACGCTGTTTTATATGAAAATTCCCGTATGGGATGGACTAGGGAATGTAATTTGTCTGAACACTTTCAAAGGATGTAATGGTAGAAAATTGCAAAACTTGTAACACTACGACAACAGTGATTGGAGCGTGGAAGAAAGCCACCAGTCTACAAATTCGCTTCTGTACTCTATCGAGTGTGGAAATGCCGGATTGGATGAGTCTTCTCAGATGTGTGCACAGTACTCCCCTTTGTGACAGATTTTTGCACGTAGAGTTTTGATAGAGCTTTGGGTGTTAGAAATCCTCCTGATTGGTTAAAAAGATCCTACCATTTAGTTGTGTCCTTGGCAACAGAGGATATGCATGAGTCCCATTTCAAATCAGGTGTGAATTTGAGACCAGGAAATTCGTCCAAGCAGAGAGACTCCTACAAAATAGTGCCATCGATCGTGGTAGGCGGAAAGTCAGGTTTTGCAAGATGATGATGAAAAGATATAACATTGGTTTCGGAAGGATTCGATTTTACAAGCTATTTTATACCTTAAAGTAACTTATATTCATTGGAACACTGATCACTGACTCAACGAAGCAGAGTCTAAGTATTGAACCCACCATGTCAAAACAAGATTCTATCAGAGGTGCATTATACTTTAGACAGTGTTTCACAAACATTTTCTGACTACACCCACTCTTTTACAGAATATATCTCATCAGCACTCCCTGTAAAGTTCGTCAAACGTATGCATTGAAAATGGAATTATTATTTAATAACCAAAATATGACAATGCAAAGGATGGGCCTGATGTTATTTGCATTATTTGCCCTTTGCCACCTTCACCCCCTTCACCATCCTCATCTTCCAACGCTGCCATGCACCATAGCAGAACCCTTGAGTTTTCCATTAACCTAAAGAGGATGGTAGGGCCCATTTAGGAAATCATCATTATCCTTTCAGTGTCTGTCGTTGGGCCTCCTTCAAGATTCTCCAGACGTCGCAGGCCATTATTTCCTGAATTTACCTTTTTCTTCAGACCATCTCATTTTTTGCCGACCACAGTTTCGCATATGATCTATGTGAATCTATGTCGTGAGTCGTTATGTCTGACACCTTGCTACATGGCTATCCCATTGCCGTTTGAGTTTTCTAATGGATTATGTTACATCCTTGACCCTTATTCCTTTTCTAATATATTTGTATTGTTATGTTCCATACTTCGGCTCCATAGGCGACTATGTATTTGTCGTAGACTCTTCTTTTATAATATGGGATTTTCTTGTTTCGGAAGGTTGAGCTTGCTTTACCGACAACTTTCCTGCTTGGAGTGATTCTTTGCTTGATTTTGTCTATTTTTGAGAGGATTTGTCGTCCTAGTTAGAAGCTATGGTCCACTTCATTCACCTCTACATCTCCAGTTTTGATCATTTTGTTTTGTCCTCAACTTTTGTTCTACTGAAGTTCATGTGAAGACCTACAACTCCGCTTTATCCTTTTAGTTTGTCAATTATTATTCGGAGAATCCTTGGAAAAAAGTATTCATGTGTACCAAGTCCCTAACCGGTTGATGAGAAGGTGAACCTAGAAAAAAAGCTGTAAAAAGTAAAAAATTCTCTCAGCAAGTATAGGATTCGATCGTCACAAGCTGCTCATAGCCAATTGCCTTTTGTTACATTCTTTATAGGTATATGATCTCTTTACCAACGAGCAGTGGTTATTGAACTAGTCTTGCGCACGCCTGCTGTTGTAGTGAGTTCGATCCCCGCGACACGTCATGCATTTGTGTTTTTTAATCAAAACAGTAAGTATCAAGTTTTTGCCATACACCTAAGCTGAGTTTGGTGAATTTCAAAACTGGCCTTGTGGCATACTAAGCCGAGCTCATGAATATCCTTAGTACCAACGTTTCACTTACTCTGGCGTATGTAAGTACCCTTCTGCTGGCCATGGCAACAGCCCAGGCTTCACATATCACAAGTTTCACCTCGTTACAGCTGTTCTGAAACTTTGGGGGGGGGGCAACACCTGAATTGACTTATAGGTGACAAACACGTGAAATGGAGTTGCTCACTTCACCACACAGCCTCTATTGAGAGTTTGAACCCGGCTCGCCCAGACCATACCCTGTACTGTTACCCAATCGGCCATTGGCATTTCCTTAACATGTGTAGGCCAAGAATAAAACAATGGGTTTTCCCCAAAGACCAAATGGTAGTTATTAGTCACTGCAGTACACATATCTTTTTCTACTCTTATTCCTAAATGTAAGCGATCCCGCATTCTCACTTTAATTTCCATCTTTCCTTTCGAAAAACCGTGGCCTTATCTTCATTATGAATTATTCTATCAGTAACACTTTGCCCAATTTCGGGAATTCTATTTGAAATTTCTAACATTGATTTTTTTCTGTTCAATATTCAATTTCAATTTTAGACACGTGTTCCTTCTTACTAAAGACCAAAACATTCTTGATTTTCTTTCAATATTGCTTTGATTTGATCTGAGAAAAGAAACGAAGGGAACGTTCATGGTAGAGCTTTTTTTTCTTTATAAAGAAAAGAGATTAAAATAATCATAACTGTGCAACTTGGCGCGATGCTTTTCCTCGTTCAATAGCGATGACCAATGGCCGAAACATATTGCAATGAGAATCTCAATCAATGCAAGATAAAAAAACAAAAAACAACGAATGAACAGGTTGAGTTAGACACTCAGTAGAAACCGTCGTGTGACCAACCTATCTTGGTACATGCCTTTTTAGGGGTGATCAACTAAAATTCAGAAAAAGGGGGTAACCGATGAATAAGTTACTCCGCCCTCCTTTGGTTTCGGCAGTGGCCTTTGAAATGCTTTTGAGTTTTCGGAAACAAGCGGGTGGCACAAAAATGGGGGACCAATTCAGCATAAGGTAACATTGCAAACCCCCTGCCTATACAAACCTATTTAGGGGGATTTAGAAAAGTGTTTTGCTAACATAATAAGGAGTAAATGTTTACGTATGATACATACATACATAGCCAAACATTCAGATCCCCTTAAAAACTGGAGAGACCTATGTTGACAGTTTTCGATGAGAGTTTCTCATAAAACCTTGTCGGTGTAAATTACCGGATGTACATAAAAGCCTGTTTTTTTTTTTGTTAGTCATCATCAAAAGCCTATGTCCGTGATTTTAAAGAACGGAAACCTATAATGTTTCTATTGAAATTTGTGATGTGTCAATCTATCTGTCGCATGACAAAGATAAAGAGATGAACCACAAAAAACTCAAAAATCGGCTGGTGCTAAGCAAGTTATACTTTGTGCATACGTTTGTTCCTCAGCTGCAGGTAATATAACTACTACTACTACTACTACTTTTACTACTACTACTACTACTACTACTAATAATAATAATAATAATGATAATAATAATAATAATGATAACAATAATAAATGAAATGAACGTTTGTTGATGTGTCATTTTCGTTCTTCACCTAATTTGCTTTTAAAATAGAAACTAAAGACCCCGAGGATTGGGAATTAGAGTCAGAATAAGGTGGAGAAAAATGTAATAAAATGAGAAAGACAGGAGGAGTTTTTTTTTTCAGATCCTGCTGTGCTGTAGATTTCCAACCATTGGTAGACTGCCAGCAAAGTAGTGGGTATTTTTCTCAAAGAAATGGAAAGATTACAAATCGTCTTGTTTTTCCCGCTAAGACACTAAGTGCTAGTTTTTTTGTTTCGTTGTTCCTCAACGCAAAAACGAAAAATCCAAACTCTACTCCTGACACATAACCCTAGGGGGACTAACTAGAAAACTCAAGCCATAAATTCCAACTGGTTATGAAAATGTTTGTCTCGTGGGGAGTAAAACCCCACCCCCATTCTATGACCTATATTGCAATATTTTTACTTCAAACTTAGCCTGTTCTTCGGAAAAAGCTTCAAATTTCCGACAACATAACTAATCTGGAAACCAGCTGAGGAGATATGCAAGGCTGACCACTTGGGAGCAAATAGGAATTGTTTAGATTTTCCAAGATCAAATTGCTGTTAAAATTTGACCACGAACTAGCACTGCGAATTGAGTTTCTGGTCGGCAAAAAAAGAAAAGGAAATTTAACCTTTTTTTCCAAATGAAACATGAACAAATCAGAAGCTGGAATACCAAACAAAACGTGTTGACGTATTGGATTTTTATAGAGTCTAGAACATTATACATATATTGGATATTGACATTCATTGCTCAGTTGCTTATCCCGATAAGAAAATGCTGTCCTCATCTGTTTGACTGCAATAAAACCTGGAGATATGGCCATAAACTACAAATTCAGACCTCCATCGGTGTTAGAAAAATATTCTTCTTGGCAAAAGTAGCAAATGTACGGAACAGTCCAAGTGAAAAGACGATCACATCTGAAAAATAGCAATGTTTTGAAAATTGATCTTTATTCAAATATCGGTCATATCGAATTTAACAACCAATTATCTTATTAGTTTAATCCCTCCCCAACTGAACTGGAAGTGGTTTAATTACGCAGTTAACTGCTGTCAAAAAAGCATATTTCAAGTACATTGATGTACATGAGATAAGTGGAATTCTCTGAGACTGGACCAAACCCAGTTATCGTAAATAGAAATCTATCAGATCCTCGATGATGACGGAATGGATTTGGATGAATGTCAAAAGCTGGAAATATCGGAACCTTCCCAAGGGACTGGAGAAATTGTCGAAATAGAAGCAGGCAGCTGCATCCAATTTTATGGGTGCACTTGGAACCGTTCCCAAAAGTAAGAATTTGAAATCTGAGGAAGAATCAACACCATCCGATAGACAGTATCATGAAAGCATTTAGAATACTGAGGAGGGTGCTGAAGTATTGTACGGACTTGCTCAATAATTCGGCACTCATTTGATCTCCAGATAGTTTGGATTATTTAGTACTATCAGAAAATCGGCTGTAAGGGTTACCAACATGGAACTTGGAATCATCGAACCGAGTACGGGTTTCGGCTTTTTTGTTGTTACGTTATGACCGATTGACAATGGTGTAAAGTTATAATAGGTGTAATTGTTCTGACGCTGCATGCTCTTTTAAAGATGGTTGGTTTTCGGTGGCTGGTGGAGTCGCTGGCTGCAACAGACCTGAAAGGGTGGCTATAGAACTTTGCTAAATGCTGATTAAACAGCGGCGCTTGTCTAATTTACAAGAATGTGGACTCAAGAAATTCGTTTGGTCTTCGAAAAGATATCAGGTTTTTTCTTTATTTCTCATGTTGGCTTGTTGTATCAGTTTTTTTCTATTTGTTGCGTTGGTTACAATAGTGTGGTCACCAAACAACTGGTCAGAATAGGAGAGAGAGACAGAGAGAGACAGAGAGAGAGAGAGAGAGATACTGATCGACCTGGGGCTTTCGATCCCCAATTCTAGAGTTATTTATGCCTGTGTATTTGGTTTTAGTAATTTGCATATTCTCTTGTTTTCATTTACGATCTGCCTACTCACATCAGCTGACCATTACGTCATCACCACCTTGAATTATAATTAATTAATTCATCACGTCATTATCAACGGGTCAGTAACCCTCCTAATTAACAAATGGTTCATTGACTTTCACACAGAATCCGTAGTCCAAGATACTTGCCGATTGTCTTCAGCGTTATTCAAGGGAATCCTCCCCTATTTACGTAAGCTAGATTCAGCCGGGGAATTTCTTTTTACTCAGAATTGTTTTTACCAAAAGGAGTTCCTGTCAGCCAATCCACCGCTCAATGACATACGGAGAACATATTTCTTCATGGATAATGTTTCCCAAACATTTCAGTCGGCCATTTCGACAATCTCGAAGGCAGCACAAATTGCTCCTAACATTACAAAACTGAAAATAGTTTACAATTCCTTTGCATTTCTTTAATTCCGGATAAATTTCTCTTTCTTGCCCTTGCATTTTTCTCCATTCTTGTAAACCTCAAACCAAATTCCGTTGTTGATTACCAATTAAAATATAATTTCTTTTTCTTTCAATTTTTCACGTGTCTGTTTATCAATCTATCTATCTCTCTGTCTATCTTTTCATCTATCTATCTATCTATCTATCTATCTATCTATCTATCTATCCTTCTGAATATCTTTTTTTTTTTTACATATTTGGGTATCTGTTCATCTATCGATTTATCTATTTGTCTGTCTGTGTATCAGCCTATTCATATATCTGTCTGTCTATCAATTTATACGTCTCTGTCTATTTATCAATTTGTCTATCTCTATGACCGTTTACTTATTTGTCTATTTTTCATTTTATATATCTATCTGTACGTCTGTTTATTTGTGCATTTGTCTGTCTGTCTGTCTGTCTGTCTGTCTATATATAAACAAATAGACGGACAGACCTATTCATTTATCTATTTGTCTAACTCTGTCTAACTGTTTAGTTGTCCGTCTATACGTTTATCTATATGTCTATCCATCAGTCTATGTATTTATTCATCAGTTTATCTCTTTATTTATCTGAATGTCTATCTATATATTCTATTATTTGTCTCTCAGTCGGTTAATCTGTTCAACAATCTTACTATCCGTTTGTCTGTCCGTTTATATATCTATCTGTGTATGTCTGTCTATTTCTTTATTTATCCATTTGTCTATCTATCCATCTAACTATTTGTCTGTCTTTCTGTCTGTTTCTTTCTTTCTATTCGTCTATCTTTCTGTCTATCCATTTGTTTATTCGTCTATCTATTTATTTGACTGTATCTATACGTCTATCTATATGTCTGTCTGTTTGTTTATTTGCTATTTGTCTTTTTGTGTATCTGTCTGTCTATTTATTTGTGTATCTGTTCGTCTATCTATCTATTTCCCTATTTGTCTGTCTATCCATCTGTTTGTCCATTTGTCTATCAATCCGTCTCTCAATCCATCAACCTGTCTATTTGTTTATCAATCTGTTTGTCTGTCTGTCAATCAGACTATCTATCTATCAATTCATGTATCCGTCCGTCTATCCATCTGTCGGTCATTTTGTTTGTCTTTTTATTTGTTTATTTGTTTGTCTATCCATCTATTTGTGTATCTGCTGCCCAATGTATTTGTCTATCTGTCTGTCTATACATCTGTCTGTCTGCTTATCTGTTTGTTTATTTGTCTGTCTATCCATCCGACTATTCGTCTGTTTATTAGTATTTTTATCTGTCTCTTTGTCTGTCTGTCTATCTGTCTGACACTTTATTTGTTTATTTGACTGTCAATTCGTTTATCAGTCTATTAACTCTTTATCCGTCTGTTTGTGTATGCATTTGCCTATTCGTCTATCTGTCCGTCTATCCATCTGCCCATCTATTTGTCTGTCTGTTTATTTATTTGTCTCTCTGTTGTCTATTTATTTGTTTATCTATCTGTCAGTCTATCTGTCTGTCTATCAGTCTCTTTGTCTATCCGTCTGTCTGTTTATCAGTCTATTTGTCTATCTATTTGTTCTTCTACTTGTCTTTCCATCTATCAGTCTATTTTTCTGTTTTTTTATCCGTCTATTTGTCTGTCTATCCGTCTATCTGTCTATCTATTTATTTGTCTATCTGAGTGTCTATCTATATGTACATTCGTTCGTTTATTTGTCTATCTGTCAGTCTGTCCATCTGTCCGTCTATTTGACTGCCTGTTTATTAATTTTTCTTGAACTTTACATGCCCTGATCCTGATGACCAGGATGCAGGTCCACAGCAAGGATACCTACATCCTAATCCCATACCTTAAAGTGTACTCAAATTTCTGGTGAATTCATTGGAAATATTTTCCTAATGAAGAGTTTTCTACACTCTTTGCTCATACTGGATATCTTCTTACCCAGGATCTTCTTCATGTGAGACAGATATGCTAAACATTAAATTATCCGAACAGACGTTTCCCTATACATAATTAGGAGTAAATGCTTACATTTTCAGCCATTTAGCTCTATTTGATTGGTCTGTACATTTGATACATAAATAGATAGATACTTCATCAGCAGACTTACACCCTCTGGGCTGTATTTCTCCAAAGGTTGTTCCATCATAAGACCATCAAGTCTGGTTTGTCTTCCAATAGAAACTATCAGGTGACTAGCGTGTTTTGGCAGCATGTAGTGTTTGGGTGATCAATTAAAAAATTGGAAAGATAGACGATCAATGAATAAGTTACTTTTCAATTTTTTTTTTTTGTTGGATTACTAGAGAGAAAAAAAAACTAGCGTAAATACTTCCGGGCATAAACTAAGGGACCGATTCAGCATAAACTTTCATTCGAGCGTTTAAAAAAAGTAATAAAGAGTAAATTTGAATTTTCAGCACTCTACCCCCACCTGGTGAGGCCTGCACGCTCGAGGGACAAACCACCAGCAAGCTACCAAGACGAACTGGAAAAAGCTATATTGACAGTTTTTGCAACAATTTTGGTTGACGGGTTCAATCAGCTTCATCAGCAGACTGAAACCTAGTGGATCGTACTTCTGGAAAGAGTTTTACATCATAAGACAAATATTGTTTCATCAAAAGAACAAAGATCAGTACTTTAACTGATTTCTCAACAGAAAATTTCATGAATTACACGATTTACTAATCGGTTATAAATTATCAACGGTTTCTGAGCATTTATTATTCACCCTTTGATCCCATCAAAAATGCACCAATTATCTACGTCAAATGCTGTCAAAAGAGTTGCTTTAAGCATTTCTAAGAGAATATTTTCAAAAAATTCTCGACGATACAGGAGTTTGGTGAATTTCCTAGTCGCCCGCCAAATCGATTATTTCAAAAAGAGATCAAGCCGTTGTTAACCTGTGTGCAGCTCCGAAGGCGTCAAAATCCAGTTGAGCAGGGAATATTAATGTTCCTGCAAAGCTCGTGTGGTGTGCACAACTTGCATCCAAAACGTCTAGAAAATTCGAGAAAACCACGCGCACAATTATCAATACCGTCAGATTCTACCAAGAGGAAGATTCATTCTTCTTTCTGAATGGAATATCCGACTGCAAAATAAGTCAGTTTTATTTATCATCAGAAACCCTCTTCTCTGATAGGGATTAATCAACGCATTCCTTGATCCTGAATAAAATCCTACTTTTAGACGTTCCAAAAAATCATTGCTTATCTTTGTGGTCTTGTCCCTTGCTAACATGAATCCCAACAAATATAAACTTAAAAGTTACATAAGATCAGAACATAGATATCAAGTAGATCAGACATACGTATTTTGTAACTCCAGACCAATTACAACGTATTTACGCAAAACAATTTTGACAAACACTATAAAAAGAGAAAGGAGAAAGCTAGTGAGCTTAATCACTCTTGTATTACGTGACGCATGAAGCAATCAGATTGTCTCAATTTCTCAAACCATATCATCATCATCATCATCATCATCATCATCATCATCATCAGTCTTTTATCGTCCGTTGTTGGACATAGACCTTCCTCATCATCCACCATAATTCTCTATCATGGGCGTCGCAGAGCCAGTATTTTCTAAATTTGTATGGTTTATCTTTCCATCTTGTATTTTGTCGGCCTCAGTTTCGTATGTGATTTCTGGGGGTCCACGTTGTGAGTCGTGATGTCCATCGGTTGTCTGCCATTCTTGCAACATGGCCTGCACATTGCCATTTGAGTTTTTTTAATAGTTTCTATGATGCCTTGGACTTTTGTTTTCTTCCAGATATACTGTGCTGTCTTGTGGTCTCTCCATGTACGGTTTAGCATGATTCTCTCATGCATGCGTTGCATGATTCTCAGTTTGCAGGTCGGTCCCTTGGTTAGGTTCCATGTTTCAGCTCCATAAGTGACTATTGGGAGAATGCATTGGTTGTATACTCTTCGTTATGGGGATACAATTATTGTTTGTAGCAAAAGTGTGTTTTCGCAGGGCCGGGCTGCTGACCCAACGACCAAGATGGACTACTTGACGGGGTAAAGAGCTCAAACTGCTATCTACCCATAGATATGAGGAGAAGTTAATTCGAGTTTTCCACAAGGGTATTAGTGCTAAATGAACACAAATTGTCCCGGCTGAAGCTCGAAATCGGTTCGTCAAATTTCTGTGTTGTTATTTGTCAGGCCATCTATTCCTGTCTAGTATCTAACTTTCCGAATTTGTAATTCTAAGAATTGTGTTTTGTCAGACACTGTCGATCAAAACTATCACTAAAACTATTAACACAGGTTTCTTCAGTTTTCAAGCTGGTCTGTCTGGCTGGCTATGTATGTATCACGCGTACAGGCCAAACAAATGGTACAAGAGAGCTGAAAACTCCATTATTTACTTCCTAATTTGTCTACAAAAGATATTTTCTGACCCCCCCTCCCCCAATGGGTTTTTAGGGTGGGCTTCGAATTACAATGTAAGTATATGCTGAATTAGTTCCTAGTTTGGGTCTTTCTGCATTCATGCTTTTTTCTTTTTAGATCGAGACTTTTTAGTGATATCACCACTTAACAAAATGTAATAGAAATAAGTTATTCACTGATTGCTAATTTATCCAGTTTTTGATTGATCACCCTAAACATAGTATACAGCCAAAAGTCATTTGTCGTATGACGGTTTCTATTGAGTGACAAATCTGCTCTGCTTTGCTTTTGCTGTTTTTTTAGTTGTTTTTATTTTAAATTTTGCTTCTTCACTTAAAGAAAGAAAAAATTACTTCACACGATGAAAGAATAATTTTGCTACACATACAGAAGGAAAAATTTGCCTCCCGAGAAAAAAGTAAAATTTTGCTTCTCATGAAGAAAGAAATATTTGCTACACATAAAGAAAGAAAAATTTTGCTTCACCTAACGAAAAAGAAATTGCTTCACATGAAGAAAGAAAAGTTTGCTACACATAAAGAAAGAAAAATTTTGCTTCTCATAAAGAAAAATTTTGCCTCCCAAGAAGAAAAAAAAATTGCTTCACATAGAGACAGAAAAAATTTGCTTCATATAAAGAAAAATTTTGCTTCACACAAAGAAAAATTTTGCTTCAAATAAAGAAAGAATAATTTTGCTTCACATAAAGAAAGAATAATTTTGCTTCAAATAAAGAAAAAAAATTTTGCTTCACATACGGAAAGAAAAATTTTGCTTCACGTAGAGAAAGAAAAATTTTGCTTCGCATTGAGAAAGAAAACTTTTCTCCAGATAAAGGAAGAGAAATTTTTCTTCACATGAAGAAGGAAAATCAAACTTATATCCAAATGATGAATTCAAAATGTCAGATTGTGGAGCGAAAATATTTTTTTCTTGAATATAAAGTCAAGGGTCCTAAGGGAGGTAATAAAGTCAAGGATCCTGATGGAGGTAATTCTTTTGATCTTTCAAAAAAAACAAAAAAAACTCTCCAGCGATATCACTTTCATTTTCCTTGATGTAGAAATCTTTGGAAAAGTTTATCGTTAAGTATTAAATATTTATAGAAAGAAAATAAAATGAGGGTGAACATGTGTTTGATCCATAACACAGTAATAAGGTCACCCAGCGTTGACTGGTTTAGATTGCTTATGTGATCAATATTTCAAGTTAACTTGTGGTGGGTAATCTTTTTCGGTTGGAGTCACTCTTTAACACTGTAAAATAGAGTATAAAGATAATAGCAATTGATCGTTTATGTTTACTTGTAATGCACAATTCTATTTGGTCAGATTAACTTTTAACACTATAGAAACTGAGTCAATCAAAGCAGAAACGATAATCTCTTACATATTCAATCATATATTAAATAAGCCAGAGTGAATTAGTCTGTTTTTTTCTGGAGTTCTTAACACAGGTTAGTTCAGCATATCATGGGAGGTAGATCTTGAAAACTACTTATCCAAATATATTTTTCACTCTTGAAAACAACCTGCCAAGTCTTCTTTTTGGATTGCCATCAACTGCCTCGTAGCATTCATCTTAATCTCGTCCACAGTCTGACATGTTTTTTTATTCGTGTGGCGTGGGGCATTTGTATCGAGTGAAACTAGTCGACATTTCGAGCTTTTTATCAGAAAAGAAGGTTTTCATATCAATCTGAATATTCCTCGTTTCTCACATGTTTTGAAATTTGCTGAATTTACGCCTTCGATTCGCTCAAGATCTTATTTCTTAGCTCTGAAGCATCAAATTAAGATTAGGGAGTGGTACTCATAGTGACTTGGGGGTTTTGGGGAACAGGAATGTCTGTGGGTATGTTAGGGCCGAAAGGGATACACTGTCTACAGTTTTCTGCAAAACGGCCCTATCCAATGTTTGCAAGGTCAGTGAGCTTTTATGCTTACGACATAAACTAATCTTAATTCCCCAAAGTAGAAATGCTCCATCTAAAAGGCACCAATAATAAGATGGAGCAGAACTAGTCTCAAAATAACAATCTTTGAAATGGTTCATCTAAAATTTCATGAAGGAACGGTCATGAATGATGTATTGTTGTTTCAATGGAGTGTTGAATTCTGTGACCAAACAAGGCAAACGCCGAGGAACTTTAATGCAGAAATTCAATAATTAATAGTTTGTTCGGAAATTAATATTGCAATAAAATTTATTCAAATCGGGAACTTACCAAATCGAGGTTAAATAATGAATAATGGCAGGTCTGGTTTGTCACCAAATAAAAACTGTCACATGACCAACGTCTTTTAGCAGCCGGTGTGTTAGGGGTGAATAATTAAACAATTCGAAAAACGGATGATGAATGGGTTACGTCTCTCACTTTTTGTTGGCTATTGATCACTAAAAACACCAATTTTCCCAAAAATAAGCGTGAATGCTGCTGGACAGAGATTAATGGACCAATTTATCATAAACTTACAATATGAATTGAATCCCCCCCTCCCCAAACCTTTTTTTTAACTTTTTCTCGGCATGACAAAGAGTAGATGTTTAAATATCCAGGCTTCTAGCTCTGTTTGTGTTGCCGATACGCGTGTCACATAAATACATCGATAGAAAGCCAGTAAGCCAGAATGTCTTGAAAACTGAAGAAACTTATGTAAATAGTTTTGGTTGACTGTTCCAAAAGGCGTTAAAAATTTTAATAAAAAAAACAACCTGCCGTCGTACTCAGTGATTGAACAACCGTAGTGTTGAGTGTCTTTTACAGTTTATAGCAACATTTGATCCGAGAGGATACAAAGAGATTCAACCGTCTTCTACTTCATTCTGTATGAATTTCATTAAGACAGTGGACAGGGTCGGCCTTGGGGAGGCTGTCACCCCGGGGAATCTGAACCTCAGTTCCTGTCAAAGTTTAGTATTATCAAACACCGTGTTGCACTTACAGGCCGTACTAATGGAGCAGAACACTCACTTCTCATTATGCATGAAGAAAAAAGTTCATTATTAGTTTTTTGAAAATCACCTCAAAATAGTTTTTGTGTGTGTGTAAGACAATATCTTCAGGATAAATCAGTTTGTGTCCCGCAATGTTAACGCTTAGTTTTGGAAAATTTCTGACTTCTTCAACGATCACCACCAAAATGAAAGGCGAGGGAGGTAATTCATTGATCACCCCTTTTCATATGGTCTATATACGTAGTATGCTATCAACAGACGTTGACCCACGTGGTGGTTTTTATCGATTGACTAACGGGATTAGTCATTTATTCATTTATTTGCAATCCCATACCAACCAACCTACCTTCCTTCCCAGGCCCCAACTATGGATAGTAATCTATCTCACCAAACTAGCTTGTCGTCGGTCATGGGAATTTTGTTTTATCAATTATTTCTCTTAGTTCCACCACAGCGAACAGTATTTAACTGTCAAAAATTTCTGAAAAATCTGACTTTATATTTTCGTATTTCATTCATTAATTTTCCTATTTTTCAATTCGTATTTGGAAAGTTCAACTGTCTCATATATATGACAGCAGGTCCCACCTACCAATTGGGGCCCTGGGCGCTGCCCCTGATGCCGTTACCTGGGACCAGCCCTTCGAGTTATGAAACACTCTCTGCTTTACACTAAGATTTAACAAATTCAACGTTTTAGCAATCAAAGAAGGGTAAAACAGGGCTGCTGGAGTCGGTACATCCGTACTTAACTTGGTACTTTCTATATTTGCTAGTACTTTTGGTACAACACTGAAATATTTGGTACGTTTTACTTTTGTTTTTCTGATATTCTTGTCTGCTATAGAATTTTTGTTAATCTCCCAATTTTTGTTGGTGAAAATTATAACAGTGATATAAAGTTCAATTACATTCTATTTAACTTATTCGATGATGCATAGGTAGACCCCGAGTTACAAACAAGTTTTGTCCCTCGGTCTGTTTGTAAGTAGGGTCTGTTCGTAAGTTGGAAATGTTACGTACGACGCATATGTAGCGTCAGGTGGTCAAATATTTGTCTAGTACATATAGTACCTTTTTATGCAATAGACACTAAAGAAACAATAATACAGTAATTACGATAATATTTGTTATGATTAATCTTGGCTAGTTTTTACCCTCTTAATTATTAGTTGTCTTTTATCAAACCTATGGCTCTAACCATCATTCTACGGTATGTAGGGAAAATAATTATTATTCATTTTTTGCTACTATCTACTTTCATCTTAATTATTGTTGCTTCTAATAAAAGAGGATCAACAGAACGAACGAAGCGCAGAAAAGATAAGGAGGAAGTTTAAGAGTCTGTTTTTGAAAAGCCGTTGCCACTAAGTTCCAGTAGTACAGTACTATAGATAGTCATATGATCTACCTCCCGTTATTGAGGGTCGTGAGTTCGATTCTCACCTGCTATTTGTTTTTTTATTCCGATCTGCACTGTTAATTCATGTACTTACGCAGCTTTGATTTAGTTGCGATAAAGAAACCCAGCAACAATATGAAAGTAAATAGAAGCAAAATATTGATATCAACTCACCATCATATTCAATAGATGAACAAGTGTAACGTCAAAATGTGGAGTCATTTAAAAGAATCCGTCGAAGAATAAATATGGTCGGAAAAAATTCTATTTGTGACGTCATCGGTGTTTTTTTAAGGGAAAACATTCAAAACAGAGTGAAAAAAAGAACTTCTAAAAACATCTAGATACTGGAGAATCTAAACCTTATCAACAAGTCCATTAAAATAAGGCCCCCATAAAATTAGAAGAGCTTCTTTTCCCAAAATCTAATAAAGGATAAATTTTCAGAAGGAGCCTAGTGAAGTGTGGATGCCAATGTATAGGTCTGTAGACAAAACGGCATGGCCTGGAGCCCTGGAACATCCAGACATTTAAACACACGCACATATAAAAATGGAAAAGAACTCATAACCACCTTTGGTGGCAACGGTTGCTCAATGGCTGAGAAGTACGATGGATTTTTGAACGACTCGGTACGTTTCAAGCTGTGAAAATTGTGCGTTTAATAAATTCCTTGCGGCAGCCCCGGGGTGAATATGATTTTCCTCGCTTTGGAAAGCTAACCACTTTGAATAATGATCTTCTGAAGGCATCTGTTGGTTCGGATCTCAATTAAACCTCAAGAGATTTAACCAAAAACGCACAATGTATTTTGTTCAGGTTTACACAAACATCTGAAGCAATTTTGAAAGAAATTTGAGAAGGGAATTCAGGTTCCCCACGATGTTTGAGAAGAGAATCAAACTCAACCTTCAACCATTTGCTATATTCTAGCGAAAAAGAATGGAAAGATCTTTTTTTTTCCACTGGATTATGTTCTGGAGACGGGAAATGGCTATTGCATATTAGCAACACATGCAAAACAAAACAAAAAACGGTGGTATTGTCTATAGTTTTCATAAAGATTCAAAGAGTTTTCAGGTCTATTGAATTCATTTTCTAGAAACTGTTAATCAAAACTGACAACACAGGTTTCTTCAGTTCTTAAGTCAGTCCGGCTGGCTGGCTGACTGTCTGGCTATGTATGTATATATGTATGACGAGTAATGGATATCAGCATCCGATGTAGTGAATAAAAAAAATGATAATTTTGGAACTACGCATTTTGCTCGGGCCGAATTACTTATGGAAGTTGATCCCAAACGACAGTGATGATCGGAAAATAAAGAAATGAGTCTCTGGTGGGATTCGAATCCACACCCTTTTCCATGGGAATGCCTATATAACCTCAGTCTGCTGTAACCGTTCGAGCTCCCGAGACCCTTACGGTAAGCAGAGATTGAAATAACACCCTTGATTCATTCTTCCCTCTTTTAATCGCTGGCTAGTCTTGTTTTCGTGCTGATTATCTCAGGATTACTTATTTTTTTACTTATTCCTACGTTCAGTTATTATTCCTTTGTCGACTGTATAACGAGTAATGGGTTCAACGCAGATATAAAAGAATAAGCCCCAAGTGGGTCCGAACAATAGCCACCCTCCTTGAAAAGGAAGTCGGTTCGAATCCCATCGGTTTTTGTTTTTTTTCACCCAAGTAAAAATTTAGTTTCTGAATTGTCATTCTTTATTCAATATGTATGCATTAATCGTTCAAGGCACAAAAATGGAGCTAGATCACTGAAATTCTGATCATTTACTCTTTATGTATATAAAAACTTTTTTGTAAATCTCCCCCTAATTAGGGCGCTGGTAAGGTTTCAATTTGCAATAGTAGTTTTATGATGAATTGATCACTAGTTTCACTTTGTCCAATTCTTTTGAAAATAGAGAATTCTTTAGTGATCACTGTCAAACAAAATGTAAGAAAACTAACTTATTCATTGATCACTTTTTTTTAATGTTTTGATTGATCAACCCGAACACAGCATCCTGACGGTTTCTATTGAGTAACTAACCAAACCCATTATTCCTGTCGTTCACGCAACGTTTTGGCCAACTCATTCAATGGCCTTACTCATGCTTACCATCTGCAAATAAAAAGTGGACTCTTTCTCGATAGTGTCAAGCAACAATGGTGGCATCAGGGCAACTGCACTGAAACAATAGCCCCATAGGATAACTATCCATCCCTATCTCCAAATAAATTACTCTTGACAATCGCCCCCCTGGACAATTTCCCAATGGACGTGATCATTTACGTGGACAACTATTATATCTCCACAAACCTCCACTTTGACTTCACAGTTGGTATGCTCTTATCACGGGACAATAATCCAGGGGTATTTATCCTGGGGACAGTTGCCCTCGAATCAACAGTAGCAAATATACCGTGTCCCTTTTGAGCAGCTAAAGCCACATCGGGTTACTGTTTATAAAAAAATGTTGTTTGTTAATGATCCGAAAAACATTATGAATACAAAAATCAGAGGTAATCACAAGATGCCTAACCGATCCGAACAGCAAACGAGGATTTCATTCACAGACGGTTTTGCTATAAATTTGGAGAAACATAACAGGTGCATTTTACAGAGAGTTACTTAATCCAAATATCTGGAAAGTATCCAGTCTCTCACTATAAACAGAAAATAGCCAAACTAGGGCAATGACGTTTCAGTCTACTTCAAAGTATTCTCGTTGGGACCTCAAATAATTATCCTTCCCACGTTTCAAAATACTACACTAAGTATTCTTTTGGTATCGCATTCAGCGGCTTCCTTGCCTTTATTTTCAATCTCGCCAACGGTCTGAATTCTCCCTTTCAACGGCGATTTTAGTTTTGGGAAAAGGTAAAAGTAGCAGCGAGCCAAATCTAGTCTTTAGAAGGATTGGTAAACCTGGTTGATATAATGCTTTGCTAAGATACTTCTGTATGAGATGTTGAGAAAAGCCAATGAAAATACGACAGTTATCCAATAGACAACCTCAACCAGTGTTGTCTCGCAGCCGACTGGGATGATTGACGTTTCAGTGTATGGAAGCACATTACGGTTCCCTTTGATTGCTTGATAAGTTTCCATCAAGGCTACGCAACCAGTTCTCGGGATATCCATTTTTTCCATCTAATAGAGACATCGTTTACAGGCATACTACCAATATGTAACTATTTGGAATAGGTACATTGAAATATCATGTCAATATTTTTGGAGAGAGAAAACTTCTCAGCAGACCGGATTAGCCGTTGTTGATCAACTTTTATGGAACAAGTGAAAGTAGAAAACTTGGGGGGAAAAATGAAACTGTATTTTATTAGATTCATTCACAAAGGATATGATTTAGGTTTACAAATGTGGGGTTAGTGTTAAGGTAAGTGTTTGGGGTTAGTGTTAGGGTTAGTGTTGGAGGTTAACATTGAGATGAGTCTTTAAGGTTGATGATTAGGGTTAGCGTTGGGTTTGCGGTTGCAGTTAACAACATGAAAAGATTGGCTTTTTTTCTCACATTTGTAACTCTAAAATAAACATTTGAAATCGATAAAAAAACAATTTCAAAGTCACAAATATGAAAATAATCTTATGATGTTAACTGCAACCCTAATCCTAACCCTAAATCATAATGAAATGTAAAAAATACAGTTTTACATGTTCAGAGTTTTCTGCTTGCATTTGTTGTATAAAAGATCAATTGCAGTAGCAACTAATCATGTACTGCGTCTATCTTGATTACACCCATAGCATGATATTGCAAAGACGTTCAAACATGCAGATTTAGCAATTCTAAACCGAAATGCGAACATTGTCTTCCCAATATAGATTCCTGGAACCTGAATAGAAATGAGAAGGAGTCTTGTGTGACCTTTCTCACGTTTCACTAGGTGGAGTAGGCAAAACACTTAAGTATATATATATATATATATATATATATATATATATATACTTACGTGCCAGCATGAATGTTGATCAGAGGTCCTCAAACTGCGTTCCGCGGCACAGCAATGCTCTGCAACTATTTTATAAATGTGTCAAAAAATTTTTCCAAATATGCAAACATGTATATTGAGCCTTGAACGTGTCCTGCACGGGTATCATGTATGTTCCGTTCTTGCCACAGAGTTGTCAATGGATTTATCACTAGGATTTGTGGTAACCCAGCGATTTTGGCGACCAATGACCGGGAAATGGCTGATGAGTTCATGTATCAGGATACCGATATGAAGGTTTCGCTCATTAATTACGTAAATGTTTCCGTTTAATTCATTTCATTTTCACAGTACATTCCTCCAATAATACACCAATGTGTACTGCTAGATGGAAGCAGGATAATAATCAATTAAAATTGATTTTTTGTTTTGTTTTGTTTTGACTTTGTAAGATGGAATATTATGAATCATCATTATTTCAAATTG
Source organism: Thysanoteuthis rhombus (assembly GCA_963457665.1). Classification (NCBI taxonomy): domain Eukaryota; kingdom Metazoa; phylum Mollusca; class Cephalopoda; order Oegopsida; family Thysanoteuthidae; genus Thysanoteuthis; species Thysanoteuthis major. The sequence continues at coordinate 4,609,190 of OY735218.1, forward strand.
TTATGATCATCATTTAGTTCTCTTCCGGATCGGAGATGCAAAACTGGGGAAAGTAGACCATTACATCTACCTAGGACAACCAATCTCTATGAAACCTGCAAAAGGAGAAGTAGTTAAGCGGAGAATCACCCTAGGGTGGCAAGCTGTCAGTAAAGCAAGCTGAACCTTCAAAAACAAGATGATCCCAATAATTCTAAAAAGAAGAGTAAACAACCAAAGCATTCTTCCGATAGACACTTATAGAGCTGGAACATGGAGCCTAACCAAAAGACTGAGGAGCATGCAATGTACACATGGGAGAATCATGCTCAACCTTACATGGAGGGATCACAAGATAGCACAGTATATCAGGAAGTAAACAGGGGTCAGAGACATCATAGAATTCATTAGAAAACTCAAATGGCAATGGATTGGTCATGTTGCAAGAGTGGAAGACAAACAATGGACATCATGACTCACAACATGGATTCCCAGAGCCGAGATACGAAACCAAGGCAAACAAAATACAAGATTGAGAGATGAACTAGATAAAATCAGAAAATACTGACTCTGCGACACCCATGATATAGAAATGTAGCGGATCCTGGGTAAGGCCTATGTCCAACGACGGACGTTAAAAGACTGATGATGATGGTGATCATGAAATAACACCCTTGACTCATTCTTCCCTCTTCTGATCGCTGGCTGGTCTTGTTTCCGTGCTAATAATCTCAGGACTATTCATTTTTTACTTATTTCTACGTACATTCATTGTTCCCTTGTCGACTGTGTAATGAGTTATGGGTATTAGTGTCCAACATAGAAATAAAGGAATAAGCCTCAAGTGGGGTCCAAACAATTGGCACTCCTCTTGAAAAGGGAGTGGGTTCGAATTCCATCTGGGTGGTTTTCACTCGAGTAAGAATTTAGTTCCTGGATTGTCATTCTTTATCCAATATATGTGCATTATTCGCACAGGGTAAACCAATGGAGATAGAGGTGTTTATTTGTTTTTGTTAGATGAAATATTATGAATCATTATTATCCTAACTGTTATGCCTATAATTTAGCTCCCTCTTTCAAGTTATAAGTTGCTATTTATCACAAATTTTTCCTTATACCAATTACTCAACAGTAAATAGTGTTGTTCGCAAAAAAAGCATAAGCCTTAGGTGCAATTCGAACACATATCCCTGTAACCAGGTGAAGAACTATTTAACCCTTTCTGATTTACCACTTGAGCTACCAAGACTTCAATTGAACGAAGGGGTTCAAATAACACCCTAAACCTATCCTTCAACCCGATTAAAATGTTTGTATACAATCCAACAGTTTAATACTATCACTCACTAAGCCAGAACTTGACTTACTGATACCTAGGCACCAAACCTCCAACCTAATACAAATCCACACTGTACTTTAAGTAATCACAATCAATCCGTTTCGAATATAGTTTTGATACACTATCATGCATCAACATAATGTAGTGATAAGTGGCTGGTCTCAAAAAATGAAAAAAAGTTTATACTACGATCATGATAGGGGGCTATACAGCATCAATAAAAATCAAAATTAAGATAATTGATTATCATGATAATTAAAGTCGAATTCAAACTTAATACAACACATTGAAAAAACACTTACAGTATGCTTTAAATGACAGTAAAGAAGAGAAAAAAATACCTCCTTATGACCCACTTAACAAATTACGCTGACAAACCACTCCGCCTAACACGGTACGAGCACATTGATACTATAACCCCCCAAAAACGAAATACGAAACTGTTTTTCAATGAACCCAAACCAGGGATAGATCAATCCATTCCCCTGAGGAGATGCATTAGACCTGCATTGAAATACCGGATCGTTTTTCCCAAACTGTTTTTACTATATTTGCTCAAACCAAACCCATCTTAAAACTCCGATTTCACTATAATTAGTCATCGAGCACTCTTACTGGTGATTTGGGGGAAAATATCACTACCAAAATACTATATAACTGTTCACCCATGGAAACGAACACTTACCAGATTTCATGGTTAATTATTCAAATTATTTACATATATGTGAATACATATATATATATGTGTGTGTGTGTGTGTGTGTGTGTGTGTGTGTGTGTATGTGTGTGTGTGTGTGTTTGTGTGTGTGTGTGTGTGTGTGTGTTTGTATGTGCGTGTGTATGCATGCATGCATGCATGTGTGTGTCCAGGGAGTAAAATATATAGGAGAAAAGAAGAAACAAATTAAGAGCAAAGAAAATTTATATAGATTGATCTGTATATACATATGCACACACACATACATGTGCACATGCCTACATAAATGTATCTGCGTATACCTTCATATATATATATATACACACACACACGCACACATATGAAGACACACACTCGCGTACAAATATTGAAGCACAGGTCAAATAGACATCGCTGTTTTTGCAGGCACCAGAGCCAGTTGCCTATTCTGAGGTATGTGTGTGCATATGTGTGTATGTGTATGTACATGTGCGTATGTATATATGTATATTACACCAGAAATGCACAGTATATATATGTATATATACATATATGTGTGTGTGTGTGTGTGTGTGTGTGAGTTTATCTCAAAATATCCCTATAACCTACCTAAGAATAATTGATATTTTTGTACATAACTTCGCATAGAGCCATTGATATCTCAAACCAAAGCAGTACATAATTGTTCCGAAACATATTTTATTCGAAAACATGTATAGATTTATGAATGCAAAGGTATACTTTTCCACGCATTCATTTATTGAAAAAAAGCATGAACCATCCCATAGAGGGTGGATGACATAATTTTACATAAACAAACCCTTGATAAGAAATCCTTCCCACCCAAGATTCTATTTGTCCCTGACTCTTAAAAAATGTTTCTAGAATGAGAAAACTGTGAGAAGAGAATCGTAACAGTAAACGTTTAGAATTGAGATAAATCTATCTGGAAATAACAACTATGGCTTTGTAAAAGGCATTAATCTACTCATGACTCATTGTTTTGACTGTAACTAAAACCTACGATAAATGAGTGACTCATGTAACAATTGATTTCAGAAGAGAACCAAATCAAGATATTAACGATGATACAAAGCATGGATTTGGTATTGGACACTCTGACAGGAAACCACAAAGCCTAATGATATCGCGAGGTATTGCTGGGTCACCATGGATTAGCGGCAGTGATATTCCAGCATCAAATCAGACATGACCCCGAAGTTTCTTTCCCAGCAGTTGTTGTATCAAATTATATGATATATATTACACATATGCTTCGTATATGTAATATGAAGCACATGAACACACTCACGCGCACACAGTCTGGTTGAATACAACGGACAAAGAGTGTCGTTTTAATTTTTTCAGTAGTTTCTCTTTACTTACAAGCGAACAAATTTCAGAGCCAAACTATTGTAAGGAATTGATCAAATGTTGACTCAGATCGAGCGCCTTCTACTAATTCAACGGTCATTATCAAGATCTTTAAAAATCACAATTTTTAAGATCCACTTATCGAAAGGGCTCGATCAGATATCATTATCATCATCAGTCTTTTAACGTCCGTCGTTGGACATAGACCTTCCCTAGGATTCGCCACAATTCTCTATCATGGGCGTTGTGGAGCCAGTATTTCATGAATCTGCCTAGTTCATCCCTCCATCTTGTGTTCTATCGGCCTCGGTTTCGTATGTGATCTCCGGGGATCCATGTTGTGAGTCGTGATGTCCATTGGTTGTCTTTCATTCTTGCAACTTGGCCTGCCCATTGCCATGTGAGGTTTTTGATAGTTTCTATGATGTTACAGACCTCCGTTTTTTCTTCCTGATATACTGTGCTGTGTTGTGATTTCTCCATGTAAGGTTGAGCATGATTCTCTCATGTGCATGTTGCATACGTTTCGTCAATTCTTAGATAAGTTTCAGCTTGAAATTCACTCACTTTCCAGAAAACGAGAAAAACTTCTGAAAAAGTTGAAGCAGCAATCCTTGTCCGTCGCGTTACACACACACACACACACACACAACACACACACACACAGACACACACAACACACACACACACACACACACAGACACACACACACATATATATATATATATATATATATATATATATATATATATATATATATATGTTGGCCCACAAATTTACATGATTGAAAGATCACTGCCAATTAATACTTGGTACCTACAATACTCTTGATAGACACCAACGATTTTCCTCTAGCTTCATGCAAGCATTTACAGGACAAAATTAAGTTTAAGCAAATATATGAGACTTAACAATTAAAAATCATCTCATTTAATACTTCGCTAACCTTCTTTCAGCCTTTTGAAAAGCAACAACTCATTTTGGGATAGAATTAATTCTAAATTTTGCATTTACAAACCCTGCTTAGTGCGAGGAATTTTGCAAATCAGAACGTGTTGCCCGCTTGTCAGATTTCTTACTTTTTTTATTTCTTATCTAATTTTGCTTCCACAGTTTCAATGGGACTCCTATCACCAAGGAAGTCGAGTGATGCAGTATCTAGAAATTAGGCAACTTTCGATTCGTCAGAAAAAATCATACTGAGCCAAAAAGCTAAGGGACCGTCGTTCATTTCAATCGCTCTCTCTCTCTCTCTCTCTCTCTCTCTCACTCCTCCTCTTAATATTAGTAGTGATTGAAAAGGGCTTCCTCGTCGTTGACCGTCCATTGTAAGCACATTTTTTGTAGTTTTTCGGCTAATATGCTGATTCTGACGCTATTAAACGAGGGCTGTCCTGAACATAAAACAAAGGCTCTATATTTTCTTCTTGCATCTCTCTCTCTCTCTCTCTCTCTCTCTCTCTCTCTCTCTCTCTCTCTCTCCGCACGCACACACATATAGTGAAATAATGGGTTCTCTACACAGACACCTTTATGTTTCTGACCCTTCGGGCTCCTTCTAGCGAATAATTCCATTTATTCGGATCCCTACCCTGAACATCATTGGAGGGTGTGTCTTTTTTTCCTCTGGGTAAAAAACTCCCGTTTTTCTTCTTCATGATTGTTCCATTTGTGGTATCTTGAGTTTTTTATTAGTTGCGTTAGATTTTTTAAAGTTTTTTTTTCAATTTTCGTTTCCGCAATATTCTTGTTCTTTTATTTACATATTGGTAAATTTTTCAGTCTTTTACTATTAACACTTTTTTATATTTGTTTATTCAAGGTATATCTCGTGGTGGAGTTGGGATTTTAATCTCTCTGCTTGTGGCTAGTTTGTAAAAATTATATTAGTTGTATTTGGAGCGTACCTGATACTTTTTATCAATCGTGTGAATGATTCATCCGTTTATTGGGATGTATTTAGTTACAAAAGGTTTATTATATAATACTTGTTAGATTCACCCTTACATGGCATTAGCTGCCAATGTTTCTCTTTGAATTCTTGGCGGGTTTGCTTCTATAAATCCAAGATAACTATGAAAAGATATTGTGATTCGTCATACCTGATGTGCATTTAGTGGCTTGGAGTAGTAGTAGTAGTAGTAGTAGTAGTAGTAGTAGTAGTAGTAGTAGTAGTAGTAGTAGTAGTAGTATAATAATAATAATAATAATAATAATAATAATAATAATAATAATAATAATAATAATAATAATAATAATAATGATGATGATGACGAAAGTCAGGGTAGTGCCAGTAATAGTAGGTGCAATGGGAACTGTCCCAAAGACATTGAGGGTAAGACTGGAGGAGCTCGGGATAAAAGGAAGGATTGAGACTGTACAGACCCGAGCACTGCTCGGAGCCGAACAGACACTGAGGAAAGTGCTAGAAATATAAGAACTGCAACACGAAATGTTAGCAGTGGCCTAACAAAGGAAGGAAGGTGAAAGTGTAGATGTGAACCACAGTGCTGGCATGATAGGTGAGGGAGAGAAGAGATGTAGGCTGAAGACCTGAGGAGACTTATTGTCACTTAGCCTCCAGCAATGACCATTAGGCAACCAATTTGAAACTGTGAACCACAGCATTACTGTGGTCTATGAGAATGAAGAGAGACTTGGGGAGACTTGCTGTCACTTAACCTCCACCGGTAATCACCAGGCAACTTGTTTGAGATTACAAAATAATCATAATAATGATGATGATGATGTCGTTGGTGATTGATTTCGGTATAATTGTAGGTAGGGTGTTAATTAACCATTGATTGGCCAGTTCATGAGACAGCACCATACATTAGAAAAAATGTACATGTTGAAGATCTAGAATTTCAGTACTCGCCGAAAAGACTAAATAGGCTGAAATGCAGGAATGCCTGTGTAGCAAACGAATTAATTAATCATATTCGATGCTCTACTCCAACTAAATGTTTTTGTATTGAGCACTTTCATGAAATAAAGCAATCACACACACACAAACACACACACACACACACACACACACACACACACACATATATATATATATATATATATATATATATATATGTATGTATATAATTGTGAATTCAGTGACAAAATATTCTGTTCCACACTACTTGCAACTTTTTTAGGAATTTGAAAAAAAACCCATCATCATGAAACAGAATTTTTTTGTCGTAGACTTCTGGATAAAAGATACCATTAAGCCCCATAAAAATTATAAAACACTGTGAATTTATAGACCTTTACCAAAACATATGTTTAAATATTATTGTAAGATCCACATACTGCATATTGCATATATATATATATATATGTATATATGTATATATATATATATATATATATGTGTGACTGTAACTCTCGATATGCAATATACCGACTAAGTGCCGAAACATGCTCAAATAATTCTTAGGCTGTGAATTGTGAACTTAGTAATTAATCATTTTTTCTTAACGTCAGAAATGGTTAGTTAAGTCGAGCAGAAAATGATCAAATGCAGTTGCCGCACAAACAAAAACGGGATATGCCTATATATATATATATATATATATATATATATATATATATATATATATATATATATTCTCAATTTGTAACTAACAGACAGAAAACAAATGAAAACAGATTTTTATCCGTTCTAGATGTTTGATCAAAGTGCTCAATATTTAACACAGTAAATAGAGCTATTAATGAGAGTAACCAGCCCATTTATTTTTGAATAACGTATTCTACAATTATTCAACTACGATTGACTGTTTTCTAAGGTCTAATGCTTCTAACCATTACTACTATGTATACATAAGAACGATTTCTCTGACTTACCCCCCCCCCTCTCTCTCTTGAACTAGCCAAGGAACCTTTATGGTTATTCTGCCTTCTGAAGATGGGAGACAGACGGCTAGTTGTTGACGAGTACAAAAGGCGTAAAATGTTAACTAGGTACATAACCACCATCTAACCTGAGCAAGATGGAAAAAGTGTCGCCAACAACACTTCAATGCTCAACATAGATTTTGTAAACAAACCACTGCACAAAGCCCACTAGCCGAAGCCAGCGTCAACGCAATTCCGTGTAAGGACTGCAACGAATTTACTCCGGAGAGACATCAACACCTCTCTAGAAAAGAATATACGAGCTTAAGAGAGAACTCAGACTGGATGAAAGGACAAATGCCCTGGTCGAACATAGGAACGTACACAACTACAACTTCAAATTTCACTAAGTCCATCCCATCAGGAAAATTCACGATTCTTCGACACGCAGATGCGTTGAAGCAGCCCATATATTCCAATGCAATACAATAATATAAAGATGCGGTCACCTTCAGATTGCAAACCGTCTGAATGATTTGATTTTAAAACAGAACCACATAGATACAATACATTACAGCACCAACATACAAAACCGACAATCGATTTGAAAAATAGTTCAAGCACACATACACCACTACTTTAGGAAAAGTAAAAGAAGTCTTATCCAACATCAACCAAAAAGACTGAATGAAAACAGCACACTTACTTCCATTCTGTCCGACATATACCAACACCAATTCATTGAATGCTAGACAACACCTCTCCATCATTATGATAGAAGTAACAATGTCCTCTTTCTCTGAGAAATGACCATTCTAGCCCCTGACTGCTTTTTTTATAAGACATGCCAAAAATCCATAGAAACAGGAAACAAATACCCTCTGACCTCTCATCTCACAAACCCTTCTCATTCCAAAGCAAATGTTGCTCTAATTTACACAGATACAAACAACTCTCTTTCCGTTCCCACTAAACAACCAAGCAACACAGAAATATTCACGTTCTCCTTTGTCAGTATCAGACATGTAAACAGCAAACCTTTCCCCTGTGAACCGTAGCAAATATTTTTTTTTCTGAAAAAGATGGCTGACCCCCGTCGAAATGCATCGAAATACACCAAGGAATGATTTTAAAAAATCACCTCTTTCTTGATTTTTTTTTTTCACCTTTCAATCGTCATTTCCATCTACACATGCATACACACATATCCCAATCGGTTTCGACAACTTGAAAGTGAAAAAGATTCCCCCGTATTTTGATCCCTAAAAATGGAGAAAAATACCTCTCAATTTAGACCCCCGACTTTCCCCCCCCTTTACACTCACAAACGTAAGAAGGAATTCTGCTTCGATTATGAAACTCAAAAGTGGAAAAAATATTTCCGTTTTGATTCAGACCAATATAAATGGAAAATAGTGACAGTAAAAATTATTCAGTAATACGTATTTTGAATGAAATCGTGATTGGTCTACTGAACTTACCATTGAAAAAATAATTGATTCAAATTTATGATGATTAAGGACACCAGTCAAAAAATTGATGACAGAGTAAAGATGATCAAGAAAAAGAAAAAGAGGGAAAAAAAATCTCCCTCTTCGATTTCGACTCCCAAAAAAGATAAGAAAAAAGAATTTCTTCTGGATTTCGCCCCTTAAAAGTGGAAAATGAAAAGTTCCTTATTGATTTCTGTCCCTGAAAGTGAATAATAGAATTTCCCAGCAAGTGATCAACAAATAAGGGACCTTTAATTCCCAATTGTATCTTTAAAAGATGTATCTATAACGTAGTAGATCAAAACATGCACTAATGAAAACCTGTTCAAAGTACCAATGTACACCCAATAAACATGGTGATATGAGATATGTTTAAAAACGTTTTTGCTTCTTTCTTGATAAAAAAAAAAACGCAGTCTAGGACACATTTTCATCTCAAAGAATTGAGTTGAGAAGAAAGGATAAAAAACATTCTCTTATTACGTCATCAAAAAAATCATATAAATAGACCCCACCCAATTTGACCCACACTTCCCAAAAAAACAACATAGAAAACTCATTTTAGGGGCTGATTTCCGAGACTAATTTGCCAAAAAACACCTCCCGGGGATCAGTTCTGAACTTATCCGAAATTTCATGGATTTATATCAAGTAGTTTTTTTCGTGCCAGGGTTTGTGCTTGTGTGTGCACGTCTGTATATTATATGAATATTATTTATACATATATATATATTCATTTATATATAGGGATTTCGGGTAATATACATTTATTATGTTAATTTACTGCAATTATAAATATTTATCTTAATGTATGAGTATGCATGCACGTATAAATATATCACATTAAATTGATATATATATATATATATATTTGCATATACATTGGAATTTACGTAATGTATACTTACTTCATTAAAATGATTAAATACATACATATATATATATATATATATATATATATATATATATATATATATATATATATATATATATATATATATATATGTATGATTGTTGCTATTACACTTTTTAAAGCTCTTGAGTTACCCGAGTTACCCAAGATACCCTGTTACTTTGCCGTTGGGGGGCAATTTATAGAACAGCGTACTTTTATTTATTCGTTCAGCTTTTGACCCTCATAGTATTATGTGGCTTTCACTGGAGGCCAAGTTTCACCACTTTATTATGCGACTGCCGGTCTCTTATACTTTTATGGTATTTCTTGATTTTCCACCAAATTTGGGATGAGGTAATGTAATAGACTTCTAGTCACCAAACTATCTCTCAGTTACATAGAGGGGTAATTTGAATAACTTGGAAGAGTCGCGAAGAATACGATTCTAAATTAGTTTGTTTTGTTTCAATGTCTGGTTATTGTTATTGTCTATAACTAGACGTTTGAATAAACTCCGTCCATGTTCATTTCGATGCCCCGGTCGATTTTCTAGAGTGAAGGATACAATACGGATATATAATGGAGTCGAACTGAAGAGTTAACAAAGAGAGATGTCAACGGATATATCGAAACACTAAGCGATTGGTGCCTATGGGACAGTGAATGCAATAGGAAAGGAAGATGGATGAGATGAGATGAAAAATATGGCACAATCACAATCGGCATGGAAAGAGATTGGAATTGCCTTTGCACATGATAATGATGATGATAATGATGATGGCTGTTATCAACACTCCAAATGTTATTCTGACAACTGAAACACTTTTTCGTGTCATTGATGTTGTTAACACTTTCATAGCTACATTGGATAGTGTAGCATACAGAACAACATGCAGCACAACATACCATGCAACATACAACACGACATGCAGCACAATATACAGCGCAACATACAGCACAATATACAACACAACATACAACACAACATACAACACAACATGCAACATAACATGCAACATAACATGCAGCACAACAAACAACACAACATACAACACAACATACAACACAACATACAACATAACATACAGTGCAACATACAGCAAAACAAAATAGATGCGAGGTATACATTGAGCTGTAACTACTTCATCAGTTTATCAATTAAAATAACTAGTGTATTCAGGACTCGAACCCTGATGAATCATGTTACTCACAGTGCAAGTTGCAAGAACTGGTAAAGGTGGCTTAGAGGTTAAAAGCACGGATAGTGGATTCGGCGAACCGAGTTTAAACTCAGTGTGAAACATCATCATCATTAGTCTTTTAACGTCTGTCGTTGGACATAGACCTTCCCGCGGATTTGCCACACTTCTCTATCATGGGCGTCGCGGATCCATGTCGTGGGTCGTGATGTCCATCAGTTGTCTGCTATTCTTGCAACATGGCCAGCCCACCACCATTTGAGATTTTTAATGGATTCTATGATGTCCCTGACTCTTGTCTTTTCCTGGATGCACTGTGCTGTCTTGTGGTCTCTCTATGTTAGGCTCAGCATAATACTTTCATGTGCACGTTGCATGATTCTCAATTTACGGATCTGTCTCTTGGTTAAGTTCCATGTTTCAGCCGCATAAGTGACTATTGGGAGGATGCATAGGTTATTCACTCTTTTCTTTAGGATTAATGGGATTTTCTTATTTTTGAAGGTTGAGTTAGCTCTGCCAAAGGCTTGCCATCCTAGTGTGATTCTTCGCTTGATTTCTTCTCCTGATTCCCTTGAGGAAGGCATGGATCAATCCTCATTCCCTGAGTAAATAGTGGGACAGCGTACGCCTTCTAGCCATGGTTGGCAATCAGTCTAGAAGAATAACTAGGGATTGGAACTCCGTAAATGCGAATGAATGTCTATTTTGACTTCCTCTTGACAGATCCGGTGATTAGGGTGATGCAAAACGATTCCAAACCAGGTGTTTGTAACCCGTTCGTACCTGGAGCTAAGCTGATGCCAAACGCATCGTTCACCACTTTTTTTTGGGGGGGGTCACACCAGGGAGGGCCACAAGGAGATTCTGTCGATTAGGCACTCCGATATCTTATCATGCTTCGCTTATGCTTTCACCCTTGAGAATTCGCTTCAATGTCGTTCCATTGTCTACGGAGACAGAAGGTGGCCTTCTATGGTTGCGGAAGGACAGACTTTTTCATGATAAGGAGGCAGATATTTCCGGATAACAACTCCAGTAAGCAGGAACAGGTTTGTCCTCATTTTTGTGCAAGGTCACTTAGTGCACAAAATGTGCAGAGTCACTTAGTACACAAAACCTCGTTTCAATAGGTTTTTTTTTTGGTTCTATTTTCATAGGAAGGAAGATAATTTTTTTTTCATTTTGTGAGTTTGCACTCTGTGATCCCTCTCCCCCCTAAACCTCCTAATATATTTCGTCCCTTTGCTTCATTCAAAATACCGGGCGTTGTCCTAATTCCGTAAGATACTTAAAAACACCTATCTGTCTCGCTTCCTTCCGATATACAAGTACTTTGCACTTTTGGGATGTCATAGTCTGTTTTGTCAGAAGCTTTAGATTCCCCTGCATTTGTCCGGCGGCTTCTTTGTCTACATAACATCCCCAAACGTTCTCTATCAATTTCTTGGTCTTTCATCATCATATCAAATAGGCCATCAGTCTACTACAGCATATATATACATATATATATATATATATATATATATATATATATATATATATATATATATGTATGTATATATATATATATATATATATATACATATATGTACATATATATATATGTATATATATATATATACATACATACATACATATATATATATATATATATATATATATATATATATATGTATATATATATATATATATCCTTGTAAAATGCTAAAAATCTTATTTCCATGTACTTGAAATTCCTTCGGAGAAAACTAAATACATAGATTCATCTTCTTTGTTATATCTTTCCATGCACAACAGATAGAGGCTGACATAGCACACTGTTGGGAAGAAGATAAAAGTTTCTTTCTGACGATACAAATGTATATATTTTGATCTGGAATTAAATCAACGATCAGTAGACTATGAAGTATACTTATACTATCCTTAAAACGCATAATACCTAGCTTCTCAACAGATACAAGTTGACATAATAAAATGTTGCAAAGCAAGTAAAACTCTCCTTTCAACGATATATATATATATATATATATATATATATATATATATATATATATAGTATACGTGGTACAAATCAGGCTAGCAGTATAAAATAATATAATAATATATCAATGATATAAAGCCACTTCTGGAATGTAATGGATTCATTTCATAGAGTGCTCGATACATACAACTTTTTACTCATGAAATTAAGTTGTTTCAGTGTAGAGCTGGATTTAAATTCGCCTGATGAGGCCTGAAGAGGTCAGAAACATGAGCTAGTTTGTGTAGCGAATCCACATTCTACTATATATATATATATATATATATATATATATATATATATATATATTTATCTTTATCAGAAATTGAATCCATAATCCGTAGATTGTCGACCATTTTTTTAATTATGTTGGCGAACGGATGAATTTGGTGAACAAAAATGATTATAACTCAATTTCAGTTTGACTTTAGACACCTGCTTCTTGTGCAGAAAATAATCAGCTCATCAATACCTTTCTAACGTCATTAAAATGTCCACCTTATCAAAGACTGAAGCTGAATTTCAATCGATACTCAAGTATAGTAAACGAGGTCAAACCAAAATGGCATACATGTTTTTTCACATACTTCAGTATACTAAGTAACAGAATTAGTAAACTAATTGCTTCAGACACGGAAACCAAATACTATACTAAAATTCGTGGGATACAGAGAATATATATCCTATTTATAAATAATCTAACGAAAGGATATATGACCAAATCTAAGCTGAGGAGTCCTATTTGATGGACAGAGAAACAAATAGAAAAGAATCATCATATATACCAGCTGAATCACTCGTCCGTCACTCATTCGATTTAGTAATGAACATTGTATACTAAAATATCTCTGTACATTTTACACCATGGAAATGATCGCTAGTCGAGGTCAAGGTAAACCATGATTATTAATGTGTTTTCATGTTGTTATTCGTAAGTCTGACAGATTTTCTCCATGAGCTTGGCGTAACACAATCATCCTCGACTAACTACCCACCTATTTGGCAATATTCCCAACTCATATCATGATGTGCGAAATTGTGGCCCTCAAAAAATAAGATTGCTTGCCAGACAAAACAATTTATGGCTCTGCAACGCCCACGATAGAGAGGTCTGGCAAATCTTGGGGGAGGTCTATATCCAATGATTGATATCAAAAGGATGATGATGATGATGATGATGATGATGATGATGATGATGATGATGATGATGATGATCAAATAGAAAAGCCGTTGTTTTTTATTCCAAAAAAATTTAATGGAGGTCTCAAAATTTCAAGCAGATTCCTCACCATTGAATGATATCAGAGTTTTAAGCCAGGGAAATGTAAGTTTTTCTCTTTCTTTGTAACTTATAATGTTTGTTTCATTATTTGTCACTGTAGATGACCAATCTTATTTTCCACCCCCATTGTCTCACGATAATTCACCAAATCTTCGTCCGTTCGAGTTAGCACGAATGTTTTTGAAATTCCCATACCAAACAAGTTTTTAGCAGTGGGTTCAATTTACAATATAAGTTTCTGCTAAATATGTCCATTATTTTATGTCTGGGTGCATTTGCCCTTTCTTAAAACAATTACTATAGTTTACTTCGCGGAATGTCTACCCATCTATGTTAGCAAGACCTAAAAATAACTACAGCTATGACCACCACATTTCTGTGGTTTTTCATGTTATCCTGGGGCATTTTTTCGCATTTTAGTCCTCAATTCAGTGAGAATGATAAAGTTTGGTTTGCATTCACACTCTCCCTGATTATAATGAACTGATTTCCATGTATCTATCCATCTAAATGTGTGGTCCCCAAAATATATCAGCCTAGATACCCCTTAGCTACTTTTGTATTGAGCGAGCGTACCTGCAGGGAGAAAAAAAATCAAGTTTATCTATTAAAAATTGTTAAAAACAAAATTTACAAAAAAGGTTCAACTCTTAATGAGAAGGATGAACCTGATTGTTTTTCTACCAAAAATCAATCCTTTTCAGGGTCTTTGATATTTCCCAACCCTTGGTCATCTTCACGATCTGGTCTTGACCTGATTTACATGTTTTACCGCACAGCTGCATGCTGATGGAAAAAAAGAGTTTTTTTCTAAACAGTTATCTGATATTAGTGGGTACATAATAAGATATTATCGAAGACTTCTTATTTTGAACATGTCTTTCATGGATCAATTATTAGCGGGCTTTGGGAATTTTTCCATCGGCTTCATAGGAATGGGTTCCTGGCCAATCTACATTCGACACCTCGGAAAGTAATGCACCAGTTCATTTCTAAGTGTCTACAAATGTATTCTGGCCCTAATCAGTAACTCTTTTGTTTGGCAATCTCAAACTTCCTGTCAAAATTTCAAGTAAAACACATTGCTTTCCATTAAGACGGTCAGATCTCAATTGGAGCTTTTATTTTGTCAGAAAATCGATTAGAGTCTAATATTTCACTTTTAGCGATTTATTTTTAGAGTTTAAAAGGGAAACTATTTGATATGCCAGTTTTGCTCTCCAAACATAATTATTTAGTCTTTTTTTAATCCAAAACTTTGCTCTTCGAAAAATATTCTCTATCAAATAACAACGCTGAAACTCAGGCAACAACAATACCTCGTGATAATCATCTTACCTCAGTATGATCTAAAAGCCCTTTTTAATATCCATTTTATGGCAAAACAATCTTTGTATTCTTGTATTGAGAAGAACATATCCACAGTTTTACTTGGACGTGTTTTAGCTCAGGATCGAGAGTTTTTGTGAGCAAAGTGTATCGTTGGATCATGCAATACAAGGATTTTTTTACGGTTTGGTTTGCTCATGAAAGCTTTGCATCGAATTCTGATCTTCACTCTTGCATGGATCGAATGCCACCAGTTGAACAACCAAGTTTGTAATTGTTGAAAAATGACGCTGCAGGATTGATACACTTCCATCCTTTGTAGTAGATCAAAATAATTTGTGAAATAAGAATCTATCTCTTACATGCACAACAAATACTAAGAATCAAACATTTGATGGAAAGTTAGTTGACTCGTCTAACTGGAATGTGTGTCCCCTAATGAGATTCTTCTTAGTATATCTCTGAATTTTTGAGATGAGGTATTATCATTATTATTATTTCTATTATTATTCGGGCCATCCTCATCTTGATTGTTTTTCATACAACGTTTCGGCCGTTGTACTCTACGGCCTTCATCAGGTATCATCTGGTAGGTGTGGGAAAGTAACGAACCGAACCCTTTATTTAACCGTGCTCCCCTCTTAGCATTAGCAGTATTATTATTGTCTCACACTGTGATTGAACCTAGAACCATCAGATTACCTACCAGATGATACCTGATGAAGGCTGTAGAGTACAACTGCCGGAACGTTGTATGAAAAACAACCAAGATGAGGATGGTTCGAATAATAATAGAAATGAGATTCTTCTTAATTACTAAAATCAATCTTGAACCTCTTCGGCCATCTTGCTTATTCTTCCCTTCACAGCTGATGTTTGATTTATCAAAAGACACTTGGTTGAATTGACAGAACACAATCCCCTTTCTGCGTGACAAAATTTGATCTTCTGCAATCGTATGTAGCTTAATTGTTGTGCCTACGCTTCAACCCTTCTTCTTCTCGGGCAAATATTCCCGTTCTTTATCAGCAAATTCCCGATGATTATATGGCAAAGATCAAATTGTGGATAAACAACGTCATTATATTTCATTGCAGCAAACCCATAATCGAGATATAATTCATGAGTTTGGCTTTTTGACTGACATCAAGAAATTCAAGGAAAAATAACAAGGCTAGTGAGAAAAGTATCAGATTAATATTCACACTCACTTGAATTTCAAAGCTTATCATTTATTGGTTTGCTCAATTAATAAGTTACTTTGACGCAGGGATTTCTCGCCGAGAACGGAAAATTCTTGTCACCCTTTCGAAAATTATATTGTGCGATATTCTATTTTAAAGTCCGATCAATTATAAATTCCTTGTCTGAGCATAAAATTTGATTTCTTTTATTTATACATGTCTTGATTATATAGACTCGTAACGCTTGAAGTCAGTATCATACTGAGTGTATAAATCGAACCTTATTTGTATGACCTAATCATATAGACATAATGCAAATGAAATCTATGTTAGTGGCCTACGATGTTCACCTTATATTTACCTGAGTTTGTGATTTCTCACAAATTTTTCGTTTCTCATAACATTTTTTTATTTCTCCCTTTTTATGTCCTTACTTGGCAGTCAAAGGAATTACTGACAGTCGAATATAAAAAATCACAATTTTGATATTAAGAATGGTTCGTTGATAATAGAAATGATGAAATATTTTAGAGTACCCCCAAAAGTTTGCCCCCAAGGATATGCGGACCTCCGGTTGAAATATTACTAAATACGCCAGACCTCTCTATCAATGGCTCCGTGAAACCAATACATTATGAACTTGTCTAGTTCGCCACGCCATCTTATTTTTTATCGGCCCCGATTTCGCATATGATCTCTATGGATTCATATTGTGAGATTTTATGTGCAACAGTTGTCTCACGTTTTAGCTAAATGACATGCCCATTGCTATTCGAGAATTTTTTTCTTATGGTTTCTTTGACCCCTGTTTGTTTTCTCAAAATGACCCTTACATTATTATTATTATTATTATCATTATTATTATTATTATTGATAATAATAGTGAGACTGTACATACCACAACACTGCTAGGAACCGCACGGATACTGAGGAAAGTGCTAGAAATATAAGGACTGCGACAGTGGCCTAACAGAGAAAGGAAAATGAAAGCGGTGATGTGAACCATAGCACTGGCATGACAGGCGAGGGAGAGAAGAGATGTTGGCTTAAGACATGAGGAGACTTATTGTCACTCAGCCTTCAGCAATGACCATCAGGCAACTGGCGTGAAACGGTAAACCACAGAATTACTGTGGTCTATGAGAATGAGGGTTGGAGGCTTGAGGAGACTTGCTGTCAGTGAGTGTGTGGAGAGGAGGGTTGCAGGCCTGAGGAGATTTGCTGTCACTCAATCTCCAGCAGTAACCACCAGGCAACTGGTGAGAGATTGCAAATAATAATAATAATAATAATAATAGTGGTATCAGCACAAGCCAGAGGCAGTCTTGGAGAATGACAACCACAAACTACTGTGGGACTTTGACATCCAAAATGACCACCTCATCTAGGCAAGAAGACCGGACTTAGTAATAGTAGACAAAAAAAGGAAGGCCTGCCAAATACTAGACGTTGCTGTACCTGCAGACCATAGAGTAAAAAAGAAGGAGGATGAAAAAAGGGAAAAATACCAGGACCTAGCAAGGGAGTTAAGGAAAATGTGGAACATGAAAACCAGGGTAGTACCGGTCATAGTGGGCGCACTAGGAACTGTCCCCAAAACGCTGAGGGAGAGACTGGAGGAGATCGGGATTAGGGGGAGGATAGAGACCGTACAGACCACAGCACTACTGGGAACTGCACGGATACTGAGGAAGGTGCTAGAGATATAAGTATTGCAACGAATAGTAGCTCTTTCATGATATGCGAAAGAGGGAGGAGACGTTAGCTGAAGACCCTGAGGAGACTTATTGTCACTCAGCCTTCAGCGATAACCACTGGGCAACCGGTGTGAAACTGTAAATCGTAGAATTACTGCGACCTATGAGTACTAGGAGAGGAGGGCTGGAGACTTGAGGAGACTTGCTGTCACTCAAACTCCAGCGGTTACCACCAGGCAACTGGTGTGAGATTCCAAATAATAATAATAATAATAATAATAATTATAATAATGATAATAATAATAATGATAATAATAATTTTCACACCCGTTGCCTGGTGGTCACAGCTGGAGACTGAATGACAGCAAATCTCCTCAGGCCTGCAACCCTCCTCTCCACACACTCACAGTCCACAGCAGTGCTGTGGTTTACAGTTTCACACCAGTTGCCCGGTGGTAATCGCTGAAGGCTGAGCAACAATAAGTCTCCCTGGGTCTTCAGCCCTCCTCTCATATATCCCCCACTTATCTCAGCAGCGCTCTAGTTCGTACCTCCACCACCATTTGTGATGTGTGGCGTTTTGTTTGTATTGTTTGTTTTTATTATTATTATTATTATTATTATTATTATTATTATTATTATTATTATTATTATTATTATTATTATTATTATTATTATTATTATTTCCATTCCTTTTTTTATTAAGCGATCTTGCTTGAATACAGCGGAACCTGAAGTCCTTCAGTTGCTTTGGTAATTTTGATCAGGTGGGCGAAAAAACAATTAGCTAGTAAGTGATATTGTAACAAACATAGAAATAATGAAATATCATATAAACTTTATTTGACACTCATAAGAAAGAATGAAAAGCAATCGTTGGTTTGTTTAGAATCGATCAAGTTACATTTCCAAGTAAAAAGAGTCTCTTACCAAAATAAACAAAGACGTAATAAATCCACCCTTCAGAAATTCTGTAATTTGCTGCACAGCTCAATTGTAAAGGCAATGAACTGAAGTAATCATTAGATTCACTCATTTTCCTCAAATCATATTTTAGAAACCATCAGACAAAACTGTAACTTCAACTGTCAACATAGATTTCTTCAGTTCCTAAGTTGGTTTGGCTGGCTTTCCATGAACGTATCACACGTGCAGAGAGCATCAATGACAAAAGGCTGAAAATTTAGAAATTTAATCCTTATTATGCCTAGAAAAAATAGTTGTTTTGTTTTTTGAAAATCTCTCTCTTAAATAGACCTTTTAGTAAGGGTTCAATTTTGGATAAAATCTCTGCCAAATTCAACCCTTACTTTGTGCCCAGCAGCATTCATGCTTGTTTCTGTTTTTTTATTTTTAAATCCAAGCTTTTTTTTTTAATAGTAATCACTGTCCATCAAAAGTCGTAAGAAGTAACCTATTTCTGTGTGACTGACTAGACCTGTTTCTATTATCGTTACTTGATTTTTGGAAGATTTTAATCATTCTGTCCCCAAATATCAATCATTGCAGCTCATTTTCAAGTAGATACAGACTCTTATCGAAATAAACAGAGATGTAATGAACCACCTTTCGGATATGCATCAATTTTCAATATGGCTCAATCGTAAAGGTAGCGAATTGCAGAATACGAGGTCAGAGTTCAGAACTAAAGAGCTAACATAACGTACTCATTTCTATAGGAAAGCTTTTGCATGTATGGTCGAATTATAATTCATTTATTAAGTAAAATGTCTCTATGGGTATCACCGTAAACAATTTACATGAAGAATACGTATTCAACATTAAAACCCACATAATTCAAGTTATAAACATGTTTGAAACTTGATTTGAAAATTTCACAAGATACAGAGAAACATTTACCAGTCACATTTTATTTATTTTCTCTAAATTTGTATATATATATATATATATATATATATATATATATATATATATATATATATATATATATATATATATATATATATATTTCAGCTGAAAACACCCAGGATTGCAATATCAATTTATTTTTCATGCCATATGATATAAATTTATCCAAGTTATTATTGAAATTAATTATACTTGTACATAAGATGAAAAACTATTCCAGTATTTCAAAAATCAATTACTATTAGCCACCTTGTTTTTGTCATAGAGTCTTCTACCATACAACACAAAATCTGGATTTATAAGTAGTAGTAGTAGTAGTAGTAGTAGTAGTAGTAGTAGCAGCAGCAGCAGCAGCAGCGGCAGCAGCAGCCTTTTAGCGTTGGTCGTTGGACATAGACAGTACTTTCTGAAATTATTTAGTTCGTCACGCCGACTTATATTTTGTAACCCCCAGTTTTGCATGTGATCTCTGGAGATCCACCATGTGGGTCGTAATGTCCAGCGGTTGTCTACCATTCTCGCAACATGACCAGCCCATTGCCATTTGAGTTTTCTTCTAGATTCTATGATATTTCAGACTCCTGTTTTTACTCTAATATACTGTGCTATCTTGTGATTTCGCCATCTTATGTGGAGCTTGATCCTATCTTGTACATGTTGCATGGTTGTCAGTTTAAGGGTCAGTCTTTTAAACTCCTTAGGTGACTATCAGGAGGATGCATTGGTTATATACCCTTCTTTTTAGCACTAGTAAGATTTTATTGTTCTTGAATTTTGAGGATCATGGAAATTTGTTTCCTTGGCTAGATGTTATAGTGTACTCTCTCCAGTTCTGCGTTTCCGATATTAATTGTTGTGTTTCTGTCTTCAACTTGTTTGTTGTTCATGACATTTGTTTGGCTGAAGTTCATTTGGAGACCAACTTTCTTGCTTTCTTGGTTCAGTCTCTCAAGCATCATTCAGAGAACATGAAGATTTTCTGCAAAAAGGACAATGTCGTCTGCAAATCTGAGGTTGCTTAGGTATTTCGCCGTATATTCTGATTCCTTTGTTATCCCAGTCGAGATTTAGGAATATCATTTTGAGGCAGGCTATGAACAATGTCGTTATTTAAAAGAAACATTTCAATCCCAAAATATGCCTGCATGAAATTGTATAACACATGTGTCGCTTATCTCAACTAGGTAGGTACCAAAAACGTTGCAAATTGTAACAAGAACAGTGCTTGTTCCAGAAGTACAAGTTCAGAACAGGTCAGACTTTATAGTGAGTGGAACAGCCTGCCCTGATTGCCATGTAAAAGTAATTTTCCGTCCGTTGTATGTGATTATGGCTTCGGAGTATTTGGGTTACTTCAATCCAATGAATCCAATTTATATATTCTATATCTGAATTTCTATAATGATCTATAACTCGTTAGATATTTTATGTATATATATATATATATATATATATATATATATATATATATATATATATATATATATATGGTACTTTGCACAACGGTCAGTTGTTGAGTCATCCTGTCACACACACGTGCGTAGTAGTAAGATGATGATGGACTATTTCGTACAATGTTTTTGAAAATACTTCTATTTTTTCAAAGCATAGAGTGTTACTTATGTCAGTTTATGTTATCAAAATTTGACTTCGATCACGAAATGGTTGATGTCTGCTAACAAGAAAATGTTAGTACTGTAATTAAAAATCTTCTAAAAATAAAATAGCAGAAGAGCATTAGTTTCAGTCCCATGTTTACAGTCTCATGGGTATCAATGGGTTAGCCTTTTACCACATTCGTTGTCTTCTCTTCTTGTCCAACCCATCCCTTTTTTTTATGCTCAGTTTTTTGTCCTTCAATATTGGCTTATTTCTGGTCCATCTCAACCCTTTCTTATCTCTTAGAGTCATCCCAAGCATTGCTTTTTCAATAGCCCTCTGTGCAATTCTAATTTGGTCCGCAGCTTGCTTTGTTAATTTCCATATTTAGCATCTGTGAGTCATGGCCAGTATTTTGCATTAATTGTAAATTATACACTTTAATTAGATTAGCAACATTCTTTCGAATATGATTCTATTCGTACCAAATGATTTCCAACCAATCGTTATGCATCGCTTTCATGGTCTCCCTCAAACTTCATTAGCTGTCTTAGGTACACGTATTCGTCAACTTCTAATTGAATCTTACCCTTTAACCTAAGGTGTTTTGGAGGAGCTTTATCGTTGAACATTACTTTTGTTTTTCTCCAGCTTATCTTCAAGCTTTTTTTTTTACTTTCCCCGTTTAGATCAGTCGATACGTTCTGTAATTCTTCGGATGTAGGTGTGCGTGGGGGGTGTTGGATGACAAATATACCCAGTCACTTCACCACAAGAATTTTCATTTCAAATTTAGCTCGCATGTACCTAAATCACATTTTTAGTTTGAACCGAGGCGACTCTGAACTTTTTCTTCTCAGAAAACAGAATTTGTTGAGTCGATATGAGTTTCTTGACAGGTTAAATTCCCCAAGACTGGCGCCAGTTCCAACATATGTGCGACCAGTTCATATTCTCTGTAACAATATATGGCATTTCACGAGGGTTGACTTTGAATATCTCGTTACAAAAGCTTAAATTAAATCAAGTAATGGTGTGCTTAACGGCTCGCCTAACCAACCCTAACCCACACAAACTCAAGAATATTTATTCACACAGACACATAGACACACACACACATTTAGAGAGAGAGAAAGAGAGATGGAGGGACAGACAGACAGAGTCTCGAAAGCTTCGAACACAAAACATTGAAGGAAAATAGTTTTGTGTCACTTCAATCACTTATTTCCCAATATCCGTTTAAGTTATTTGTGTAATGTTCTTCAGTGTTTTTCCCTGATTCACATAAACAGTATCATTATGGTACAATGTATACATTTTCTCTTGTTGGGATCATCAGTTGTTTACCATGTAATTGTTTCGGGGATTTTAGATACAAATAGTATTCAATATAACAACATGGCACCCCAGCAGTGTAAATCAAACAACACTCCCCTTTCTTACAATAAAACTAACGTTATACATACAGATAGTCATTTTATGTAAGGTTTTAAGTGTATTGTATATTGATATAATTTTATACTGCATATCATTTATCTTTTGGAACAGGGCTTACTTTTATACGTTACCCAAAAATCGTATTTAACGATGAGGGATCAGTAAGTATAACAACTGACGTGACTGGCTGTTCATTTCTATTGAACATTCCCCCATGAGAATATTAAATCAGTCGTGTCAATTTTAATCTCTCACTGCATGGAAACCAACTTATGATATCATCTTCAAGAATACTAATTACACAGATAAACTCCTTCGAATTAATTTACAACCAACATATTCAACCGAGGAATTTGACAATTTTTCCCACTATACTTAGAGTATATATATATATATATATATATATATATATATATATATATATATATATATATATATATATATATATATATATATATATATATATATATATATATATATATATATATATATATATATATAAGTGTATTCTCAGTGTATGCTTTCTCATGTAAACAATATGGTTGGAGAGTAAGTGATACTTTACAAAAGGATTATTATAACATACATTTTTGACCTTAAAATTGGAAGAATTTAGACCAAAGATTAATACCATTTTAACGCATACAAATGAATATTCAAACAAAGTTGAGCACTGGAAAGTTATGTGCAAAAGCCAGAAATGAGAAAGCCAAAAATATCCGATACATTCTGAAAGAGGTAATCTTTTAATTTCGTGATGGTGCACTGCGATTAATCTGGAATATTCTTGCTCAGACAATCATCCTACAGAAAAAATCACTTCTTCCTTGTTTTGGCGTCATTTGGTTGGATGAGGCTCGAACGTTAACCACAATAGAAAGACACATGCTACCACCATTTCCAAGTTAAAAACAGCCGCATGGACGACCGCTGACACTTTGCCAGGGAGGGTCAAAAAGATATATTTAGTGTCCGGATGTTAGTTGTCTAGTAGAGAACCTATGAGTGCCTAAGCTGTTGCTTGTTCCGAGCAATAACAGTTAATAGTGATCTAATGACCCCCAGCCTCTATATGGTCCCAACGCCCTGCCCTCTGCAAGAACGGCTGATCGAAGTGAAGGCTAATGACCCTTTAGCACCCCGTTCCCAGCGGACGCCCACGAACAGACATTCAGGAACTGATCATCACGCTCTACAGTAATTGGTTGGGATATAAGAGAATCAGATCAAGTATTATGAATTTCGATGATCAAAGTCCCATCATTCGACTAAGAGTGGACGGATACAATCGGATTTAAAGGGATGAATACGAATAAAAATATAATGTAATGAATGAAAGTAACTCGGATTCCTCGAAAACATGTATTTTGGAATTACCTTCATCGTACGTATCTTGAATTGTTTATCGGACAATATTGCACGATAAGCTGATTATATTGATAAGGCATCGGGAGTTTATTGTTCGAGAATTCAATCCCTAGTGACTGACTAAATGTTATCGCGCTGAGAGATATTTGGATCACTATGTACTTCTCTCTATACATTCAATGTCGTAACTTATCTTCCCTAAGGTAAAAGACACTTAAAAATAAATTGTTATTTACTTTCATTCAATTTTTTAACGATTATATCATGAATGGCGTTTTCATCATCATCATCATCATCATCATCATCATCGTCATCGTCAATCTTTCAACGTCCGTCGTTGGACTTGAACTTTGCCCAAGATTCGCCACACTTCTCTACTATGGGCGTCGAGGAGCAAGTACTTTCTGAATTTATCTAGCTCATCTCTCCATATGATACTCTGTCAGCCTCGGTTGCGCATGTGATCTCTGGGGATCCATATCATGAGTTGCAATGTCCATCGGTTGTCTCCCATTCTTGCAACATGGCCAGCCCACAGCCATTTGAGTTTTTCAATAGATTCTATGATGTCTCCTACTCCTGTCTTCTCCCGGGCGTATTGTGTTGTTTTGTGGTCTCTCCACGTGAGGTTGACAATAATTAATCTGCACGTGATATGGTTCTCAATTTTTTAGGTCTGTCTTTTAATTAGGTTCCATATTTCAGCACCATGTGACTATTGGGAGGATGCATTAGTTATATATCTCCCTTTTAAGATTAATGGGATCTTTTTTTTCTGAAGGTCGAATTTGCTCTGCTAATGGCTTGCCATCCTAGTGTAATTCTTCGCTTGATTTATTCTTCTTTTGAGGGTGTCATGGAAATTCGTTGTCCTAGGTGAATGAAATGGTCTACTTTCTCCTGTTCTGTGTTTTCGATTTTGATCTCAGTGTTTTTATCTCCGATGTGGCTGTTGCACATGATCTTCTCCTTGCTGAAGTTCATGTGTAGGCCAACTTTCTTTCTCTCTTCATCTAGTTTATCTATCATCAGTTTGAGGTCCTGTAGGTTCTCTGCGAAAAGGGCAATGTCGTCAGCAAATCTGAGGTTGCTCAGATTTTCGCTGTCTCTTCTGATTCCTTCACTCTCACTTTTTACGCCGTTATAAATGATGCATGTTTTGACGAAAATCATTAAAATATACGAATACAAATATTTGGTCATAAACATTGTCGTTACTTACTCTAAAGACACTGAATGAAACAATCTATTATCAATTGTAAAGAAAGATAAATTATTCAAAATGTTTTTGTAATATTATTGAGATGGCAACGATGGGAAACGTAAAATCCTGGGCCGTCTTATGATCTCTGCATGTGATTTTGACCAAGATGCTTTCATGTAAACGTTGCATGGTTCTCAGTTCAAGGATCAGTGTCTTGGACACATTCCAGATTTCAGCACCGTAGGTGAATATATGCATAAGTTTAGGACTAATAGGGTAGCCAGCTTAGGGTAATTCTTTGCTTGATTAACAATGTCACAACAATGTACGATGTAGCTGACCGAACTTTTGATAGGTCAGAGTCTGGTCAACTGAGAAAAGTACCTTAGCAATGAATAGATACATCAACGGACTTCCGATGGCCAATAGAAACAAGTCTGGTTAGTCACTCAAGAGAGACCCTCATATGACCAACATCTTTTGACAGCATATTGCGTTTGGTGTGATTAATTAAAATATGGGAAAAAAAGGCATGATCAATGAATGTTACTCCTATTGCCTTTTGTTGGACAGTGATCGCTAAAATGTCTGCATTTTCAAAATAGAATAGTAAATGCTGCAGGATACAAAGTGAGGGATGAATTTTGCATAACTTTACATAGCAAACTGAACATCCAACTAAAAGCCCATCCAAAAAATAAACAAAATCTTTTTATAGACATAACGAGGAGCTAATAATCGAAATTTCAGCCATCTATCTAAATCAGATTTAATGAGCGTGGTATATACATAAATACCCAGCCAACTAAAGAGACAGAACAACTTGAAAACTTGAGGAGCCTGTTGACAGTTTTGGTTGAAGATTTTGTCAAAGCAAGAAATTATGCTAAATAAAAATATCGTTTGGCTATCATAGAAACCGTCTAAAACAATGTTGGCTCATTGGATATGTACACCAAAATAATTTCACCCTATATTAAAAAAAATAGACGAGCATGTGTCAAATCTAGGAAAGAACATTATGACAGGAGTCAGTAACAGCTGTTTAAAGTTATACGAGTGATAAATGGAAATTGACACGACATATACAACATATATAACCCCCTTGACAGCTTTCCTTATATAAAGCTTAGTATATTTCATAATTAATATGTATTATATAGACCAGAAGTTGAATTTAACTTTGAATTTTGAATTGCAATTACCATGATATAATTTCCGATCTATGTGAGCTATGGAGAAGCGTGGGTCTAAGTGCATTGACAGAGATCTCTTAATGTTCTCTTTGCTTTCCAAATGTCAAATTACTAACATATATATACGTGTGTGTATATACATACATATACATATGTGTGTGTGTGTGTGTGTTTGTGTGTGTATATGTGCGTGTGTGGTAGTTGTAGAAACAATCTCTTTAGGAAAACATTTCATCCGGCACCGGCATTAGACGAATCACAAACCGAATAGTCAACCAAATTAATAAATAAATAAAATGGGCGTCTTTCTCAGATAGGTATCTCCATTAAATGGAAAAGAAAAACAAGCAATGACCAACTACTGAACAGAACACCCACACACACACACACATATATATATATATATATATATATATATATATCGGAGAAAAATGGACCCCTCCGAATGTCCTAAATAGGAATCTAAAATAAACCAAATCATTCGCCTGAAGAAACCCAAACAGATCAGAAACATAAACCTTTTTGCGTAGCGAATCCCCACTTAATCATATTCCATGCTCGACTCTAAATCAACTGAAAGTTTAATGTTGAATGTTTCGAGCGCTTTATGAAATAAACCCATCACACATCAGATATTGCATTATATCATATTGTATTCCTGATTTGTATCATATATATATATATATATATATATATAAAGGATACAGGTTGCCCAACTCATACTTGATCACACATAACAAGAAACCCCTCTGACCTTACCCCATTACCTTGATTAACACTGGAGATAGCCTCAACTGCAACTTATCAAGTTCCTAAATAGTCTATCATGAAACTAGTATCCAGCTCCCCAATATCCATGACAACCAATCCTCAAGAATGCCTGACTCCTCTGACCAGCACAAAAATATAATACCCATAACTGCTGCTACTACTTCCAACAGAATATCTTACCGAACCATCACAGATTTTTTCTCAGAAATAATACAATCTTGACACACTACCATGACTACCAAGGAATCCTTATTCATGATTACCATTTTTTTTTCCAAAGCAAAACATCTGATACTAAATTTGTTTTCTACGGAAACCTTTTAACTTTAGAGAACACATATGCTACTGAAAATGGTAATCCCTCCCGAAACATGTATAGCATATTAATCAATTCATTAATGAATTGATTAATTTGCAAATGAAGTTTCTACATACTTTTACTTCTATGTCTGTCTCATTCCCTATTGTTCACTTATATATATGTTCTTTCAAGCAAGTTTGTTTTTCCGTGTGTTACAGAAACCAAGGGACTGTCCAAGGTTTGTACTGTAGTTTCCCAAGCATCTGTTGTGTTTAATGATACACACACATACACACAGACACACACACACACACAAACACACGTATATATATATATATATATATATATATATATATATATATATATATATATATATATATATATATATATATTATATCAATCAAAGAAAACTTGCAACACGATAAAATGTCTGCAAATTAGGTTAAGAATTTGTAAAAATGATCACTACCAGATTTTTGCTTCTTACTTCATTTGTTGGAATCAGTTTCTCAAGCTAGAGATGACTGACTGCTTCATTGCATTTTTCAAAATATCCCATTTGATTTCAGGCCTGGAGCATTAAGTATTACATTAAAACACTAGCAGATTCCCCAGCTCTCCCCCTTCCTCTTCATTATGAGTTAAATAAATGTTTATACAGAGTGTATTGAAAAGGACGTGACCTTCAATTTGACGATTTAAACTATTTTAATTCTGAAAAAAAGTTTTTTTTTCGGACTAAAATCATAAAAAAAAGGCAATTTTTGACTTGAGGCGTAAGTGAATGTAGGGAAAGATTCATGCTTGAAATAATCAACAACTATGACACACGTTATCGGAAAACAACATAGCTGACACAAAAAAAGGAATGGATGCTCGAATGATTCTAGCGTATGATGCAATCATTTCAACTGATGAATATTGTTGTCTCAGAGTACTTTTTTGCCACGTGACTAATATTACATCTTATCCCGAGGATTGCACCCTTTATGAAACTCTCTCTCTCTCTCTCTATATATATATATATATATATACACACACACTCACACATATATATATATATATATGTACATATATATATATATATATATATATATATATATATATATATATTCGTATCGATTTCTACGGCCGCCCCATTTTCTCTAATTGTCTATTCCATTTACGTCTACTAAATTGAATGATATATTAACCGTGTAACGACGGGAGATCATTTCCAGTAAGTTTTTATGTAACATAACACAATTCGCAATATATATATATATATATGTATATATATATATATAAACGATTAGTTTATAACCAAATATCGTTTTCATCTACAGTCCATATCTACTTTATCTATATCCTTTTATCACAAAACATTCATATTCTAATGAAATGGATATTTAATCGGATGAAATAATTATACATACGTTTTTTTAGAACCCTTCATGTCCACCAGGAGGCCATCTAAATGCTATACTGCTCTTCTCTGTCTGAGCTGAGCACACAGCCGGATAATCGAATGTTAAACAACTGCTTCCATCGCCAAATCTCGTTTTGTCTATTCTTATGCTCGCACACACACACACACACACACACACACACACACACACACACATATATATATATATATATATATATATATATATATATATATGAAAAGAGAGATAGGGAAAGAGATAGAGGGTGAGAGAGAAAAAAGTGAGAGAGTGTTTTACATAATTTTGATCTCGTCATTGAGCAGTTCGGCAACAAACAAGATAAAAAAGTGTAATGGACAATATTTGTCCGTTTTTTAAATTACATGTTTTTAAATGAAAATTGCCGCAAAGACAACGTAAAATGGTGTATTATATATATATATATATATATATATATATATATATATATATATATATATATATATATATATATATATATAAAATTAAAGCTCATCTATCCAGGGCTGAGCACTCTTTAAGTGAGGTTACTCGTTCACTGTAACCTTATGCAATGCTCTTCCATAAGAATAGAGCACTCTGGTGGACGGGGAATTTAAGAAGCTAAATCGATATATCGCTTGAATTCAGCTTTACCGACCGTTCAGTTCCGTGGCCCAGTGATAGGATACTGGCCTCCGTGTCTGAAGCTGAGGTTTCAATCCGGCCTCGTGGTACTGGTTGGGATAATGGATTGTGTATAGCCACACTGAAGAGTTGTAACACAACAAGACAGCTGTCTGCGGAATATATGTATATATCATCAGTTAGGGAACGAAGAAAATTCAAATCAAGCAATTTTCACGGAAAATTTCCGACCTGTAGCAAGAATTCAAATGTCTTCTTGGAAGTTTTGTATTGCTTTCAATTTCGAAGGAACAACATAACTAAAGTCGTGAGATAACTAATTACGTAAATCAGGTTTCAGACACTTTTTTGTTTTGTCACATTTAGAATTGAATTCTATAATACCATGATTTATGCCAGCTGACAAAATGAAATAATGATCCGTTATTGAAAGCATCTTCCAAAAAATATCCATGATAGAAAAATAATTAATTTAATTATAACTCGACTAGATTTTGAAGGAAAAAAAAATTCAAGTTACTTTCTACTTAAAATATTGTGAAAAATGTATTTGTTCACAGTCAGTGACTAATACTTATGAACTCGAAGATCTAAGTTTAGGTTGGTATCGAGTCAGCTTTCCTATATGATTTGTGATGAGAGCTGGCTTAAATTTACGAGCTTCTCATGGGACAGCTGAAGTATGGATGACCAACAATGACAGAATCTGATATCATTCCCAATGGCAAAAGTATATTCCCAACATAAAACTACCACCATCTGGAAGGCGGTACTCTAGCTTAAAAAATATGAGCAGTTTCCAATGCTTGCTTCTTTACTCTCTGGTTATTGCCATTTATTAGGGTTTTTACAGAAGATGTCAATAAGAAATTTGATTGGATTCATTGTCATGAAGTTGACAGATATATATATATATATATATATATATATACATATATATATATATATATATATATATATATATATATATATATATATACATATATATATACATTTCACAATCTTTCACGCACTGCTTAGAATTATAGCTAAAAAATGAATTTAAAAAATTCAGAATTGGCAAAGGTAGCATTAAAAAGGGCAAATAACAAAATGTTAAAATTTTATCACATGTCAAAATTGAAAGCCCGTATAGGGATATTACATCTAAAACCATTGAATGCGCTGACCTTTCCTCAATTAACTTTGAAATGCGTGGCATTTTGGCAGTCTCTTCTGGCAACCCCCCGCCAAAATTGCCTTATCCTTCACTTGGGGCCATTTTCACCCCAGGTTGAGAACCATGGACACACACAAACACAGAGACACACACACTCATATATATATATATATATATATATATATATGCGTGTGTGTGTGTGTGAACCAGAGTAGTTCATTTACAGATTTAATTAGGGTTCGGTTATGTAAATGATTATAAAACACTGAAACTAGAAACCCGAGTCGAGTTAGGGGACGGTATTTGTTAAGTTTTAATTTAAATCCTTGTTTTTCTCATGGTGATTCAATAACGAAAATGACTTGTCTTAATGCTTGTAAGTTTTATGTCAACTTGGTCAGTCACCCAAAGTTATAACACTTTCCGACCCCTTTGACACCCAAGCATTAGCCTCTCTGGCGCCGTTCCCCTACAAATGAGCCTTTGGCAATACCTGTATGTACAGTGTGTTCCAAAAAAGGTGCAATCGTCTTTTCCACCACTAGTATTTCCTGACTGATAAGGCGCTACAATTGGTAAGATGCAACCTATAAGTATGTGGATATTTATCGAAAAATATCTACAGATCAGGTTGTTTATTGTGCTAGTAGGTACGGGTAACCAACTCAACGATGTCAGTTTTTCCTCTGTCAAAGCTAATTATGACATTTCTAACCTATTATCAAATATTTCACAGGAAAAATGTGCGTCTTACCGACCGGGAGTTACGGTATTTTAAATCTAAAAACTACTTTTTAGAATACAAATTTGAAAAAGATTACCAAAAGGTGCTAAGTACTCATAAATTTTAAACTTTACAGTAAATGTTGAAATTTATCTGGATTAACCTGGAACCAGGTTCGTACCCGTTTCATCACATAGGAAAACGACACAGTTGACTAACACAAGGGAATGGATGCTCAGATGTGGCTAGCGTATGATAAGATCATCCCAACTGTTAAACACCGTTGTCTTGGAGTGCAGTTTTCCACATGACAAATATTTTAGCATTTACGTATGCATAATTTCAAACTTTTCATATTTAGGGTTCCGTCCTTTATGAAACATCATGTACATTCACTGCTTCTCGAAGGTTCGCCTTACACCACACCTGACGACTCAACCTAAGATACCATCATCACCACTCTGGGTCTTGGAACACTGAAACATTTTATCTGCGTAAAATATTGGTGATTGTTTTTCTGCTTTTGAATAGCAAAATTTGAACTCGTTCAGAATAATATCATTACGCTATTAAACACTATCATACCATTAATATATCTCAAAATATAATTATATATCAGATGTTTATTTAACCTTTGATATAATGTGTACGATTTATTGTACAAATATATTAGAGCTTTTGTACGCTCTGATGATAACATATCAACCGAACTTTCAAGAAAATATCAAGCATATTGCGACAAAAGCATTAAATTTGGAAGGAGACCATTTTGAAATATATTTAATCCAATACAAGAAGAAGACAAGTGGTCAGAAGAATGTTGTATTGGCCGACTCATTGAGTCAGAATATCCTTATATTACCATCACTTTACATTCTCATCTTGACTGGTTTCCATCTTTCTTCACATAACCGCTATTTCCTTAGTAAAGGCAAAACTCAGTGCACAGCAACTGACATTTCTTGGACTTACAGCAGCTTCTACACCAATTTTGCAGCCACATTGGATTAGTTCGTCGCATAACTGATGATTCAGGGAAGTTTGTCCGGTGTAATTGGCATGTTATCATTGTATATCAGGCCCCGATTGAATGGGTCGAGGACAACTGACTGAGCAATATCAAGCCCCAATAGAACGGGTCAAGAAGGACTGGCTGACCAATATCCAGACCAATTGAATTGGTCATGGACGACTCACTGAGCAGTATCCAACCCCAATGAAATGAGTCAAAGAAGAGTGACTCAGCAATATTCAGCCCCAATTGAATTGGTCAGGGTGGATTGACTGAGCATTATCCAATCCCAATTCAATGGGTCAGGCAGTTCTGATTAATCAATATCCAGCCCTGATTGTATGGGTTAGGGAAGACTGACTGAGCAATATTCAGACCAAATTGAATAGGTCAGGGAGGACTGTCTAGGGAATATTCAATTTGAAATGAACGGATCAAGGACTTCTGACTGATCAATACCCAGCCCTGATTAAATCGATCAAGAAGGACTGACTGAACAATATGCAGCCTCAAATGAATGGGTCAGGGAGGATTGAATTAGCAATATCCCGCCCCTATCGAATGGAACATGAAGGACTGAGTGAGCAATGTTCTTGCCTCAACTGAATTGGTCAAGAAAAACTGACTGACCAATATCCAGCCTGATTTGCAGTACTTTGGATACACTGCAAAAGTGAAGCTTGAGTTGCTGGAATATTTTCAATGACATTTGATCCATGGCCATAGAGCTTCTTCCCATCCCTATTCTATCCCCTCAAGGAACTTGCTTTGTTGTACATGACAATAGATCTTCCAATCTCATACATCGCAGCCTCACTTTCATCATTTCACATTTCGGAGAGTTCTAGCAATTCATCTGAAACTGATGCGTATACCTCGCAGGCTTACCATTCTGATTTTCACCTTTTTATCAAGGAACAATGGGAAATAATCACAACTTGATCATCCATGGACACTCAGGAAACCTTTGCTTTTTAGATTTCCAAGTTTAGTACAGATATTCCGGGCAATGACAGATCTGTGATTTTTTTTAACCCCCAATGCTATCACAACTCAAAATTCAACCTTTTGAAGAAAGTCACATAGAATACCATATTAGTGTCAACTATTTTTTTATCAATACCTTCTTGCATCGTTCTTTCCCAGTGAGTTGAGTGAAAAATTCACTTAATCACAGGGAATAGTTCGTTATGTGTGTTTCTATCATTCGAGAATGATTCCATCGTCAAATGTATTAATGTTCTTTTTGTCTGGTGTTCTTGTCCTAATTTCTTCAGGAACTTGTAGAGCCCTTCCTTGTTTGCCTCAACGCTGAAGAAGTATTCCTGTTTACCCGTGTAAGGGTATCGGGTAAAAGGCTTCTCTTCACCGATCCCACTTTTTGGCTGTCTAGCTTACACACCATGTTTCAAGCTGTTTTCAATTATATCTATCACGTACTGCATCAATTCCATGAACTGATTCAGACTGGGTTATTAGATATGAATGGAAAATATTGTCAGTATAGTCCTCGAAGGTTTTTCTGACCTTTAAGTGACGCCTAAGACGAATGTACTACCATCATACAACTTAACCTGGACGTCTGGAGCAGCCTGTACTTACTGTGAATCTCTTCGAAGTATTCCTACAAGGTCATATTTGTCTCCTTCTCAACTGACCCATACTCGAGATGGATGGTCAGCAAAGTTGATTCTCATTGCAAAAGAATTCTTCAAAGTCTTTTGCTTGGATCTGGCAAAATATGTATAGTCTTGATGCAGAGAGCAATCACAATTTGGGATTTCTTTATCACTTCTTTCTCATAGGAGAGCATTCAACAGACTGATAAAGGTCTCTTTAATCTTATATCAATCCCTACATAGCATGATTCGTTGACTGAAACTCGCACGATTTGCACAATTAGTAACCCTTAACAGCCGAACGATATATAGTGACACAGCAAACTTCAAAAGTATATACAGAATCGCTTTTGAAGTTATGTTAGTACAGAAATACATTACAAATGATGTTAGTATAAAACTACATAGAAAATTATTTTAATACTGTTTGTGTAACCTTTGGTATCACGATTCTGATTAATTGAACAAATATGTCACGACTTCCTCTCCCTCAAATTATTGCGTATATATTGACAGAGCAGATGCAAAAGAGAAAAGGTCTTGTTAGTCACTCCATAGGAACTATAATGGGATCCTATTTTCTGGCTCCATGCCATGTTCAGGGTGATCAATTAAAAAATTGGAAAAGGGGAGAAGGATCAATGATTGAGTTATTTCTCTCGCCCTTTCTTAGGCAATGATCAGTGGAAAAGTCTGATTTTTTTGATAAACAAGCGCACACAGATTAAGGACCAATTTAGCAGAAAATTACGTTGGAAATCGAGCCCCAATGAAACAAAATAACTGGGAAATGTAAAAGAAAAACGTACTTTGTAAATCAATCCCTACCCCTCCAAAATTCTATTGGGGTTGATAATTTTTTCAAAATTTTCTGTCCAGGAGATCAAATAGTGCAGCTCATACGCGTACTAAATGCATGCATAGCCAGACTCATTTCAAAACTAAAGAAAACTATGTAGACGTTTTTGTGACAGTTTTGGTCGACAATATCGAACACATATAACATACAACAAATATAATAATGACATTAATTAGAAAAATGATCTTGAACATATCTTTTGTTAGGAATTTTATGTGTGACTTCAGATTGAAGTGGGTACATTTTGGCTTTCTTCGCAGAAGGAATTCAAACAGACCACCCATGATGAGTGTTTGTGCCAGAAGCAGGCTAATGAACGAATGAAAACAATCAGAGTTACACAAATCCTACTGAAGTAGAATTGGATAAATTAACCGCGGAATTTCGCATTTTTGTTCTAATATCTTTTGGCCAACATCGGCACTCGATCCATTGTTTTTTGCTCGGTGTTTGTCTTTTTGCAGTGAAAAATAATTAAGAAAAAAGGAAATAGAACCACGCATAACAATCGGTTGCAAATCATTTGGTATGAATAGAGACATATTGAAGAATAACTTGCCAATGTGTTTGAAGCGTAAGATATAAAATGAATGTGTAATACTAGCAAAGACTTACGGATACTGAACACGGAAATTAAGCAAACAAACTGAGTACAAACTTAGAATCATAATGAGAGCCATGGAAAGAGAAAGGCTAGGTATAAATCTAAGATATAGATAAAGTCAACTTGGATCAGAGGAGGACAAGAGTGAAGTATGATATACAAATAATTGAGCAACAAAAATTGAGTTGGGCGGGACACTTAGCAAGAAAAAAATGACAGATGGAGCAAAAGGCTAACCGATTGGTGCCAATAGGATAGAACATGCAGTGGGAAAAGAATAAACACAAGATGAAAGGGTGAAATAGAAAAGCTTGACAGAGGTTAGCGCGATCACAATCTTCATGGGAGGAAATGGGAAATGCCTTTGTGCAACAGTCGAATCATCGTGGCTGCTGCTGATGATGTTCTTGACTCGAGTAAGCTTATTGGATACTTATGGGCAATCTATTAGGGTGTACTGATTAATCTGGCAAACAATCTCTGCTATAATGACGTAAATCCTTACTGGATGTCCGAAGCCTTTGCCCATCTACCGTGATAAGATAATTAATGTAAATATCTTCAAGTCACTTATTTGTTCTTTTGTTTTTTTTCAATTCTTGCTCACATCGTAGCTGCTGGAAACCGTTTTTAATCGATTTATAATCTAACAATAAGTTCATGATTTTTTTTCGCCTTCAAATCATCATCCATCTATTTTTTAAAAGAAGAATTGCCATCACAGTCAATAATTGAACAACGGTAACGTCAAAATTTGCAGTCACGAGAAAAAAATTTCATGGAGGACTGAAAATGGTCAAAATAAATCCTATTCACGACATCAGTAGCGTTTCTAATCAGAACACATCAAAAGACGAGTAAAGAAAAAACATCTCAAGGCCTCTGCATTCTGAAGAATCTAGATTCTATTGATAAACTATACCTGTCAAAACGAGACCGAAAAGGGTCGAAAAAGAAACGAAAATTTAAAAGGCGTCCAATGGAGAACAAATACCAATATAATTTCCACCAAATTTTTCGCATATTCAATTTTCTTTCTTGCTTACGTTATCAGAATAAGGCAAATACTTTTGGACACATTTTTACCCTTCTTGAAATACAGAAGCATAATGCACCATTGTCAGATATTTTCTTCTATCTTCAATATTTTAATCGATAAACAAAAGCATGCTTATCTTACTAATGGATGCAGATTGTCACAATACAATAAAAGGCGATCGTTTTGATTGAGGTCTATATACTCCTAATGCCAACGATATTATACCCATCATCGATGATTATTTAAGATCTGAGTGATCCTTGCAAGAATGCAAATCTGGGACGACCCAAAAAGTGAATTAATTTGTACAGGGTACATGATCAACTAAAACGTGATTAGAAAAGAGATCTGCGTAGGGCAGAGGTGGAGCATCAGCCTCTGAGTCTAAAGCAAAGGTTTCGACCCTACCTAGCGGTATTGGAAGAGATACTGGATTGTCTATAACCACACTGAAGAGCTGTAATGCAACGAAATAGCTGTCTGTGAATGACTATATATATATATATATATATATATATATATATATATATATATATATATATATATAATTAATGATTGTGGATGACACAATTATTAATCCTATCACTCTTTCTCTCTCTCTCTCTCCCTATCTATTTATCTCTCTCTCTCTCTCTATATATATATATATATAACTGTGTCATATATATATATATATATATATACATATATATATATATATATATTTAAAATGAAAAATAACGTTATTTGTAGACATCAATATCTTATCAATACATTATATACTTATACAACTTAGAGCCTTTATATACGTCTTTAGGGTGGACGATATTACTTGGAAGTTGAATTTCAAATCCAGCCATATTTTGGAAAATGCAGTAGCTAGTTTAATTGGGCTGTTCAGGAATCGTGAAGTCAGTTATTGGACAAAGCCCTTCCCCATTTCTTCCGGTTTTTTAGTGTCACGTTTCTGAAATCGGCCACAATATCACCCGTGGTTTCGAGAGATACATGTTCAGAATCACTGTGTCCAACGATTGAAGCAACACAGAACAAACTTTTTGGCCAGGTTAATATCAATCAAATAACTTCAAAGGTCAAATTTGACGATCCAGTAGGAAATGGACTTGGAGGAGCCCCAATCACGAAACAAGAAACGAAATAGATTACATCCTAACGGACAAAAACGATATCGTCAAGGACATCCAAGTCCTAAATCAAGTCAATGTAGGCAGCGACCACAGAATGGTACGATGTAAAGTACAAATAAACACCAATAAAGAACGCAGGAAAATGTTCCATACAAAACCGCAGCCTCTAAACATACCAAAAGAGCACGTTCAATCTTTCAAGCTCGAATTGAAGAACAGATTCAGAATTCTTACTGAACAAGACAGCACCAACATCAACGAACTAAGCAGCAAAATGACAACGTCAATAATTGAAGTAGCCTCTACATTCAAGCCAATGGGCAAACAACCCATTAGCAAAATCTCGGATGAGACTAAAAATCTCATGGAAAAACGCAGAAACCTCAAGCCACCGACAACAACGAGGGAGAAAATTGAAGAGGCTGAACTAAACAAATTAATCAAGAAGAAACGAAGAGAAGACAGAAGGAGATACACAACGGCAGTCATTGAATCAACTCTTGAAAAAGGTCGGGGCTTCAAAGCTATAAACAAACTCCTCAACTCGGGACGAAGGCAAATAACTAGCATACTCGAGGAAAATGGAAACCTAACAACAGACAGAGACAGGATTGTCGAACGCGCCAAAGAATTCTACCAAAAACTTTATTCGTCCAAACAAGGACTGCAAAACAATGAGCAAGATACGCAAGACACGGGCAAACAACTAGAGGACTTCCCAAAAGTAACCCCGTGGGAGGTGAAGGAAGCCATTAAACAGACAAAGAAAGGAACTGCCCCTGGACCAGACAACATCACCATCGACCTACTCCGAAAAGCAGGTAAAACCATCAATAGGAAACTGGCCGTCCTCTTCAACCTGTGTCTAAAACACAGTAAAGTCCCAGACGATTGGAATACTGCTATAATAATGCTATTATATAAAAAAGGAAACCCGAAAGACCTCAACAACTATAGGCCTATAAGCCTACTCAACTGTGTATATAAACTTTTCACAAAGATCATCACCAACCGAATCACAAAAACACTCGATGAAAACCAGCCACGTGAACAGGCTGGCTTTAGAAGAAGCTACTCGACCATGGACCACCTGCACTCGATAAATCAACTGAAAGAAAAAGCAGCAGAATATAGACTACCACTTGCCGTAGCATTTATCGACTTCAAAAAGGCGTTCGACTCAGTAGAAATCCCTAAGGTCATGGAGGCCATCAGTCGGCAAGGTGTAGATCCAGTATATGTTGAAGTGTTGAAACATATATACAATCACGGCAGCTCATTTATCAGGCTACATAAAGACTCGGACCCCTTCCAGCTCCAGAAAGGAGTAAGACAAGGTGATACCAGCTCACCTAAACTCTTCACAGCCTGCCTCGAGATGATCTTCAGAAGGCTAGACTGGGAGAGTAAAGGAATTAAAATAGACGGCGAGTATCTGAGCAACCTCAGATTCGCAGACGACATAGCCCTTTTTGCAGAGAACCTACACGACCTCCAACTAATGATAGATGAACTAAATGAGGAGAGCAAGAAAGTCGGCCTGCACATGAACTTCAGCAAGACGAAGATCATGTGCAACAACCACATTGGAGATAAGAACACTAAGATCGAAATCGAGGACACAGAACTCGAGAAAGTAGACCACTACATCTACCTAGGGCAACGAATCTCCATGAGACCCTCAAAAGAAGAAGAAATCAAGCGAAGAATCACACTAGGATGGCAAGCCTTTGGCAGAGCTAGCTCAACCTTCAAAAATAATAAGATCCCATTAATCCTAAAGAGAAGGGTGTATAACCAATGCATCCTCCCAATAGTCACTTATGGAGCTGAAACATGGAACTTAACCAAGAAACAGACCCGTAAGCTGAGAACCATGCAACGTGCACATGAAAGAATAATGCTGGGCCTCACATGGAGAGACCACAAAACAGCACAACACATCCGGGAAAAGACAAGAGTTAGAGACATCATAGAAGCCATAAAAAATCTCAAATGGCGGTGGGCTGGCCATGTTGCAAGAATGGCTGACAATCGATGGACATCACGACTCACAACATGGATTCCCCGAGACCATATGCGCAACCGAGGCCGGCAAAATATTAGATGGAGAGATGAACTAGACAGGTTCAGGAAGTACTGGCTCCGTGACGCCCATGATAGAGAAGTGTGGCAAATCCTGGGGAAGGTCTATGTCCAACGACGGACGCTAAAAGACTGATGATGATGATGATGATGATGATGACACCATGCAACTTGACTTTTGTTTAAGGGTAGTTAGAGTTATTTTTTGTTTGCTTATGTCAAGAATATGGGTTTCTGTGGCGGATTTACCCACTTCCCTGATATCTATGCCTTTGGGAAAGATTCCAAGATACATTCCTTAGTCTATGACAGACGTTTCAGCTGTAACGCACAGTGGGTTTCTAGGTGAAACTCGATGGAGTTGGGGAAAAAAAATAATTTCATCATAATATCCTAGTTTCATATGCATATTTTGAAATTTCAACTCATATTTCATAGAACTTTTAGTTTTATAGGTGTATAATAAAAATAGGCGCTATGTAAGTATTAACTTAAAATCAAAAGTACATGTGTAGTGTATACATTTAAGTGAGTCACCAAGATAATTCAGGCTAGGAAGGTTCTCCATGACCGCTTTAAGCTGTCAAGACCCAAAAAGTAAAAAAAATGTTCTGATCCCAAAAGCGAATTTTGTAGGAAATCATTGAGATTTTCTATACTTTCCAGACATGATCAATCAGAAAATAACACTTTTTACCCAGTAACGGAAAAAGAGAATAAAACTTCACAGTGTTATTTGCGAATCCAATAGGAACACTGCCGCTCTACAAGTACGTTTGAGGGAAAATTTTCTATGATGTAATTTGCACAATTTGTAAGAAGATACCTTATTCTTAAAGTTTCCAATTGCATTTTTATTACTTAATATTTGAAGCCAAGTCTCAAGATGTTTTTGTTAACTTGTTTAATTTTACCATTCGTTGATGTAGACGTGGGTCCGCCTACTTACACTTGGCTTAGCAACAAAGGAATTCTTACACCCCTATGAAATTACATCTGTACATACATTTCTTATGAGCTTCAAATGCGAATACATGTGTGTATTTGTAAGAGCTTATTTGTTTCTACGCATGCAGGTCAATGTGTAAGAATGGGTATGAATACACGAGCATACATACATACATACATACATATATATATATATATATATATATATATATATATATATAAACAGAGAGACGGAGAATGAAAGAGAGAGACAAGCCTCAATAAGTAAGAATAATTAATCACATAGAAACCTAGTAATAATTGAAATCATACTATTCGAAATTATTATAAAATGTAAAATATGAACAGTAATTGATTGCAACCCATTGAATATATATACATACATATATATATATATATATATATATATATATATATATATATATATATATATATGTATATATATATATACATATATATATATATATATATATATATATATATATATATATATATATATATATGTATATATATATAGCCAAGCCTCAATAAGTAAGAATAATTGTTTTTATGAAGACCTAGTACCAATTGAATTCATACTATTCGAAATTATTATAACATTTAGAATACTTTATTGGTTCTTATATATATATATATGTGTGTGTGTGTGTGTGTGTGTATCCAAACCTCGATTTGTACAAATGCATAATTTTATAAAAACAAAGTACAAATGGAAAACTGTATATAATTGAATTGATCACAATAACGTGTTCACCATTAGGCCTTAACAATGTTACAATTTCAAATAAAAGAATATTGAAAATCTCGTTTATTTCAAAAACAATGTTGCACATCATCATAACGCATGAGCAGCAAACGGCAAGTATTCAAAATTACGAAGAAACCACAATTTGCAATATATATATATATATATATGCAGCCGATCCATGATGACTAAATGTGAATAATTGATACTATAAAAACATAGTACTAATCTGATTCATACCATCGAAATTATCATAACATTAAGAACATTTTTGGTTATCGCTTCCAACCCAATTTAAATGTACAAAAAAATGTTTGGAACTGTTTTTAATCATTTTTTTAAATCAAAAATGATAATAAGCGACAATGAGAACGTCTCCATTGTTAATTTTTTCTATCATATAGTATACATAAGATAAAAAAATAATTTCATTTTAGGCCAAAGAATTTTCTAAATCTGCAGAAAATTTACGGTGATACTGTGAATTGTGACAATGTTAACAAACCTGAAGTTAGATGTTGTACGCCATGTGCATGTGTAATAATTATTGTTTGCTTGGTTGAAATAATAAAACCGAGCAGATTATCCTGATTTCTCTTGTTTCATCTTCATACATACGCTTGTAATTTGGGAGAACTTTTTGATGATCTCGCTGGACTTGCATGCTTCTTTTGATATTGGAATAGAAATCCATTATCGCTTCTTTTAAAGCTTCGACATTTCCGAATATATAAGAAACCGGCAACCAAAACTGTCAACATAAGTTTCTCCGTTTTTCTTTTTTTTTTCAAGCTAATCCAGCTGGCTATGTATCGAAGTATTAATCGTGCACCAATGGAGATATAGGGCTGTAAATTTAATCATTCGCACCTTATCAAGTCCTGAAAGAGAGTTCTCTTTTGTTATAAAAAAAAACCCGAATCTGTTTTTGAAGAGGGTTCAATTTGCAATGAAAGTTTATGCTTAATTGGTCTCTTAGTTTGTGTCCCCGAAGCATTCACGGTTAATTTCGTTTCCTTCTAATTCGATCTATCTATAGTTATCACTGCCCAACAGAAAGTGAGAGAGGATATGTTCATTGATCACCCCTCTATCCTATCAATCGATTGGTCGCTTCCAATGCGGCATGTTGCCGAAAAGCAGTGTTTACCTAACGGTTTCTACTGAGTGACTAACAAGACCTGTTTTTATATTCTTTGATGGGGAACTCTTTCATCTGATTTCTAGCCTCTTCTTCCTTATTATCTGCTTCTTCAAATGCTTTTTACTCCTCTAAGGAAAGATGAACATCATAAGATAATTGGCCCGTATGAGAGGCACACGTTTCATGAAAATTTCTAGGATAAACTTTTTCAAAACGAAGCTGATTTACAATATGTGTTGATGTTTCAATAACATCCTGCTCTTGGGAAGGAAATCCTTCGAAATCATTCACACATTGTGTCAACGCAATATCCTGACTGCATACGTATTGCTTGAGGTTACTTCCTTCAAATCAAGGTGAATTATACCCACTGCCCACTGCATTCTCGATACTGCATTTCCGCCGAAGGTTAACCAAGGAAATTGTCTCATGTCTTGTGAGTAATTACTTATGCAAACTTTCCTCGTAATTAGTAGATGTAAGGATTAGATTTAACCTGTGTACAACATATTTTGCATCTATATTATGTTAGAATGAGATTTCGTATGATTTTCATCACCTTTTGAAATATGGAAGTTACACAGTTTTCAGAATAAACGTTGAGACATTTTCACATCAAGTTGTAACTTGCTAGCTTCAAAAATCTGCTCACACGAAGTAAAATAATGTTGTGATAGTTCTTTGACTCTATAAAATGATATCACCTCAGGCGATAGGGATAACTTTTAGAATATTACACAAATGATCAAGTGTACCAAGATGACCAGGAACATTATCTAATTGCTTTAGATGCAATATCAATTTTCTAACTATAGTTTCTAACAGCTGGACAATATATGTAAAAAAGAAATAACAGTAATTAAAGAGAGATTTGGTCACCCATACTATTTTATTGGCCCACCCAAAGAACGGAAATGATCGATGGCTTCGCTAAACGATACACAACCATTTGTTTCTCTGATATTTTCCTCTGCATTTCCC
This sequence comes from Thysanoteuthis rhombus, assembly GCA_963457665.1. Taxonomy (NCBI): domain Eukaryota; kingdom Metazoa; phylum Mollusca; class Cephalopoda; order Oegopsida; family Thysanoteuthidae; genus Thysanoteuthis; species Thysanoteuthis major. The sequence goes on from OY735218.1 coordinate 4,653,339, forward strand.
TTCAATAAGAGTGTCAAACGATTCTGACCAACTTTATATCCGCGTTGAGATTTTCCATTTTTAAAGATATCACCTATCTGAGGCGTTCTTTCTTGTAATAACCCTGTTTCATCCACAGATATTTCTTGTCAAGTGTATCCTTTTTCTGCAATAAATTTCCCTAACTAGAATCAAGCGCTATTAAATATCTCTTCAGTGTTGGTTAAATAACCATTATTTTTCACGGCTCTTTAGCTGATATTGTAGCTTCGGAAAGAGGATTCCATTTTTGATAACAATCTCCAATCCTCACAGCGAGAAGACGTTCTATTTATATCAGCGTTGGTTAGATTTCTTCTATTTGCGAACTACAAAAAGCCGATGCCATTTTTTTCCAGCTAAATGTTTCATCATATTTCGGGCCGTCAATTTGTAGAATAATGCAGGCATTGATTCTTTAGAATATTTGCTATTTGCAAGTAAAAGTAATTTTCGTCGAAAGAGATCTTATTTTGTTGGATTAGAAAAATATATGCTTTAGTAGTAAAAAAGGAAAGGCACAGCATTCCATGGGTTTGTGTGGAGTGTGCAAATCGGGAAGGGTTAATTGCCTTCTGTATTAGGAAACAAGTATTTGCATGGGTCTGTTCAAATACCCTTATAAGGAAGAACTTTTGGAGGTTCGACGTTAAGGGATCGGTCTATAGGAATGATGACATCATCATCATCATCATCATCATCATCATCATCATCATCAATCGTTTAATGTCTGTCGTTGGACATAGACGTTCTCCAGGATTCGCCACTCTATCATGGGCGTTGCAAAGTCAGTACCTTCTGAATTTTTTCTAGCTCGTCTCTCCATCTAATATTCTACCTCGGTTGCGCATGTGATATCGGGGGATCCATGTCGTGAGTCGTGATGTCCATCGGTTGTCAGCCATTCTTGCAACATGGCCATCCCACTTCCATTTGAGATTTTCAATGGATTCTATGATATCCCTGACTCCTGTCTTTTCCCGGATGTACTGTGCTGTCTTGTGGTCTCTCTATGTGAGGTTGAGCATGATTCTTCCATGTGTACGTTGCATAGTTCTCAATTTGCGGATCTATGTCTTCGTTAGGTTCTATGTTTCAGCTCCATAAGTGACTATTGGGAGGATGCATTGGTTATAAACCATTCTTTTTTAGGATTAATGGGATCTTTTTACTTTTGATTGGTTTAGCTTGCTCTGCCAAAGGCTTGTCATCCTAGTGTGATTTTTCGCTTGATTTCTTCTTCTTTGGAAGGTCTCATGGAGATTTGAGGTCCTAGGTAGATGTAGTGATCTACTTACTCCAGATCTGTGTAATGGAATCGAACATTCTGATTGGAATTGGCGGTTCGTAAAACAACAGGGGAATCTTTTCCAAGAATGGATACAATTCAAAGCAGAATGAAATGCAAACGTATAAGTTTTAGAAAGGTAAGAATGACATAAGCGAAGGTGAAAAAATTCTTAAAGGGGGGGAAGAAAAGAGAGAGAAAAGGCGGATACAGTAAAGATAGTAAGAGAGGTGGGAAGGACCTGATACGTAATTTTTGACGATTCTTACTCCTTTGCTGGCAACCCTTCCTATCTGTCGCTTGAATAAAGTATCCAGATAAGATTAAAAATATATTATATTCCCCTAGAATGAGAAACAACTCTGATCATTATTATTATTATTTCATTTTTTGAAGTTTGTGTTTGAGGATTGACAGGAATTTCGTCACCACGAGAAGATTGTGATTATAATTATCTTCAAACAATGAAGGACTAACCATTAATCGAAGAGCAAATACACTGAAATGTGTTCTAATGTTTCCTGAACCAGCAACGATACAAAGTTGTGCATGTAAAGGTCTTTTGAATAGCTATCCCCATGTGTATGGTTTCAATTACACCAAAATTACGCTCGATTCTAATGATTCTGAAGTGTGGCAGTAAAAGCATTTACAGCAAAGCATTTTGCTGTTTTAAGATTCAATCAGTGCGGTTCAAGAACATTGAATCTCATTATCAAGGGAAGTAACTTATGATTAAAATTACTTCCTTTGATCACTAAGCGATATTTTTTTAATTTCCTCTATTCAATTCCCAGAACGGTTCCATTATTTTCAATTACATTCATTTAAGAATTCCCTAGTTAATTACAAGGGATAAATGAATTCAAGGGTGGAAGTGAGACACGCACACAAAGGTATATATTAGACATCCAGATCCCTTCAAAACTTATCAGCTTCACTTCAGTGAAATGCGAACAAAAATGGAGAATTAATAAAGAAAAGTATGAACATAGAATAAATGAACAGTGTATGTTGAAATAAATCATTCTATATCAATATTATGGGAATAAAGTAACCTAAAGAGATGGATCTAATCTTCGTCAGTGTGAAAGATCTTTGTATTGATTGGAACCAGGGATAAGGGAAAACATTTTACTCCGGTCCATTTGTCTGACTGATTGGAAGTTGGCTGGGATGAGAGATAGAGCATAGAATGCCATGTGATGATTATTTATAGAATCACTTATTGAAATGTTACTATCCGCTAGAAAGTGGTTTTGTTTTGTTCCAACCACGCGTGTAACGATACGTTATTTGATCAAGAAAAGTGATTGAACGAAATTGATAGAATCTAAATTGTATACGACGTGGGAAAATTAAGTTTAAAAAGATTCTTAAATTCTTCTGTTGAATGTGTTGGTAGATAATCAACTCGAAGCAGTATTTACATATATATGAATATATATCTCTGAATTTTTGAGATGAGGTATTATTATTATTTCTATTAATATTCGGACCATCCTCATCTTGGTTGTTTTTCATACAACGTTTCAGCCGTTGCAATCTACGGCCTTCATCAGGTATCATCTGGTAGGTGATACCTGATGAAGGTCGTAGAGTGCAACAGCCGAAACGATGTATGAAAAACAACCAAGATGAGGATGGTCCGAATATTAATAGAAATAATATGAATATACATGAAGAATAAAAAATATGTACAACTAATTGTATATTTTAATGGCGTTAGAAAACAAATTTTTCTAGTCATAATAAGGAGTAAATGTTGAAATTTTCAGCCTTTTATCCCCATTGATGCAGCCTGTATGCGTGATACATACATCAGCTAGACCAACTTGAAAACTGAATGCAAATATCTCTACAGTTTTGGTGACAGACTTGTTGATAGTTTCAAATAGGTGTATGTGTATGTGTGTGCATAGGTGTGTTTGCATGGGTGTGTGCGTTATATATGAATGTACAGCGGCGACGAATGTAGGTCAGAGCTAAACCCTAAGCAGTATGGAATCGGATCTCTTATCAAGCGAACATACAATTTTTTTCAAAAATCCGAAACGTTTTTTTATTCAAAAACAGGAAAGCTAAGGGAGTGGGCTACAATTACATCGAAAGAAAAAATACTCGAACAATGAATGAATTGTTTGATAATATCGCAAAAAAAATGAAATTAAACGCTAAACTTCGGTTTTTTTTGTTTTTACCAAAAAGAGAAAAAAAAACATTTAAGCTCTCCCTATAGAATCAATTATATATATATATATATGTGTGTGTGTGTGTGTGTGAGTGTGTGTGAAAGTGTGTGTGTATGTGTTTGTGTGTGTGTGTGTGTGTGTGTGTTTTCATAAATAATAATCATGGCCTTGTCACAAAAAGCTTGGAATTGTGTTTCGTTCTATGTCTAACCTTAATTTCCTTGGCACATTGAAACATAAGTGGTTTGATTAAAAATCTAATCTATTGAATTTCATCTCATAGCTTGCAGGACGTCTTCTAGGGTGTGCTTTTGGGGGCACATTGGTCACCTTCATGCTCATTACATATCAACTATGAATAGGATCGTGGTTCGAACCCAGGCTTGAATTCGGGTTTTCCGATTCGGGTTTGCAGACAGGTCAAGGAATGAAAAGATTTACACCTTTTATCAGCCTTTCAGAGGCGTTGAAAGAGAGGGAAAGAGGGGGAAGTCGCCCAAAGGTGCTTAAAATTCCCCCGACTAAAAATACCTGCTATTAAATATGTCTCCTACAGGACTTCATCCCCAAAGACTGCCCCTGGGTGCTGTCTTTCATCTTCATCCTAGAAATGAAGGACCTTTACCCTATACGCTGGCCCATGACGTGTTTCGGATAAAAAGTTGGATACATGCCTTCCCAACGACTTACGAACAAACATTGAGGATGATTATAAGCATGTTCAATCCTTACTGAATACCTTGGTGTAGATAGTGTGATACCTATTCATACTATTGTAAAACTTCTACATGATTTACATGATTTGTTGTCCGTAATACATGACTCTTTCCCTCAGAAGTAAAGGTGTTGCAGATAAAATTGCTTTCTTTTAGACTTTTAGATCTATGGACTCTTCAACTGACACAAATTTGCTTCTTTTTGCTTTTTTTCTTAGAAGATATTTCTTAAAAGTATGGATTTTTCACAGGTATCAAGTAGTGAAAATAAATACAAGGTTTTCGGTGAAAAAAGAAGAATTATAGCATGACCTAGCAGTCGCCGTAGTATCATCATGGACCTTTCATGTAATTTCTTGGGACAATAAGGAAAGTATTGTGATCCACAATGATAACAAGCACGGGTATCATTGAATATCTAAGGACCCAGGGGGCTTGGCTCCCTAAGGTGCCCGCTCAAACATTTAGTGAGCTTTGTTATTGTATAATCATAGTAGAAATGTAATAGATGAACTATTATGAAACTTTTAGGACCCCTACTCACTTGGAGGCCTATTGGGCAGATAAAAATCAACCTTACCTCCCTTTCAGCCTGATAATGGGAAATGTGTTTGAGATCTGATGCCACTCATCCTCCAGCAACAACCATTAGCCATCTGGTTTAATCATGGAAATTCATGATATAATATTTTTTAAAGTAATAACTTTATTTTCCCATGAAATCACCAAAAGAAGAAAAAAATCAAGCTAAGAATCTAACTAGGTTGGCAAGCTTTCCGTAGAGCAAGATCAACTTCTGAAAACAAGGAAATCCTACTAGTCCTAAAAAGAAAAGTCCGCAACCAATGCATCCTCCCGATAGTCACTTATGGAGCTGGAATTGTATCCAACCGATAGTAGCTGAAACATGGAATCCAACCAAAAGATTGGCCCTGAAACTGAAAACCATGCAACGTGTTCATGAAAGAATTATGCTCAACCTCACATGGAGAGATCGTAAGACAACGCAATATATTAGAAAAAAAAACAGGCGCCCGGACATCATAGAAACTGTTAAAAAACTCAAATGGCAATGGGCTTGACATGTTGCAAGAGTGGCAGATAACTGCTTGACATCACGACTCAGAACGTGGATCCCCTGGGATCAGGTGCAAGGGTGTCACCGACAGAAGGTTAGATGGTGTGACGAACTAGATAAATTTAGAAAGAACTGGCTCTGCGATGCTCATCATAGAGAGATCTGGTGAATCTTAGGGAAGGTCCATGTCCAACGACGAACACTAATAGATTGATGATGATGAATAACTTGATCTCGCCCTGTAAGTGAGGAGGCTTCAAGACGTGAAGTTTTTGGGTCATGCAATTAGTAGTGATTGGCACACTTGGTAAAACACTGAAATGGATACTGTGAAAGGTGCTGGAAATCTGAGAAGAATTGTTGTCTTTTCAGTGTGATGCGATAATCATGAAGCACATGCAAATACGATAACAAGATAAAAATATGAAGAAGGTAAATGTAGTCTTGCAGCATCTCATATATTCACCTGGCATTTCCTCTAAAAACTATTATCTGTTCAAACATTTTGATCTTGGCATCAGCCATAAAAGCTTCAATAATGGAGAAGCCATAATCTGGGCTTTTACTGGATTTGTGACCAATGAACCTAACGAATTTCATAGAGATGATATATTACTGTTAAAGATAATTGGAAAACAGATATTGTTTGAAAACCGATCATTTTCATATCAAATACTCATTGTTTCTCGTTTTTTCTCGTATAATATTTAGTTTTGCAATTAACGGATTATTTTGTATGTAACAGCTAAATATTATCAAATCATTCGTTTTACGGAATCTATTTCTAGAGTCAGACATTCCTTTTATGTCTATGTGTTAGAGTGTATGTGTGATCTCGTATTCCGAACCTATTCACGGTGAAACATTTGCAATTTAGGCCTCAAATTAAAGATGAAGTTTGCTAATTGGCTTCATCTTGCCGAAAATAACCTTAACGCCAATATGTACCAATAATTTTACACACACACACACACAAACACACACACACACACACACACACACACACACACACACATATATATATATATATATATATATATATATATATATATATATATATATATATATATATACTTACCAATATCAACCTGTATGCCTGTATTCATGTATTTGGATGTTTCATAGCAGTTCCTCATTCAAACGTTTCTATTAATAAAGATAAAATACTGAAACACACTCACACACATATATATATATATATATATACATGCGTGTGTATATATAGATATATAAGTGTATCTGTGTGTGTCTCTCTCTCTATATATATATATAAATATATAAGTGTAAATATATATGTGTATATATAAATATATAAGTGTAAATATATATGTGTATATATAAATATATAAGTGTGTCAGTGTGTCTATATATATATATCTATATAGACATACACACACATATATATATATATGTGTGTGTGTTTGTGTGTGTGTTTGTGTGTGTGTGTGTGCTTGTGTGTGTATCTGTATTTTATCCTTATTAACAGAAACGCTTGAATGAGGAACTGAAATAGAACATACAAAAACCTGAACTCAGGCATATAGGTTAATCTTGGTAAGTATATATATATATATATACATATATATATATATACATATATACATACATACATATATATATATATATATATATATATATATATATATATATATATATCCCTTTTCCCAAAAATAATTTAAAATTGTATATGATATCCTCTCTCAATTGAACCATCTGTTCTCTTTCTTTAGCTTTTTCTGTTTTCTCTGTCTATTTTAATATTACAAAGGTAACAGACTCTATACACTTTTGTAACGTATTCTATACATTGTATATTAGCTTGAAATCATTTTAGAAACGTTTTCCAGGATTAGATTATATAAATCTAATTTGAAATAGCCCCAAAAGAATCCTCAAAAAATACTTTATAAAAATATTTTGAGATGAGTAAATAATTAAAATGTATAAAAACAAACCCTTTCTAAAATATATATTAATCTAATTATATATATATATATATATATATATATATATATATATATATATATATATATATATATATATATATATTCCCACGCCCCTATTCCCGAAATTCCCACGCCCCTATAATATACAGTACAAATAAGAGATGCAATAATATATAATTATGCAATATCCGATGTATGGTGAGTTTATTTTATAAAGTGCTCGATACATTCAACTTTTATTTTTAAGTATCAAGTTGGTTCAGAGTAAATCTTGAAATACAATGGAATTCCTCTTGATACATGTGTGAAACATGTTAGTTTGTGTAGTAAATCCACATTTTGCTAAATATATATACATATTGTGGATACATATATATATATATATATATATATATATATATACATATATATATATATATATATACATATATATATATATATATATATATATATATATATATATGTATATATATATATATATATATATATATAGTGAGAGAGAGAGAGACAGAGAGAGCAATACTCTTCCAACTTTGGAATGGAGCGCTCTGGTGGATAGGGAATCGTGCGTAATTTCAGCCTTATTGACCGTTCAGTTCCGCGAAAAAAATGTCAGCCTCTTGGTCTGAAGAGAGGGTTTCGATCTTACCTTGCAGTACTGGTTTGGATAATGGAGAGTCTATAGCTTCACTGAAGAGTTGTAATACAATGAAACAGCTGTCTGTAAATGACTCAATTATTCATATATATATATATATATATATAAATATAAATATAAAAATGAAAAATACCCTATTTAATTTTTTGTTTTCATAATTACATGTTGCAGAAAAGTGTGTAAATTTTGACATTCACCGGGATTTTTTGTATTAATAGCTCTATTAGCTTCGATGGCTATTGAGCATTTTAATCAGATATCATCAACAACGGAAAACTTTTTTGTTTTCTTACATATTGTTAAACATTATTAACTCTATGTACGTATGGAAAAATTGATATGCATGATCTGACAGAATGATAATAAATTACGTTTCCTTATATAACCCTTACTTGAAATTATTTCCTTGGTTAACTCGGTTAATTTATTACTCGAATAAGACAACGTAAGTAACATGAACAATTAAAGAAAGTGGCTGCTGCAGGAATTGAACCTGCAACCAATAAGGTAGCTGCTTCATGGTAACGTTGCTCTTATCATTGAGCTAAACAGATGTCTGTAACTTTGTGTGATACATTAACACTGCAACGATTGCAGTTCATTTCAAAAAAGTTTCGAAATAATATTTTGCAATTTAAGATCATTCTGTCCAATCATATACACATTTCTCAATTCATAACTAGCGTTGAAATAAAGTGAATAGACCGATGATGAACGAAATGGAATTTTTTTGTGTAGGGGGGGGATTATTTAGACCTTTTCTTTACTGGCAGCTGTTTAGCTCAGTAGTTAGAGCAACGCTGAGCTGAAGTAGCTACCTTATCGGTCACAGGTTCAATTCTTACAATAGCCTCATTTTTTCTAATTGTGTATCTCTACTGACTTTGCCTCGTTTGAAAGATACATCAACCGGGTAACGACGGAAGATCATTTATATATAAATATATATATATTTGACCTTTGCCGCTGAGAAAGAATTTGTATATTAGATATTTCATGAATGTTAAACAGACATAAACGATGTCAAGTTATGCAAGTCAGTTATTTTCTGATCGCTGGTAATGTACACAGATGTGCTGGGGTCGAATAGCTAACAGCGCAAAAAATGGTTTGGGCGAACTGTGTTCAATACCAACTGGGAAATGCATTTATCTGATTCTTCTATTGGTTAAATAGCGTATGGTGAAGTGGTAGATGAGAAACTTGTGGTATGTAAAGTCTGGGTATGGAGGGCTGTTGCCAGGGCCAGCGTAAGGGAACTTACTACCGTTATAGTACTGTGATTAGGGTATTCCTTGTTTTATTCGGAATTCGATTCTATTAGTATTTTTCAGATCTGGATCCTTAAGGTATTCACTTAATTCCATTGTGTGGATCATCTGTTGTTTTACTCCAGAGTTGAAATACTGTAACATGAATAATCAACATCGATAAAACGACCTTCTGATTACTAAGCGGGACTTTTCTTGCTAGGAATAAGCTTTGTGCCAATATACGTATATTAATATAGCAATTGTTCATTCAGGCGTAGCTGTTGAAATGAAATATGAAGATTCAATCCATTTTTAGGGATTTCACAATTTTGAACTATTTCGAATTATTTTGATTTTTTTCATTTGGATACTGAAATATAAACCTTTTCTATTTGTTCAATATTCTGAACTCAGGAAAGTGTAAGAAAAATAGATGGAAAAGGATGCACGAATACATTCATACACTGGTGTATCTCGTAGTGAAGGAGTCTTATAATAAAATTTCAGTCAGCGAACGGCCCCATTTGCTAAAAACAAATCTTTTACCAGAATATTTTCAGTTTGCGAGAGAAAAAAATGGAATTTCATCAGATTACACTGGATAAAATAGATTTAATTTAATCACTCTGGTGTGGCAAGCTTTCGGCAGAGCAAACTTAACATTCAAGAAAAAGAAAATTCCACTCATCCTAAAAAGATGAGATTACAATCAATGCATCCTCCCGATTGTTACCTATGGAGCTGAAACAAAAGATTGATCTTCTGAAAACCATATAACGAGTAAATGAGAGAATCATATTCAACATCACATTGAGAGATCAAAAGACAACACAGTATACTAGAAGAAAAATGGGAGCCAGAGATTAGAAAACTAAAATGGCAATGGGCCGATTATATTGCTAGTTGATCAAACGAACGTTAAATATCACGAATCATAATGTAGATCTCTGGATATCAATTGCAAAACTACAAGCTATAATAATATTGTCACCTGATGAATGCGAATGCACATTTTGGTTACTGAAGCATGGAACTTGATGTGAAATAAATTGACATATCATTTTGTTATTATTATTATTATTATTATTATTATTATTATTATTATTATTATTATTATTATTATTATCACAAAAATAGTGATAAACATACAAAGAAAACTATGTGTATATTTCAAAATTCATATATATATATGGGTATACATATAAACATACATATATATAGAGAGAGAGGGAGAGAGAGGGGGATCTGTTGATGCAATTTGTGTGCACTTTTAAAAGGCTTTTATGTTTGGCTTTGCATTTGATATCAATATATATATATATATATATATATATATATATATATATATATATATATATATAAATATATATATATATATATATATATATTTGCCCGTACTGTCAATTCTAATCAATTTGTGGTCTAGCTATCCATTTCCAGTTAATAAACACGTTCGCTTTCTATTTACTCATTGTTTTTGCGAGTATGCATGATTTTTCATGTATGTAACTGTGTAAGTATATTTTTATATATGAAGGTACGTTAGGATTTATATCTGTAAGTATCGGCGTACCCATCAAGGAGGTTACATGCGATCGTATGATATATATGTTTATGTATATCTGTGCTTCACACATACATGTATACTTATGTGTGCATGTGTGTATGTGAATGCATGTGTGCATGCGTGAGTGCATGGCTGTGTATGCATGGTTGAGCAGATCTATGTTCGTTTATATTAGTGAGCTAAACGAATGCAACCTTGTGAGAACTTACAATACCTTGCTATAAGTACGGAGACCATTTGTTTAAATGAATATGCATTCATATATATATATATATATATATATATATACACATATATATACACACACACACATATATATGTGTGTGTGTGTGTGTGTGTGCATTTTGTGAGTGCGTGTGTGTGTGCATATACATGCGAGGAAATCAAGCGAAAAATCACTCTGCGATGGGGATCCTTCGGCAGAGCAAGCTCAGCTTTCAAAAACCAAACGATCCCAATAATCCTGAAAAGAAGAGTATACAACCAATGCATTCTCCCGATAGTCACTTATGGAGCTGAAACATGGAACCTAACCATGAGACAGACCTACAATCTCAGAAGCATGCAGCATGTGCATGAAAGAATCATGCTCAACCTTACACGGAGAGATCACAAGACAGCACAGTACATAAGGAAGAAAACGGGAGTCAGTGAGATCATAGTAACTATTGAAAAAATGAAATTGCAATGGCCAGGCCATGTTGCAAGAATGAAAGACGACCGATGGACATAATGACTCACAACATGGATCCCTAGACAACACATGCGGAACTGAGGCCGACGGAACACAAAATGGAGAGATGAACTAGACGGATTCAGGAAATACTGGCTCCGTGACGCCCATGATAAAGAATTGTGGCGAATCCTGGAGGAGGTCTATGTCCAACAACGGACGTTAAAAGACTGATGATGATGATGATGATGATGATGATGATGATGATGATGATGATGATTTGGATGGGTATCAATGTACGTATATGTATGTACGTACGTCAATGTCTGAGTTGTGTAGGTGTGTCAGAATGTGTGTGTAAAAATGTACATGTATGTGATTATAGGATTTTTTTTATATACAGTAGTACGCATGTTTTACCACTAGCTTTTTCTTCCTTCTAACTTATCTCTTACATTTATTGGCCCCTTTTTTGTCGAAATGGTAGTTTTCGATATATATCTGTCAGTCTCTCTGTCAGTCTGTCTGTCTGTCTGTCTGTCTCTCTGTCTCTCTCTGTCTCTCTCTCTCTCTCTCTTTCTCCCCCTCTCTATATTTATATTTATGTATACATATCGTTGTACCAACATAGATATATTATTATAAATACCGTTGTATTATATACAAACATATTTGAAATGCTCTCCCATCATAACACAGTTAATGCATCACTCGCCCTCAACAACGTAAATAGAATAAATAATTCAAGAGAATGGAGCTGCTACTTGATTGTTTATTTTATTTACGTTGTCTAGGGCGAGTGATGCATTAACCATGTAATGACGGGAGATAATCTCGAATAACATTCTACATATTATAACAAAAGTTACTGTTGGATCATATGTATTCATTTCTATCTCCCCCCCCCTCTCTCTCTCTCTCTCTCTCTCTCTCTCTCTCTCTCTACATATATATATATATATATATATGTATATAGATATAGATATAGATATATACATACATATATATATATATATATATATATATATATATATATATATATATATATATATATAAGAGAGAGAGAGAGGGTGGGTACAAGAGAGAAATAGACACTAACTGTTTTGCCTAACTTTATTTGAGCGCTCTACACTACAAAGTGGAGATTTGTCTTTCTTTTAGCTGTTTAAAGAGCAACAATTGGACTTTGCATAGAAATAATCAGTTTTGAGAATGCAGTTTGAGGTATTTCTGATCATGTTTTGAGCGAGCGATTCAGCAAATCTGAAGGCGTTGCTGGATTTTTAGATTTCTTACGCAGGGTCTTATCGAATATTGCCCTCGGGCATTCAATGGGATTCATGTCAGGAGACTGACTTCACCAAGGAAGCCGCTCGATGAAGTATTTGAAAATTAGATATATCTCTATTTCTCAGAAATAATTACGCAATGCCAAAAAGCCAAGGGCCTAACCATTATCTGTATCGTTCACTCACCCCTCTTCTCAATATCAGTGGTTAAAAGCAGCTACCTCCTGACGGATCGTCTATTATAATCAGATTGATAAAGATGATATTTTGCTGTTTGAGGGATCAGGTGAATGAGTGTCTATGTTTTGGGGGTCGATTTATTGGGAATTTGGCGAGAATGTTGTGAGTGTGGTAGTGAGTGGTATGGGGATATTCATTTTGTCAAGGGGTGTGAACTCGATGTAGGGGTCACCTCTGCAAGGATGCTAGATAGTAGTCAGGGAGTATTTTCTATCTTGACCTAGGTCTCTTGGCATTGTTTTTTTATTGCCCCCGTTGGTATTTTCTGTAGCTTTAGTGGATAGTATTAATCTTGATGTTCAATTTATAATGTGTTTGGGCATGTTTGAATGTGAAAGATGGTGATAGAAGTGGCTTTATATTATTGATATTTTATCATATTAAGTTATACTGCTCGCCTGATTTGTACCACTTATACTGTATATATATATATATATATATATATATATATATATATATATATATATATATCACTTGCTGCACAAAATCCTCGACAAAAATAGTATGCATCATACTAGAGTGTACATTATAGTAAGCAATGTTCATCCGCCTCTCCGTCTGACAAAGTTTATGGAAAAACATTCAGGCTGAAAGGGCAAAGGAAAAATTATGGGAAAGTTATCGCTTCACAATAATCACGACCAAAGACAAGAGAGGGGGATAAGCATAGGCACATACAAAAAGATGAGGAAGAACAGCTGAACTCGACCGACGATTTTTGAAATTTTCAAATTTTTTTCTTCCTGATGGTTCCCACATTTATTTAATTTTTCGTCCGCTATATTACAGATTTTCTAACGATTCCTTCCCACTAGGTATTTTTTTCGTTTTCATCTTAGTTGCTTTTTATTCTAACCCGTCAATTACGACGACTACGGGCGAACAGCACGGATCGGGAATACAGGATAAGCCTGGGCTTCCATCTTCTTTGAGAAATCTGTCTATCTATAGCAGCTGCTCCACTGTCTGAGTCACGAGAACCTTGCAGCTAGCAGATGATCAAATCAAACCACACAGTCACATCCGACTTTTACCAAATTGCACGGCACAGTATCTGCTAAACTTCTCATGTACAGTAGAAATATCAATAATTATAGTATTATCTTTAAATATCTTAGACTCAATTAGTGAAGGTCTAAGTCTATCAAGGAACCTGAAAGGTTGATACAGGAAAATTATGAAGAAACCTAATAGAGAATGGATTTTGAAGAGCCCCAACCACGAAACCAAGAACATAATAGACTACATTCTGATGGATCAAAGCGACGCCATCAAAGACATTCAAGTCCTGAATCAAGTAAACATAGGAAACGACCACGGAATAATAAGATGCAAATAAGCACCAAAAAAGAAGGCAGAAAAAATGTTCCACGACAAACCGCAACTGCTAAACATACCAAAAGAGCTTACCCGATCTTTCAAGCCTGAATTGTAAAACTGACATAAAATTCTTACCGAAGAGAACGACACCAACACCTACATCAACGAACTCCCCAGCAAAATAACAACCTCTTTAATAGAAGGTGCCACTATATTTAAACCAAGGAACATACAAACCATTAATAAAATCTCAGATGGAACGAAGCAACTCATTGAAAAACGCAGAAACCGCAAGCCATCGACAAGAAGAGAAAAGTTGAGGTGACCGAAGCGAACAAAATAATCAAAGAGAACCTAGGAGAGGACAAAAGAAGATACACGACGGCAATTATCGAAAAAAACTCTCGAAAAACATCGGGGCTCCAAAACTATAAACACAACACTAAGTACAGGACGGAAAACAAATAAAAATACTCAGGGAGAAAATAGAGATCTAACAGACCGAAACAGGATTGTCAAAACCGCGCAAGAATTCTATCAAAAACTCCAAATCAAGCAGGGTAAGCAAGATGAGAGCAATCAGTTTGAGGACTTCCCAGATCTTACACCATGGGAGGTGAAACAAATCATCAAAGAAACAAATAATTAGAAAGCCCCTGGACTAGATAAAATCACAATCAATCGATTCAAAAAAGCTGGTAAGATCATCACTAGAAAACAAGGTATTCGATTCAACTTATGTCTAGAACAGAGTAAAGTCCCGGAAGACTTGAACACGGCAATCATAATGCGTTTACATAAAAAAAGGAAGCCTGAAAGACCTCAACAACTATAGACCTATTAACCTACATAATAGTATCTACAAACTTTTCACAGAAGTCATCACCAACCAAATCACAAAAATATTAGATGGAAACCAACTTTGAGAACAAGCTGGCTTTAGGAGAAACTACCCTACCATGGACCATCTCCATCCAATAAATCAGCTGAAAGAAAAAGCAGCAGAATACAAAATGCCACTCACGGTAGCATATATAGACTTTAAGAAAGCCTAAGACTCCATGGAAATTTCCATGGTCCTGAAGGCCATCAATCTACAAGATGTAGACCCTGTATACGTATACGCGACCTCCAACTAATGCAAGATTGACTAGATGAAAAAAACAAGAAAGTTGGCCTTCACATGAAGTTCAGCAAAACGATTGTCATGTGCGACAAATGTGTGTTGAAAATATGGACACAACGATTAAAATGAAAAAATTAAAAACAATCCTGGGGAAAGTAGACCACGGCATCTACCTAAGACAACAAATCTCTATGAAACCCATAAAAGTAGAATTATTCAAGCAAAGAATCATCCTAGGATGGCAAGCCTTTGCAGGTGTAATCTCAACCTTCAGAAATAAGAAGATCAACTAGACGCTTATGGAGCTGGAATATGGAATTTAATGAAGAGACTGGCCCGCAGACTGAGCAGCATGTAACATGAACCTTGCTCAGGTTCACATGGAGAGAACACAGGACAGCACAGAATATCAGGGAGAAAAAAGGAGTCTGAGAATTCATAGAGTCCACAAGAAAAATTAAATGGAAATGGGCTGGTCATGTTGCCAGAATGTTAGTCAACCGATGGACATCACAACTCACAACATGGATCCCCAGAGATCACACGCGAAACCGTGTCCGACAGAATACAAGATGGAGAGACGAACTAGACAAATCCGGAAAATACTGGCTCCGCGACACATACGCTAGAGGAGTGTGGCGAATCATGGGGAAAGTCTTTGTCCAACAACGACCGATAGAAAACTGATGATGATGATGATGATGATGATGATGATGATGATGATGATGATGATGATGAAAGCAAATCGCTATTTCTTTTCATGTGCTTCATTTAATAAAAAAAGGCTCTTGCTATCATATTTTTCAGTATTTCTCATAGTATTGTTGCTTTCATCAGAACGTTATACGTCGGATCCATTTCTTTGAACTCCGTCTATACCAGGGGTGCCAAACCTTTTTTGAGAATGTGTTTCTACATTGGCAATAATCTTTTAAAAGATTTTCACCTGAATCTTTGAGCATCATATGATCATTTTAATTCATATTTACATTTTACAAATTATTCTATTGAAAAAGGAAAGAAACTGCTTGAAATCATTCTTGAAGAGGTCTGTTAAGACAATCAATTACTTCTGGATCGTTCGATGCTTTAGGAATAATATTTTATTTATAACAAGTATCCACAAAATATTTCTTTGTAAAATCCCTGACAAATATCATATTTCCTGCATGCCAATAAGATGACACATTGGTTGGCCACTTGGTCTGGACTTTAGGCGTCAGTGACCGAATAGGTTAAGGTATCGTCAATGTAAGACTAGTCCATATGGGATGATACTTCTTTATTTAAACTTCATGCTACCCTCTTTAACGGCGTTCTGGTCTTTTTTTATTTATATATTCCAGATAAAAAGCGCCGACAAGAAGAAAAAAGAGAAGAACCAGAAATTAAGTAGAGTAAAATACTTCATATCAGAATTTAGAATATATGCGAGACAAATTCTAATCCTGTCGGCTGCTATTTCTTATGGTGATTCCACAACACTTACTTAGCAAGTTATGATGAATAGCAAAAATAAGATGAATAAATGTTTTGTTCTCAAACGTATGGAATTTTTTAGATTTTCCGCTTGAAAGTACAGAGAAAGTTTTTCCTCTGATAATTATTCTGTGGTGGAATATCTTTCAAAGTGTTTTTTTCATACATCAGTTGCCACACGACGCACATGTGTGCTTTGTGGCATATTGCATACTTTCTCTGATGCATCCATTCGATGGTTTTATCTCTTAGTGACTTATTCCTACGATTTGCGGTGGAATACCTTTGTTACTTGTTAGCAAGTTCATATGGCACGCGACGCACATATGTGACATATTGCATGTTACATACTACCTCCAATGGACCTGTGCATGGACTTCCACGATTCAAAATAAATCGTTGAGGCAATGTACTGGACTCTGTCCTTGCAATACTGAACAGAGGACGTTCTTATTTAGTTGCTCTGTGTGTTGCGCAATCCAAATTAGTGATGAAAGGGTTAAAGCTATTCTAATAATTAATTGAAAAGATGAATCATTTTTTTCTAAACTTCTCAGATGTTAGGGTTTTCAATCTTTAAGTAAAGGGGAAAATATTATGAATACAGAACTGCAATTATTTTCTCTCGCTGCAAATGGAAAATAATTTCAAATGCAGACACCAGAACATTCATGGACACATGTGCATATACATATATGTATATATATATACATGCATATACATACACGATGACCTTGGTTTTCTTCTTGTCCTCACCGGTTTCCCCCTACCCTCATTTATTTACATGAGAGAAAGTAGAACAAGTTTTTTTTTTTTTGGAAAGTTTTTTTCTTTATATTTTGTTTAGTGGCAGTTCGACTCATAGCCTAACTGCTCTGATCCTCGTGACGGGAGCAGAGCACGTGTTCTAGAATGCACATGCTGCATTTAAGAGAACCGGGTTAGAAATACATGCACGCGTGTCCCTCTAAGCGTGTCCCCAAAGCAATGTCTCCCTTTATGCATATGTGTGAGACAGAAAGAAAGAAAGGATCAGATAAAGACTGGCAGAAAAAAAAAACAAAAGGAACAAAGTCTTTGCTTCTTTTGGCTACGACGTGTTCCTATGTGGAATGCTCTGAATCCATTTTTACACACACATCATACATACATATATATATATACATATATATATATATATATATGTGTGTGTGTGTGTGTGTGTGTGTGTGTGTGTGTGTGTGTGTGTGTGTGTGTGTGTGTGTGTGTAATTTCAAACTGCGTTATACTATATTCACACTATTTGGATTGATCTCCCTTCCATACATGGGGAATGTACCATTAGGCCTAGACAACGTATAAATGATGCGTAGTATGAAATAACATCCATATGAAATGCATTATGATAATACCCTATATAAATAACAATCTACATGTATGACATAAGCAATATATTATAATCATATCAGAAAAGGAGAGGGTGCTTGATCAACACTGCTAGGGATCTATTTTGATATAAGTATTACAATTTTTCTTAAATCCCTGAAACTATTTCTGGTAAAAAACTGATGATCGCAATGAGGGGAAATCTACATATAATACCATAATAGCAAAGTCGGCGTGAAAAAAAACGAAGAAAATTACATAAAAAAACTGTGACTAAAATGACACAAGAAAATCTTTCTGAGAAACTTTGTAATGTTTTTGTATTTAAAGCTATAGAGTTAGGTAGGTTATATTATATATATATATATATATATATATATATATATATATATATATATGCATCTATCTATTCATATCTGTATGCTTCCCTTCCCTATACATCTGTATGTATATACATGCTACTACCAATGCCCTTACATATACATCTTGATATATATACACACATATATATATATATATGCATTATGTTATTTGAAACCCTATTTAGAATGACCTCCCGATGTTACACTTTCCATGCTTATATATATATATATATATATATATATATATATATATATATATATATATATATATACGCTCATATATAAATGTATATATATATATATATATATATATATATATATATATATATACATATATATATATGTATGTATTTATGTATGTATATGCACATATATAAATTTATGTATACAAATATACGTGTGTATGTATATATATACATATATGTGTGTGTTTATGAGAAGTGGTAAATATGTATTCAAAAATCCATATATATTTCAAGATTCCTTTTCTTGCAGAGCGTGCTATGCTTTGATGGAGGACTGAAGGATAATATTTACAATGTGTTTATCGTCCCATTTATAAATGATTTATTAGAGTACCATGTCTAAAAAATAAACTCATTGTAAATGTGCTATCTCTATTCATTTATATGCACTTATGTTAATATGTATCCATCAACGATTATGCATAAACAATTATGTTCATATTTATGCATGACGTTCCTTTGTATGCTTTATTCTATACTTACGTATACATTGCAAATACATATCTCTATTATCTATGTTCATAAGTATGAATTCATGCATGTGTCAATGCCTATGTTTCCATCATCTAAGTTCATCTGTATGCGTCTATCTATAATCATATATATGCATCTATGTTCACATGTATGAATATATGAAAGTATCTATCTATCTATCTATCTATCTATCTATCTATCTATCTATCTATCTATTCATATGTATACGTATATGTTCCCGTCTAGGCCAAAGTATACGAGTCTTTCTATGATCATATACATGATTCTATTCATATATGTATCTGCTGTCCAATCATACTTATGCATCAATGTTCATTATACATACTTATATAGTGCATATCAAAATAATATCATATCTGTTATGGAAGACAGCATGTCTATAATTACCATTAATTTTTTTAAATATTAAATTATGCAGCTATTGAAATTTCAGTAATAATACTTATACGAGTCGTTTGGTGGACAGACTAGGAGCATTTTTTATTTCATAAAATTAATGGTTACTGAAAAAAAGGAGTTTCAGTTGCTTGTTTTACACTGATTTCAATTATCAACATATTCAATTTACTTGTGCAATTTCTTTCATTAAACGGGCGAATTTTATTGTAATGCTTTTTTTCTGGTAATATATGTAGTATATGTAATCTTTCGCTTATGGACTGATAAACTGATGCAAGAGGTCAGAGCGGTATAGCAACACACATAAAGGTTGATTAATCTTGAGTTTCGAAAGTTTCAAATGGGAAAAAGGATGAAGATGAAGAGAGTTATGGACGTTCACGCTTGAGCACTCATCAGTAGGATCGCTTTGTGCTAAATATTTACAAAGATAAAGATACCCCTTTGTTGAGTTTTAAACTAGAGTTGGGTATTGAATGCAACAGGTCGACTAAAAGTAAAAATCGAAAGAATCTTTACTGGTATTCGCTCGTGAGGTCAAGAAACCTCCCTTCATTAAAAAAGAAAATAACACGTAGAAGCCAGATAAGATTTCTGTAACAAATACAAGTCGTTAGCTGTAAACGATCGGGGAAGCGTAATTTTTAGCGATGACTGCAACATTCAATATTCTCAGAGGGGTGGATAAAAGGATGTTTCAAAAAAAGGGTCCAAGGATTTGCAAACTTTACTATAAACGTACCATACATTTTGTTTATCCATCATGGTATGGAGATATATCTTGCCAGAAAGCAAGAGTGTCCTATGCGTCATTGAAGGCTGGATGCATGCCACGGCGCACCTAGGCGTTCAAGAGGCTAAACGTTTGCCGTTGAAATGCTCACCAACGAAATCAAGAAATCGGATATTCTAGCATGATAATACCCTTCTGCCACATTGCAGGCTCTGTTTCAAATTGGTTTTCCAGTAAGCGAATCGGCATTCTAGACTGGTCATTCAATTCTAACGATTTAGATATAATAGAAAACGTTTGGAGGAAACTCAAGAATGCTTTAAGCAGAGAATAGAAAGGAAAATCGGTGACTCGAGACGTTTTAATAGCAGCAATTCAGTCTACCTAGGAAAATGCGATAGCAAATGAATACTTGGATTCCTTATACGTGACAATGCTTTAAACACCTGTCTCTATGCGTATGTTTCAAAAGATTGAATGTTTTATAGTATAAAATAAAATCCATACACAATTCATTATGATAATACTCTGTATAAAATCACAAACTAGATGTAGTATAGCATGAGGTATGTATTAAAATCATATCTGGAAAGGGGTGCCTGATCAACACTGCTGGGGTGCCATGTTATTACAACTATTTTGTTTTCAAGTCCCAACAGGAGGATATTTTCACATAGTACCATATTATCAAAACCTGTGTAAAACATAAAAACACTGGAGAAAATTGCATTAATTACATTTACAGATCTTGGGAATAAAAGTGACTGAAGTGTTACAATATTTAAAAGATTGAAAGAAGTTTTTAGAAAGTATTTAATGTTTAAAGCTGTATAGCTCTCTAGAGCATATATATATATATATATATATATATATATATATATATATATATATATCAGTTTAATCATAAATGTCTCAGTTTTTCTTTATTTTTAGTTTTCTTCCCATGCATCTATCTTTTCTATTCTATTCTTATGCATTCGCTTATATAAATATTTCTGTATTAACTTGTCTGTATGAATGCCTACCGTGTGTACAAGCGTCAACTGTAGAATTATGGTTAGTTCAGTTGTCCTGCAGACCATCCCCTGGTGTCGTGAGTTCGATCCCCCCTTAGTTTCTTCCTAATTTGGAATTGTGCCTTCAACACTTCTCACTCTCTCTGCCTGTCCCGCCAAATTTCCTATCTATTCCCTGTTATATCTACACGACGTCTATCCGGAAAGCACCCAGTCATTTCGATGACCCGTAGCGCAGTTTCGATTGAACTAATCAGAGGGTACCTTACTGCACCTGTGTTAACAGGCAATCTCATATGGGGTTACTCAATCGGCCACGAGACACCGATAAATAGAATTGTGTACAGTGAAACAGTCACATTTGCATCGAATCGAGTTTGAGCAGGATTTTTTTTTTCGACAAAACGTCGTATCACCCTGTTTTGAATACGCTACAACCGAGGTTTGGCTCCTTCAATGTCTGGCCTTCCACAAAAAAAGATTTTAGTTTGCAGACGATATTCAGTAAAACATGACAAGACATCCAATGGCGATTGCAAAAGATGACTCTACAGAATGGACAGTGGAAAGGACAGCGAAATAAATGAATGAAATATACAAGGAATGTTTTGAATGGTTTTGAAGTTCTATAACCCTTGGTAAGCTATTTTTTCGATAATAATAAATGGCTGAGTACTTTGTGGGCAGACACATCTATCTATTATCTTTTTCCTCGAACACACACACACACACACACATATATATATATATATATATATATATATATATATGTATATATTATCTTTTTCCTCGAACACACACACACACACATATATATATATATATATATATATATATATATATATATATATATATATATATATATATATATATATATATATATATATATATATATATATATATATTATCTTTTTTGTCAATAATATATCCTGTACTTTAAATTTATCTATCATTAAATTTTCACTCGTCAAAAATTATTGATGAGGAAAGTTCTAGCAAGTCACTCAAAATGAACCATCACCTAACTAACGTATTTTGGAAGCTTCTAAAAGTAAAACATTGGAAAAGTGATGATTTCTTGCCTTTTGTTGGACACTAAAAAGTCTGAATTTTCGAAACGCAAACGTGATCGCAGCCGGACACAAAGTTGGGACCAATTTAGTACAAACTTTCATTGTAAATGGAACCCACCAATAAACTCCTATTTGGGATGGAGGCTTAAAAAAACGTTTTCTGTTGTAGATATGAGTAAATGTTAATATATCCACTTTTTTAGTTCTGTAGGAGCAGCTTTTATGCCTATATATGTGATACACACTGCCAGTCCAGCTTAAAAACTGAAAAAAATATACGTTGACACTTTCAGTGACAGTTTTTATTGACAGCTTTTAATTCTTCGTCTGAGAATTCAAGAAATTTCAATACTGTTATCGGGTAATGCAAAAGATATGTCGTGGCCGTTGATCTATTTCTTCCTCATATAATGGCAGGCTCCTGTGACCGAATCGCTCCAAGCGTTGTCCATAAAAAGGTGACTCTAGGAGTTCAAATCTCGCTACTGCCTTATTCTTGCTCTAGTAACTTCGACAACAGTCGGGTACTCGATCATCGAGAATGATGCTAGATAGAATGGCCGTTTTCTTTCTTTATGGATCATTAATTGGACGCACGCATGGACGAAGCAGAGGGAGACACTGGAATGCCCAGTCTCCAGAGATCCCCACCCAGCCTTGCTGATGTAGTCCAGAGGAAAACTGGGAGCGATACGTCTGGCATCAAACAGCCTTGAGGGAAGCTTCAGGAGCAAAGTTGTCCTTCTCCTAGACTGGTTGAATTTCCAAAGCCGGAGAGACCACTCTGCTCCACGATTTTGCCAATTGCTAGGGAAGAAAATGAATACATACTTCTCCAAAGGGCATTAGTGCAAAATTAACACCAACAACTCCGACTGCATCCCTATTAGACATTTTTGGTCGGTCGTTCGGTCGGTCCCTAATATGCTAATATCAATTTTCTCCGTCGTTTCATGTTCTATCGATCGGGGACTCTATTACGGCTTCAGATGGTGGCTCGTTGAACTTATGGTTCTTGTTATTACGACAATGCACGTCGAATTCTATGCTTATTCGATTGCCCCGATCTGTACGTGCGAAGCTGAACTTTTGGTAGTGCAAGCAGTGCAGCTACACAGTGGCCCAGGGCTGTAGTCCCCACCCCGAAACATTTCTTCAAAAATATTTTTTTTATTTTCAATGTTTTTCAGTGTTTCACTTTGAGGATTTAATACGTTACATAGAAATGGATTAATGATCCATAAAAGACTTTACGTTGAAATAAACATCATAATTTTATGAATATTTCATTTTTGTTTTGATCTGTTTGACAATTATGGCTGAATACAAAAACAGAAAGGCCACCAAGAAATGCTATCCGCTGGTCTCCATCTATGTGAAATTCGGTCCTGTATGCGTGTCAGCGCGTGAGAGTGATCTTAGATATTTTCATATCTGTCAAGCGACCGAATCATTGTGTATTTGACAGTTAAAATATGCCCTCCATTTTTTTTCTTTTTCGTTTCCCTTTTTTTATTCAGGCTTGTTACGTACTTGTATTTTTCCCCCTTTTTTCTTTATACTTATATTATTTAGTTTTTTCTTCATTGAGAAGCGGTTCATGTCATAAACACCGGATGTGACGACCATGGGCGTATCACTGTCTACAGCCCAGTTTTTAAAAGGAAGAGCGTTTCTTACCCAGGGTCTGTTTAGGTGGAGTTGGGTGTAACCCAGAAGATTTGGATGTTTACTGTGTAATAACCAGGTCGCTGGTATCGGATTTAATATAGACACTAAGTTTGCTTTTTAAAAGAACACATAGTTACTGAGAGACGTGAAGAATCATTTTTTAAAACAAAAGTAAACGAATTGATTATTAAAATCTTGTATAATTCAAATATTTCCCTAGGAAGGATGCTGTGTCATTTCCGACACTTCTTCTTCTTCTTCTTCTTCTTCTTCTTCTTCTTCTTCTTCTTCTTCTTCTTCTTCTTCTTCTTCTTCTTCTTCTTCTTCTCCTTCTTTGCATTATATTATTATTATTATTATTATTATTATTATTATTATTATTATTATTATTATTATTATTATTATTTTGGAATCTCACACCAGTTGCCTGGTGGTAACCGCTGGAGTTTGAGTGACAGCAAGTCTCCTCAAGTCTCCAGCCCTCCTCCCCTAGTACTCATAGGTCGCAGTAATTCTGCGATTTACAGTTTCACACCGGTTGCCCAGTGGTTATTGCTGAAGGCTGAGTGACATTAAGTCTCCTCAGGTCTTCAGCTAACGTCTCCTCTCTTTCACCTATCATGTCAGGACTGCATTCGTTGCAGTTCTTATATCTCTAGCACCTTCCTCAGTATCCGTGCAGTTCCCAATAGTGCTGTGGTCTGTACAGTCTCAATCCTTCCCCTATTCCCTATCTCCTCCAGTCTCACCTTCAGCGTTTTGGGGACAGTTTCCTAGAGCACCCACTATGACCGGTACTACCCTGGTTTTCATGTTCCACATCTTCCTTAACTCTCTTGCTTGGTCCTGGTTTTTTTCCCATTTTTCACTCTCCTTCTGTTTTACTCTATGGTCTGCAGGTACAGCCATGTCTACTATTTGGCAGGCCTTCCTTTTTTTTGTCTACTATTACCAAGTCCGGTCTTCTTGCCTGGATAAGGTGGTCAGTTAGGATGTCAAAGTCCCAAAGTAGTTTGTGGTTGTCATTCTCCAAAACTGCCTCTGGCTTGTGCTGATACCACTTTTCCACATGGCTGAATCACATTTGTTTGCTTAGTTCCCCAGTGTATCATCGTTGCTACTCTATCGTGTCTATGCTTATACTCCTTCTGGGCGAGTTGACTATATTCACTAGTTATGCGGTTTACTGTCTCATCTCTTTCACTGCACATGCGGTATTTGCTGTTTGTCTGTGATCTGTCGATTTTTATTTTTATGTAGTTTGTCCTTATGCTTTTATTTTGGGCTACCATTCCGTTTCTCTCTTCAGGTTTTCTTTTCGTAACCACGTCTATGATTTCTCGTCTGCTACATCTTGTATCTGCCTTTTAAATTCGCTATACAATTTTTCTCTTCCCATCTTTCTTTTCTTGTTTGCTGTACTGTTCTATTGTTTTCTACTTTATTGTTTGTTGCTCTATCTCTCGCATGATTTGTTTGCTATTCGTTTGCACACTCCTTTCTAGGACTGCTTTAGCTCTCTGGACACAGTTTTCTATGCTGATGAGCCCCCTGCCACCTTCTTTTCTCTTAACGTATAGTCTATCTGTATAATCACTTGGGTGTAATGCTTTATGCATTGTCATAAGTTTCCTTGTTCACCTATCCATTGATTGGAGCTCTTCCTTTGTCCATCCTAGGAATGGTCCTGTATATCTAACTACTGACACAGCCCAGGTGTTCATTCCTTTTATTTGATTTCTGCTGTTCAATTTGATCTCTAATATTTTCCTTATCCTTCTAAGGTATTTTCTCTTTATTTTCTCCTTCATCTCTTCTCGTTTTATCGTGTCACATTCAAGGACGCCTAGGTACTTGTATCGGTCTTGTGCAGTCAATGCCATAATCTTGCTGCTGTCCAGGAGTTCAATTCCATCAGTCATTGTAAGCCTTTCTTTGTGCATTACCATGATTGCACATTTTTCTATTCCAAACTCCATTCCAATGTCCTCACTATATTCCTTTACTCCGTTGAACAGAGTCTCAAGTTCTCCCCTATTTTTTGCGAACAATTTTATATCGTCCATGTACATTAGTTGGTTGACCTTTTCTGTTTTGTTTTAGAGAAATGGTACCCTTTGCTGTTCTTCAGGATTCTGTTGAGCGGTATCATTGTTAGAACAAATAATAGTGGGGACAACTAGTCTCCTTGGAAGATTCCCCTTTTTATACCTACCTCTGCTAGGTTGTCCCCCGCGGCTGTCAAGTCTACTTTCCAGTTTTTCATCGAATTGCCAATGAATCTTACCACCGGTTCGCTAATTTTGAACATTCTAAGGCATTCGAGTATCCAGCTATGTGGGATCATATCGTACGCTTTTTTGTAATCTATCCATCCCATTGCGATATTCTTTCTCCTTTTCCTCACTTCTCTTAAGATCATCTGGTCTATGTAGAGTAAATCGTTTGCCCCTTTGGTTCCTATCCTACACCCTTTCTGTTCTTCTGGTAGTAGTCCCCTTCTATCCATTGACATATATATTCTCTCTGCTATTTACCCGGTCAGGATTTTCCACATGAATGGTAAGCACGTTATTGGTCTATAGTTGCTTTCCAGTTGGCTACTCTCCTAAGAGCCTGTTTCAATGTGGTTTAATTCAATAAAATTGGTTCTCCATAGTCTATATCTTCTAGTTCTTTTCTCATGTTTCCTAACCATCGCGGTGTTACGTTATGTCTTTTTGGGTGCCCTCATATGCTACTCCAATAGTTCTTGGCCTCTGTAGCATCTGGTTTTGTGTTTTCTCTTCTTTCTCCCTTTAAATCTTGGTAAAACTTTTACTCGTTGTTTTTGCATCTATGTATTGGTTTCTCGGTAGTCACTGCCGGAGACTAAGTGACAGTAAGTCTCCACAGATTTCTAGCCCTCCTCCCCGCACTCTCAAAGTCCGCAGCAGTGCTATGGCTTATAGCTTCACACTGTTGGTTATCGCTGAAGACATTATTATTATTATTATTATTATTATTATTATTATTATTATTATTATTATTATTGTTGTTGTTGTTGTTGTTGTTGTTATTGTTATTATTATTATTATCATTATTATTATTGTTGTTGTTATTATTGTTTTGTTGTTGTTGTTGTTTTTGTTGAGATGGAGAAGTTTTCATACCAATAGTAACATGAGGATCTCCCTGGAGATCAAGAGACAGCAAGTCTCCTCAATACCCAATTTTCTCTTCCTCAGTACACTTGCTAATCTTGATAATTCATATCATTTGACTAGTTTTGACTCATGTACAGATTTCCCAACCTTTCCATCTCCTCGCAAGCTTTTGGGGGGGGATTTTCCAAGCTCAACTATCATGATGGGTAGAGCTGTCATTTTCATGTTCTACAAATGTTCAATGCTTTGACTTGATCCAGATATTTCCAGTTTTCAACTTTCATTCAATTTTATTCCATCGTATCCTGGAACACCAACTTTAGGTGTCGAACAAATCGTCTTCTCTTTTTTTAGAAACTGTCAATCAAGACTGTCAACATCGTATTCATAAGGTTTTAAGCATGTCTTCTTGGCAATGTACATATATATATATATATATATATATATATATATATATATATATATATATAATGTGTACTTTAGAGAATGAGACAGACTCAGGAGTGAAGTTTTTGGTGGTAAGGTTTATTAATCCTTATATGTCAATAGTCCATACATGTTTCGGGATTCTTCCCATCATCAGTGGTGCGTGTTGTGTGAGTGTGAATTAAAATGTACCATTATGTATATATATATATATATATATATCACTCATACAAGCCACACCAATAGGTCTTAGAGGCTGGAAATGAATACATCTAATCCTTATTGCATCTTAAGTCCACCTTAAATAGGTTTTTAGTGAGGGTTCAATTTACAACTCATAATCGTGCTAAATTTGTCCCTTAGTTTGTGACCGAAAGTGTTTATGCTTATTTTGAAACTTTGGTCTATTTTAATTATAACTGCCCAGCAAAAGGCAAGAGAAACAGCTTATTCCTTGATAATCCCTTTTTCCTTTTTGGATTTGATCACCCCTACAGGACATGCTGGCAAAAGACGTTAGTCAGGTGATAGTTTCTATTGTGCAACCAACAAGACTTGTCAATAATTGTTGCATGAATTATTGCAACCTAAATTCTATTATTTGATTGCTTGTTCTACCTTCATTCTAATTTCTTTTTTTTTTTAGTTATGATGATTCGAACTGGTTTTCGGATGTATATTGGCTGATCCTTTTAATGGTCTATAAGTAAGATTCTGGTTTGTACTTATACCATTTGTTTGCATGGTAAAATCACAGCCGTTTGCATTATTCCCCGTGGATATTCAGCCCCCCACCCGCCTATTCCTGTCCCTCTGCACTCCTTCTGTGTCCACTATCGGAATTTACTCATTGTATGATCAATGGTTTCATCTCTTTTTCAACATGGTAAATATTCTATATTCTAATGACTGAAGTACTTTATTAATTTGCAATTGCACCATGTGAAAAAAAAGTTTAAAGATATTATTTTGCTCTGCATTTTCTTGTTCATACTAAACTGGAATGAATCCCAATTATTTTTCAATTTGCAGAAGTGAAAAAAAATAAGGAAGATTTCTAATAGCGTTTATCGATTATCATCCTTGGCAAATGTTGTAGACAAAATTATAGGCATGCAAGTGTCGTATTATATAAGTAGCGTGGTAACTAGAGTGACCCAGGGCATGTTTTTCATTTGTAAATTAGACTTGATGGTCATGGAGAACGCTGACAAAAAATATTTCAAAATTGGGAATTTTGGGAAGTTAATATGCTAAAAGCGTGCTCTAGAATCCCATTATCAATTACAATGAATTTGGTGGCCATAACTGTAGCTGTCCTTGAGTAATGCAATGGCAGACAAACAGGTGCACAGACATGCATTGTGTGAGTTATAGTAAGATTATTAGAAGAAATGAATAAGTAGCAAAGAGTTTTAATATGATATTTTATGCATCATGACTTGTGCCATGGCTGACATAATCAAGTATTTCCCTCCAGAGTTAGAGGTATGGATTCCAGCACAGTTAAAAAGCAAGATTTGACAGATTATTTTTCTGACAATCAGGCCCTTCCCATGAGGAACATTGACACAACATAATCTTCCTATTCGATCCGGCTTTGTAAAGTTAAACTTACCAAATATCTATAATTGAAAGGATACATAAGATGAAATTGATATCACTATACACAGAAATTGTAATTTATATAAAGTCTTTCTGAATATGTGTGGTCACCGAGTTTAGCTTAGTACGACACAAGGTCACGTGTGTAAAGTAATTAGTTGGGATAGGACTCAGTACGCGGTAGTAATGGTGCGTTAAATTAGCTCGTTAATCATTACCCCACGGCCCTAAATACTAAACTTAGCTTTATGAGGACCAAAGTGACAAGGTTGGTGTGCCGATTGAAGATGCTTCTTTTTTTTTATGTCCCATTTTCTGACATCTTCCTTGTTGGGCCACTTTGCACTCAACAAACGAGGTTATATAAAAGTTCTACGGTCGTACAGACGTGTGAAGATGTAGTCCCTTCACTAATTATATTCAGCATGACTGTCAGAATCCCTGACTAAACATTCAGCCGCCTCAAAACTCTGAATCTGATTGTTGCAACATGTGCAAATAAAGACAGGCGTAAAACAAACTGTGCAGATTATGTATGATCAGTCTTTCACGCTCCCTGCCGTACGAGAACCTATGCATCCTCTTGTGGGTCCCCTCGTGCAGACGCGGAAATAACTAAGCATATGTTCAGTATTACATTCGCAAACCTTCATATTAGTGTTCCCAAGTGGTTTTAATCGAAATCAAGCACAAGTCATGACTTCAAAAACTGTAGTGCTACTGCACCTCACTGGATTAAAGCCATGGCCATCTTTGAATACAATCATCGATTGATATAATCAGCTTCAAGTGAATTTCGAATTCAGCTATAGTTAATAGACTGTTATAAAACGATGTTGTCTTTTCATCATCATCAGTCTTTTAACGTCCATCGTTGGACATAGACCTTCCCAAGGATTCGCCACAATTCTTTATCATTGGCGTCGCGGAGCCAGTATTTTCTGAATTTGTCTAGTTCATTTCTCCGTCTTGTATTCTGTCGGCCTTGGTTTCACATGTGAACTCTAAGGATCCGTGTTGTAAGTCACGATGTCCATCATTGTCTGTCATTCTTGCAACATGGCCCACCCATTGCCATTTAAGTTTTCTAATAGATTCTATGATGCCTCTGACTCCCATTTTCTTCCTTATATACTGTGCTGTCTTGTGATCTCTCCATGTAAGGTTGAGCATTATTCTCTAACGTATGCGTTGCACGCTTCTCAGTTTGCGAGTCTGTCTCTTGGTTAAGTTCAATGTTTCAGCTCCATATGTGACTATTGGGAGAATGCATTGGCTATATACGCTTCTTTCTAGAATTATCAGGATCGACTTGTTTTTGAAGGTTGGGTTTTTTCTGATAAAGGTGTATCATCGCAGAGTGATTCTTCGCTTGATCTCTTCCTCTTTTGTTGGTTTCATGGAGATGAAAAAATAATGCTAGAAATGAAGAAATTAAAAATCTAATTGTGTTTTCTGGCAGATTCTTTATTATTGCAGGCTTTTGATCCCTCAACAGAAACGGTGTTTACCAAAGAAGTAAGTGTAATCGTCTTCAATTTTAAATTAGGACATAAGTCAAGCTGTTGATAACGTCAAGTACTGCGTCGGTTTTATAGATTCAGACCTGAACATTTGGATACCATAAATGGACATCGACAGAGGCTCAAACCTGTTCTTAATAATGAAGAGTTATCAATATCAGAAACCAAGGTCAAAAAAACAACAGTTCGAGCCCTTCCTGGAGACTTAAGATTCCAGCAGGGACTATTTCACGTCCTCCTGAGGCAACATAAAAGAGTGAAAATTAGGAAATGACCCGATGTCAGTGCGTTACCCAACACTTTTAAGCTGACTATGTATGGAAAAATTTGTATATGAAGTCTTGCAACGTCCTCTATATTCACCCGACATTTTTGTTTCAGATTGTTATCTTTGAAAGCATTTTGAACAACACATCTGTAATAAAAGGTTTAACAATAGGCTTTTACTGAACTCACTAAACTTGAAAATTTTAAGAGAATAGCTGGAAAAGGTTTTTCAGCTTTAAATGGGCCGTTTTTCGATTAAGCGTATGATGTTTTTTCTTGTTTCATCTATCTTACTATTCAAAAAGCAACATTTTGCATGAAGTAACTTAATAACAGCATTTGTTTTTCCTTTGTATCCAATATGGTCGCAAGAATTGTGAGGCAATTCTTTTTTCAAATAACATCGTTACAAAATGATATTTTTGATTGATGGTGTGTGTGAAGAAGCACCATTTGTTATGAAATCAGGCAATTTGATTCTTGTACATTATCACAAAATTGCGTGTGTCAGTGTGTGTGTGTGTCTGTGTCTGCCTGTCTCTGTGTGTCTGTGTTTGCATGTGTGTCTCTGTGCGTTTATGTCTCTGTGTGTCTGTCTCTGTATGTGTCTGCCTTTGTGCAAGCGTGTGTGTGTTTCTTTGTGTATGTCTGTCTTTGTATGTGTCTGTGTATGTATGTCCATGTATCTGTGTGTATGTGCCTATTTCTGTGTATCTCTATGAGTGTCCCTGTGCCTGTGTGTTTATGCCTGTGTGTCTTTCTCTGTGTGCTTTATCTCTATGTGTATGTCTGCATGTGTGTCTGTGTGTCTGTGTCGGTAACGATATCTGTTTCTGCTTATATCTGTATATTCGCTGAGGTGCAGGGTGGTTGAATGGTTAATGAAATCAGCGAGCCGAGTTCAAACTCCCGCTGAGGCAGTCTGTGTTCATCATCATCATCATCATCATCTTTCCAGGGTCCTTCATTGGGCATACACCTTCAAGATCCAGCAGACCTCTCTAATCAATACGTCTAGTTCATAAAACCATCTTATATTTTACCGGACATAATTTCGGATATGATCTCAGGGGATCTGCTTTATGAGTTGTGCTTCCGGATAAAGGTTGTGTTCAATTAGCACTGATGCCTCTTGGGAATATACAAGTCCACCTTTTCTCTTACTGACTACTGATAAATAGCTGAGTTGACTGTGCTCTCTAGTCATAGCTGGTAACCAGTATAGGAGATGGGGGATTCTGATTCCAAACAAGCCAAAAGAGGGACCAACTCCATCATGTTATCTTCCCTCAGACACACCCATAATGAAATCATCGGCGGTGCCCTAACGACCATGCACCGGGTTACGGGTTACGTACGTCTGTATATAAATTTGCACTGACGTTGATGGTAATAAATAATCTGTTCCTCTTTGCGGTCGGAACAACAGACCAGAAGGTTCAGAATTACTTTAGTTCTGCATCGGTTCATCCTTCATTAATGTATTAATACGCGTAGCTAAACAGACTTCCTTTCATGTGAGCACACACACACACACACACACACACATTCATACAAACACAGGAACTCACACACGGACGCATGCGTATACATACATACACGCACATATAAATACACGTACATATACATACACACATACATATACACTCATACGTATCCATTTAGACGTGCACACACACAAGCACATACGGAAAGACACACACACGAGCACTTAGGCACCGCGTACCCTACACATACGTATACTCAGGCATTGTAAAGATAACGTTGAACTTGAATCGTGATCCAAGATTTCTGGCTTTGTAACAAATGCGTCATTTTCACACAATATCATATACGCCTGTCATGTTGTCCTAATGTTCTTTGCAAAGGCACATGTTTCAAAATTCTTGCTCATACGAAGACTTACGTCTGCTATTGATACATATGAGTACCCATAAGTCTGTTGAACTTTAAACACGAAATTATTTCCTAAAAATGATGGAAAATGTTCTTTATTTTCTGATGAATCGATTTCGAGAAGTTTTGTTTTATCGATGTATTTTTTTTTAATATAGGAATAGTCACCAAAACTGCCAATATAGGTTTCTTCACTTTTCAAGTTGGTCTGGCTGGCTCGCTGGCTATCTATGCATCGCGCGCACAGCTGCACCACTGGAGCTAGATGACTGAAAATCAAGATCAAATGGATTTGTGTCTGCCTCCTTGCTGGTGAAATTTTACTTGGTGTCGATGTATATCACCACACGATAAATTATTGTGTATGCATGTGTTTGCTCACATATACATGGAACAATAACCAAAGTGGACAGTATCGAGTTATTCTGGAGACTGTGTATTATGCTATCTTTGATAATTAATTAGTTATTTTGGAAATTTAACTTTTTTTTCTTTAAAAAAGAGCACTGCTGCAGATCAAGGCTAAATGGGATACTGGTAAGTGGGACATTAATTTATATTCAAGGCTACAACGAAGAAGGATCCTGTCCCTGTTTTGAAACTATTTTCAATGCAACTCTATGCAACATCGAGAGAGAGAGAAAAAAAAAGATTGAATTGCGTTGAATTCTATAAATAAAAAAGAGAAATAAAAATCATGACAGGTCTAGTTTATCACTCAATAGAAACTGTGTCGTAATCAACATCTTTTGGCAACGTCCCCTTTTGGGGGTGATCAATAAAAAAATTGAAAGAAAAAAGGGTTGATCAAGAAATGAGTTTCTGTATCTATCCTCTTGTCTGTGTCGGTCATTTTTCCTTCCCTTTCCCGTTTCTCTGCCTCCCTATCCTCATTGTTCTTATCTATCTATATCTTCTTCTTCTTCTTCTTCTTCTTCTCGATTCTCATTCTGTCCTTATATTTTTTCATTTCCTGTTCCCTCTTCTTCTTCTTCTCCTTCATCCTTTACTTAGCATCTCACAACGTCAAATGTATTCCTTCTCTCTCTCCCCCTCTCACTCTCTCTCCCACTCTCTCTCTCTCTCTCACTCTCTTCTACCTCTTCTTCTTCCATCTTCCTTTCCCTCCTCCTCCTCTTCCTCTCTTCCTCCCATTCTTTCTTTCCCTCTCTTCATAACTCCTGGAATAAAGCAGACGATACGTAGAAGTAACATGGATGCCATAAGCGATTTGGAGTTTAATTATGAAAGCCCAGTCAAAAGGAAAATAAAAATTAAAAAAGTTTGGTCGTCAAAGAAAGCAACAGTGGTAAATATCAAATATGCCTCGTGTGTATAAGATAAGAGTCATTTGATACACAGCTGCAAGTATTGTACAAATTCAAAACCAACAAACATCTGTAGATTTAATATTCATGACATATAATCATCTCGCATCCCTAGACAAGGGTTGCCAGATCTGAATCGCTGGAAGTGGCTGACTGAAGGGCTAAAAAGTAGCCAATTTGTAATTGTAATTGTAATTGTAAATAGTCAAGTATAATATTCATTGATCGATACCTTTCAATATATTGATTTCATTACATAATTCTAATTGTGTGAATAACGTTATGATATGGCATGTATCTTGTGAATAAGGAAAAGAGTAGACTCAGCTCAAAAAATGCAATGTTGTACAAACAATTTTGACAGCACTTGTCTACATTTTTGTCTCTGATAAAAAAAGTTCTTTCCGATTGAGTTTCCAAGCTATTCCCTGTTGGAACATCCAAAACAAAGAAAATGATCGCATTAAAATCAACAACGAAAAATATCGTCCAAAATGCAAAACTATATATATATATATATATATATATATATATATATATATATATATATTTCTTTTTATGGAGTGCGTTTCAACATTGTATAGTCTGCTCTCTTTATTTTATCGTGTCTATCTATCTTTACCATCGCTGTGGTTCTATTACAAAAAGGAAGACTGCCTACCCCTGTTTAACCACTCTTTTTTCGGGTAACTTGATTCCTTACAAAAATGGTATTAGCGTGAAATTTTCTCTGTTCTAGGAACTATCGACTTTCGTCGCAGTTGAAAATGTATAACTGACTTCAACAGAAAACGGCAAGCTGTATTGGGGTGATCAATTATGAAATTATAAAAAGGGTTTATCAATAGATCAGTTACGACAATCATCTTTTGTTGGGCAGTGATTACTAAAAGAAAAGTCAGAATTTTTTTAAAAATGCGTGAATATCATCGAACACAAGCTAAAGGACCATTTTAGCATAAACATTCCTTGTAAATTGACCCCCACGTAGTGATAGCTTAATGGCAAGCGGGATTAAGAAAAACAGAAAAAAAAGTTTCTCTAGACATGATAAAGAGTAAATGTTTGAAATTTCAACCCTTTAGCTCCATTTTCACGATTCATGCATGCATAGATAGCCAGCCTACCAAATCAACATAAAAACTGAAAGAAAAGTTTTAGGTGACAATTTTGGTTGGTAGTATCGAATAGGATAACTTTCCAATGTTTGCTGCGCGAAGCACAATTATTGCTGTGTATACCGTCTATGTCTTTAGTTGAAGATGATTGAGTTCTTTCTGAATATTCAATCGATTGTCAGTGCAGGAAATTAATTAAAAAAAGGAATATATGAAATATATAGAAATAGTTATCTTCTTTTATTTCCAAAGGTAATTTTTATCACATCATGAATGCATAATCGACCATTGACTTTCTTCTCAGAGAGAGCCAAGCTTATTTTCCAAATAGTCAAGAGTGGCTAAATTCGGAGTTTAGAAGTGCTGTGTTCTCAGTAGTAGCCAAATTTGGCACTTGTAGCCTGACATGAAAACACCGTCATGGTTAACTAGGTTACCTCAACTTTGTAATAAAGTTAGGATCCTCACGACGAACGTCCATTGTTTATATATTTTCAGTATTCATATAGTCATGAACATTGCCGGACACAAACTCGGGGACCAATTTGGCATAAAGTTACATTGCAAATTGAAACCCCCTAAAAATCGCGGTGAGGGTACAATTTTCAAAAACAACGTTTTTCCTAGACATTATAAAGAGTATATGTTTAAATATCCAGCTCTTTAGTTGGCTTCTGGCGACTTTTTCGCATGATGCATTCATAGCCAGACAGTCAGTCAGAAAAAGAAAACTTCAGAAATCTCTGTTGAATATATTGTCAGCTTTGGTTTACGTTTCCTGATACAAAAAAAAAGACATTTTTATTCCCATGTTCGTATTTTACAATTAACCACCAACTCCGATGATTTCTTTTCATATTTCAAACACATTGAAGCTCTGTGAAAACCCATAGAAGCAAAGTCCAGCTGCCGCTTAGGAACGATGGAAATTCTTTCGGCGTTTTCAATATTAACAAAATATTCAAACGATCACACATTCTTCCCTTCAATTCTAGACTATGAATATGCAAATTCTTTTCGTTTTGCTTCAATTATTTAGTTTCCTCTTCTTGTTTACGCAAAAGAGAACATATGTCTGAATCGAAATATCGAGCAAACATTAGTCATCTGGAACTCTCAGCGAAATTCGTTGCCATCATCAAAATCAGAGAAAAATGTTTCTCGTTTTTCAATTTTTGAATACTTTTAAACTCGTTGTTGGATATTTCTACTTTATGATGTCGTCACGCTCCATGCTTCATAGACTGGTTACAGATTGCTAAGCGCTGATATTTTTCCACAACAATGTTGATAAAAAAATCGTGTATCATCATTGTTAGTCTTTTATCGTCCGTCGTTGGACATGGACCTTCCCCGGGATTTGTTAAATCTCTCTATCGTATACACCACGGAACCAATACTCTCTAAACCTATACAGTTTGTCTTGCCATCTTATGTTCAGCCATTTTCAGTTTCGCATTTGATAACTGGGGATCCATATTATGAGTCGTTATGTCCAGTGGTGGTCTGACATTCTTGCAACATGACCAGCCTATTGCCTTTTGATTTTCTATATGGATTCTATGATGTCTCAAATCCCTGTTTTCCCCCAATATTGTCTTGTGATCTCTCTAGATGAGGTTGAACATGATTCTTTCATCTGCACGTTGCATGGTTCTCAGTTTGAGGGTCTGTCACTTGGTTAGGTTCCATGTTTCAGTTCCATCGGTGACGATTGGGAGGATGCATTGGTTTTATCCCTTTCTATTTAGGACGAATGGGATTTTTGTTCTTGAAGATTGAGCTTGCCCTACCAAAAGCTTGACGTCTTAGAGTTATTTTTCGCTTCACTTCTTTTTCTTCTGAGGATTTCTTGGTGATTTGTTGTTCTAGATAGGTATAGTGGTTTACTTTCTCCAGCTTTGCCTTTCCGATTGCAGTGTGTTTACTTCCGACATATTTGTAGTATAAGATCTTTGTTTTGCTGAAGTTCATGTGAAGGCCAACTTTCTTGCCCTCTTCGTTCAGTTCATCTAAGTCGGGGCTCTTGTGGCCCTTATCGTAAAATCGAGAAATTCAAAACTGAATCAGACTCGCCATCACAGCCGATAACTGATCAATCGTAGCAAAAAAAAAAGTGATATTGAATAATCCCATCGAGGAATAAATATTGTCCCCATAAACTCTATTTATTACATCATTGACGTTTTCCACGAGAAAAACTTCTAAAATAGAATAAAAAGAACATCTATAAACATCTAGATTCTAGAGATTCTAAATGTTATTAATGAGCCCGTCAAAATAAGGCCGACTAAAACGTCAATAAATCCTTTTTTCCAATAATAAAAAAAGAAAGAGGAGGTTTAGTGGAGTACTGATGCCGATTTTCAAGTCCGTAGACAAAACGATATGGCCAGTAGCGTTGGAACACACAAAAATATGAATAAACTCAGATAAACACGCAAATACAATGAGAGATAGACCTTTTCTCTACCATTGGTGGCTATAGTTGTTGAATTTTTCAAGTTTTTTAAATGGGAGTTCATAAGTATTTAGTGGAATGATGGACACATTTAGCCAAGTGGATGTACCTTCGTCCGGGTGATGGTTTGGGCAACAGTCTGCTAAGAGAGAACTGTTCCTAACATTCACGTGGAAGGTACTATGTTACGTACAAATTACCTTACCATCATTGAAACCCAGGTACAACCTTTCATGGCGCTAATCTTCCTAGATGGTAGTGACATCTTTCAAAAGGACAATGCCCCTTTTCACATCACACAATTTTTACAAAAACGGTCCAAGGAATATGGAGAAAATTTCACTGGATAACAAACTCCCCAGATCTCAATCCTACTGAAGTGTTGAACCAAGAAATCCGCCCTGCTGAATCTCGAGCACGTGATATACATGCATTTGTTCTAAATGTATGCTTGTATGTATGTACTCTTCATTGTTACATTTGCAGAATTTAAAATATTCTGTGTATTTATACACTCAGCATCTGTGTGAATGCCTGACGCGTACGTATCCACACACGGTGCCTCTCAGTGAGAGAAAGTTAACACGCACGCGCACGCACACACACACACACACACACACACACACACATATATATATATATATATATATATGTATGTATGTATGTATGCATGTATATATCTGAGTCTGTGTAAAACATAAAAAAGCTGAAGAAAATTACATAAATTACTTTAACAGATATTGGGAAATAAGTGACTGGAATGACACAAAAAAATTTGAGAAGAGTTTTATATATATATATATATATATATATATATATATATATATATATATATATATATATATATATATATATATATATATTGTGTTTGAAGCTGTAAAGCTCTCTCTCTTCCCTTTCTCTCTTTCTCTCTCTTTCTCTGTATATATATACATATGTGTGTCTGTGTGTTTAGAATCTCCCACTGAGAGACCCCATAAATGGGTATTATTTTTATGTCTAGCAATAAATCAGTTTCTGCCGAACAAATCGCATGTCAACGAAAGGTATCACAGCTCTTTCGGGTTCTCAAATAAAGGTTTCATCGCAGCCCAAATTCTATGATATATATAAAAATTTATTCCTAGCAAGTGCGTCTTCTCAAGGCTAACTCGTGTTTTGCAATTACAATGTCAAATACTGTGACAGGGGTAGCAATGTTTAAGGCTAAATCAAGAGTGCTCCAAGAAGAAAAACCGCTAACCCCAGCCCTTCAAAAGAGTTTTTTACCATTTAGCAAATCGCTACAGGGTGCACCAGATTGGGAAACATAAACAGAAATTTTTTTATTCGAATTCATCTCATTATGAACAACAACATTAATTTCCTGTGAGCTATTTGAATGTCTGTACGCACACAAGTCTTGCAATCAGTGTGTAAAGGGTATTAATGTGCCCAAAATACTACCTAAAACTTAAGTAGTCAATATTATTAAAAACCGAACTAAGTAATTGAAAGTATAGAATAAATTAACTAAATGAGTTACTTCATAGAATGTAATCATACTAGTACGTAACTACAATCGATGAACCCTTTATCAGTGCGTATGAACTGCGATTACTTGACAATTTGACAACTTCCAAGCATACAGCTTTAGAATGGACACGTCGTCAATTATATCAGAATATGTTATAGTTTTATTAACCATGAAATATACGCTGTGCCGAGAATTCCAGGTTTACATTTCCACAAGCATTCAGTCTTCACACTCATTCGATGCAGGAAAAAAATTGCCAAATATTTCACATAGACTGACTACTAAAAAGTAGATGGAGTACTGGCTATCAAGGAAATAATACCCGTCGAACTATTCCTGAGAAACTCCTTGAATATCTATGTGCACATCAGATAGATTTGAAGATATCTTTACTGCGAGGTAGGAATAAAGAATTTGCATCCACCCAGACTTGAAACAGCATCTCTTGTTCCAGGACCTTGTCTTGCAGGGACGAAGCCTCAACCCATTTGGCTATAGAAACCTAATGACTGCTGGAGCTCAAATCTACAGTCAGTGTTACTCATCTCACTCAAATTCCTACACGTTATTGTATGTTAAATCAATATCAGTTAATATGGCAGCAATTGTGTTGATTTTATTTGAATTCACCGATTGTGTCTCTTTGTTGATATTTTTTAACATTCCGTCATTTTGTTATTGTTTATGATAATAACATACTGCATCGTTTCTTGAAAAGTACATAAAAACGTTTCTTAAAGATTCCACTTGGTTTTTGCCGTAGTATCCTGGATCAGTGGTAATGATGTTTAAATCCCGATCCCACACTTCATCCGAGTAGTAGTTGCATGAACAATGAAATCTATTGTCAGCACCCAAAAATCCAATTGATTTCATTTTTTACACTATAACAAGAACAACAACATCGAGCGCAATCTCACCAACATCAGGGGTACGAACCAATTTTTAAAACTCTCATTCTGCTACCACGATTCGAACTCACCACCTCTCGATTTCCAGGGGCTGCCTTATCGTGTCATAAGTTTAAGATTTTAACGAAAGCTCATCATACTGATACACACGGGCTTATGTTATCCGAATAGATAATTACATTTTTCCTTTGCTGATTCAATTCAGGTGGGATTGTTGAAGACTATCTTGGAACTCTCAACACTGGATTCTCGTTACGAATCCTTCTTTCATTGTCAATGACTATTTTGTCCAAAAATCAATTCTCTCTCTGTAGAGTAACGAAGGATGAGTGAACAGGTGGGGAGACCAAGCGTCGTAAAAAGCATGGATCATACAGAGAGCATCCCTTGGCAATAATGTCAATCCTCCTTGGGGCAGACCGATCTTTGCATAACGTTTAATAACGTAACCGAAAGACCCATTATCCTGCGCCCTTCCTGAGATTCCCTGAATGGCCTAGCTGCAAGCGACAAAAAATGAATGAATGAATTTATCCTGTTTTGAAATTAACCCACATCTCCCTGGGTCTTACAAATCCCTGGGTATTCATCCTCTTGTGGAAGATGTTTGTATTCTATTCATCTCTGATTCTTCTTTGAGAGTGACACAATATTTGATGAGATCTTGTCGAAGTCTCGCTCGGTGATTTCTTGCTTGAAAAAAAGGATGATGGGTGGGAGGTTACTGGATCGCTGATTTGATAAGAAAAACAGACTCTGGAGAGTTAAAGAAAGAAAGAAAAAAAAAGAAAGAAAATAAACAAACGAACTAGCTCACTATCAAAGTAAACAAGTTAATTTAAAAACCAAATGAACCCGTGAGGGGGAAAAAGGGAGAAAGTTATTCAGGCTATTTTGAAATAAATAAAGAACGTAGAAGGGAAAAAAGAATTAGTCGAAAGTTAAAGTGAACAAAGACTGGGGAGAAAAAAAAAAAAGAAAAAAATGAAACAAAATGAAACGAACGGACTTCTATATAGTTAACAACATTACCAAGGAAGAAAAACTAACAAACAAATAAATATCTAAGCCGAAAAACAAAGTGGACCAAAAAACGGAAAGGGAGAAAAATTCGATAAACAAAAGTATAGACCAATTGAAAGATAAAAAAAATGAAAATGAATCAGTGAAAAGATAGGAGTTCAACGATCCGTTCATCATCCTTACGTCCAAACGTCTTTCAAAAGGAGAAGTAGTAATAGCATTACTAATTGTACTAGCAGGAGGAGGAGGAAGAAGATAAAAATCGTTTGCACAAAAATCTGGCAATCAAAAGAACAATTCGTGACTTTAAATCAAACTGAATGTAAAATTTTCACCAATAATTTGATCGGGGTTTTAGTGTATGGTTTTTTTATTCGATAAGTAAGCTTTAAATTAATACATATATAACATTTTCTAACTATGAAGTTTGCAGGAAATTGAAAGTTTCGGCCGATTTTAGCCATTTTTGAAGACAGCTTCAGTTATCAAAAACAAACAATACTTTGAAACACTGTAAAAACAAGCATTTGACTTACTATCTATTGATAACACCTCTTATGGCACGATAGCAAGTAATAAGTAATTCACAAAATACCCTCCATCTTTGATGTTGAATATAACTGCAACTGACCGAAAAAGCCTTTTAAAAAGATGTAAGGACTTATCTCAAAACTGAAAAATTGACATAAAACGAATGAAAGAAAAGAAAACATGATTCAATTGGAAAAACGAAGATTTTTTAATGAAAGGGGAAAAAGAAGAGATACAACACGGAAAAACAGAATTGCAAAAGTTGAAAACCATATATATATATATATATATATATATATATATATGTATGAATATTGATAACACACTTTAAATTAAGTTTAAATGAAAAATGAGAAAATAATGCGAGACTATCCGCACATTACTGGGATCTCACGACCACAGTAAAATGGTAAATATTTAAACAAACATAGACATACCAAAATATTGAAACCTCATGCCACCTATGCCTATATAAAAAATTAGAAATTATTACTTCCACGTTGAAGACAAACTTCCTAAATAGCAAAAATGAATTAGCTATCAAATGTAGGCAACGCTCAAGGTTCTATTTTTTAAATGAACACTCCAAATATAGGTACACAAAAATCAATCACCATAGCCAAATCATTATTAGTAATAGTAGGTATTGGAGTAGTACTCGTAATAGTATACTC
This sequence comes from Thysanoteuthis rhombus, assembly GCA_963457665.1. Classification (NCBI taxonomy): domain Eukaryota; kingdom Metazoa; phylum Mollusca; class Cephalopoda; order Oegopsida; family Thysanoteuthidae; genus Thysanoteuthis; species Thysanoteuthis major. The sequence continues at coordinate 4,695,966 of OY735218.1, forward strand.
AAGTCACTATTGCCAGTTTAATCATTTAATCATCTACTCATAATTGTCTTAAATATATAGAAGTTAACACTCAAGGAATGTTAAGGAAATGAATCATAAACAACTAATGCCATGAAAAAGTGAAGCCTAAAACTAGTTGAGAAATAAAATTACATGATATATCTCCTGTGACTAAACCCATGCCACTCAACTGATGGATCATCAACGTGCTAATAGACAAGTGTCTAAAGGGTTTTTGATAAAACCAACTTAATTTATAACATCAGGCACAAGCTCACTTCTCCTACGGGAGATAAATAAGATAAACAAACGAATACAAAAGAAGTTATTAGAAATGAAACCATAAAATTACCAACAGATACATCTACCAGCGTAATATGTAGAAACAATTTTAAACTCCACAAACCAATAACATATCAGTGAGAATATTTAAAAAACAAAAATAGAAAAATCTAATCTAAGGAAAAAACATTTAGGATAATACAAAAGGAAAAAAATATACTATGAATGGAACAATCATAAAGAAGTAAAAAAAAAAGTATAAGTATAAGTAGAATGAGGCAAGTTTTCCATCCAAAATAGACATCCCTAATAACACCCACAATGGAAATCTGAATAAATCGAAACATCCACCTTAAGAAGCCCCAAAATGGAGAAACATAAACTTGTTTGTCTAGCGAATCCATTATTTCACCATTTATACACACACGCACACACACACACACACACACACACACATATATATATATATATATATGTGTGTGTGTGTGTGTGTGTGGGTGTATATAATTTGCAATTTTTAGGACCACAAACGTGAAGAGCCAATATGACAACACTGTTGAGATAATGCATCATTCGATCATTGGTATCGGATCTTGGAGCAATTAGAATGGTACTTTGGAGTACTTCTGGTGTTATTTGTAATTTTTTCTTTCATTCTTCAGGGTTAAGTTTTGCCAATTGCTTCGATTGTTGCCTTTCTGCAGAAAAATGTATCGACTAGAATTCGATGCGACCAGATAGTACTCTCACACAAAGGAGGACATCCGGTGCCAGAAATTCCAGTGCCCATCCTGAAATTCAAGACAGATGGAAGAGATGTGTTGAACCTCGAAAAACTACATCCAGAGACGACCATAACATGAAACAGATTAAATCCCAGTCAACCATGAGCTACTGTAAGAAGATTTGTGCAAATCTGCTAAAAGGAACAGATTTAAGTTTAAACACCATTTGGGGGCGTTGAAATTAAGAAACGAACTAAAATAATACAAAACGGCTGCTAAAGCTAGACTGACCCCGCAGATTAGGAGAGAAAAAAGACCGGCTTTTACTAAGAAACATTTTCATTGGACCACTGGAAAATAAGCTGCCGTTTTGTTCTCGGGCGAATCTACGCAACAACAATTCGTAGTACGTAAAAGACATGTTCGTAGACCTGTAGGATATTCGATGAGAACTATACCGTCTCTACTCGGAGAAACCCGTCAAGCCAGATAATTTGGGATGCAATGAGCGGAAAAGGCGCAGCTGGACTGTATTTTCTGCCTCTTGGAACTATAATGAATAGACAAAAGTTCGTAGAACTGTTAGAAGACAAGTTGAAAGTACATATGGAGGTTTCTTAACACCAAAATATTAATACAAGATGGTGCTCCTGGCCATCGATCGAAAAGTGTAAGAGAATATCTCAACGAGATGAAAACCCTGGATAGGCTGGGTAACATAACAGACTTGAACTCAATTGAGAATCTTTCGACCAATATGGAAGACAAAATAGAGAACAATGCGTAAGCGTTGGTAACTTCACCCATGGAAGTATGCTTAAGAGAAATATTACCCGATAACTGTGAATCAGAAGTTAGCTGCATGCCTCATCGCCTCCAGGAAGCGGTCCAGAGTATACAAGAGGCCATACAAATTACTTATACACTGGAAATTTTCCTGAATTTGATACAAGGACATTTTCTGATGTGATGGTTGCAAATTGCAAGCTGAATAAATAACATTAGAGTAGATGAAAAGAGTACAAGGCCGCCTTTGTTGAGAAAAATCAAATTTCTAGGGGTTGTTCTAAATTTTTGCAAATGAC
>OY735218.1:4700557-4710557 GCA_963457665.1 Thysanoteuthis rhombus
CGTTCTATGACAGGAACTCAAAATTCGTTGTAGAATTTTTGTAAATTTGGATGACTATCGGGAGAACACGGAGCTGAAGATGAAATACAAGCCAAAAATTAGCTTTAAAATTACTGACGATGCATCATTCATTGGAAAAAGACCGTCTGGAAGAATCACAAAATTGTACCATGTATCAGAGAAAAATAGCTGTCAAAGATATCGTAGAAGCAGTTAGCAAAGCTAAATGGCAATGGGCTGGCCACGTTGCCAAAATATCACAACTCTCTACATGGATCATTCGAGGTTAATGGCGAAATTGTTCCCTGGAAAAAGTTAGATTCCGTGCTTAACTGGACAAGTTCAACACATTTTAACACCGTTATGATTAAAGTGAAAGAAAGTGACAACAACTGACTTCAAATGGCTGCTGCTGCTGCTGCTAATGTTGCTGTTGTAGCTGATGATATTCATCAATCTATTTATCTATCTATCTATCTATCGACGGACAGGAAAAGAGGTGAGAGATATATAGATACGCATATATATTCTTCCCGGTAATTCATTCTCTACTATCCGTGCGAAATCTTCAAGTCAAACGATAAACGTATTTTTACGCAAAGAATGTCTTGTAAATAGCGAACTGTTATGGACAGACTGGTATATATATATATACATATATACATATACATATATATATATATATATATATATATATATATATATATATATATATATATATATATATATATATATATCAAACGCAATACAGAACGGGGTAGAGCAATGTCTATTTTGTCTCCTTTCGAAGATCCATTAGTTTATTTTACAACCAATCGACTGATTCACTTTTTCTCCTTCTTTCTAATGTTGTCATCTCAGACCCGGTAATTCCTGAACAGGGTCTAATTTCTTAATTAACGTCTCCATTTTCGTCTGTTAGAGGGACAAAAAAGGAAATTGACACAATCACAGTGGATCTGAGAAGTAGGTGGATCAGACGAATATCACCCGATTCTTTGATCATAGGTATGACCCACCAGTTCAGTACACACTTCAATCAGTGTTGCCCTCTTGCAGGCCCCCTCATGGACCCCGCTGAGAAGACGGCCTTTGAAGCTTACGTAAGCCGATCCCATCTTCTGTGTTGTAAACAGAACGTAAAATCCGCGTTGACTTTGCACTAATGACTCGAGGCCAGTGTTGCCAAATCAAAAAATATTTTCGTGTCAGTTTAACTATCAAAAAGCGCTAAATTTAAAAAATGAAATAGACCAAAACGCTCAGAATGGCCAAAATACACGAAATGTTGCTAAACATGGTGAAAAACACGCTAAAGAAAAGATACATTTTTAAGGACATCGACGCGAATTTAACGATTTTTGCATTGCCAAAACAAGAAGCGCACCGAATTTCATGCGAAAGGAGCCAAATTGGCAACATTGCCCCGGGGAATGCGTGTAATCATCTTGTACTCGCCACACCAACACGTTATGGACCTGCGTATCAGGATGAGGTCAATCATACCCGTATATTACACTTACTTGAGGAATTCTACGTCCAACAACGGACCTTTTGGCTGGTAAAAATGACCCACAGACACAGTACATGATATGATTCATTGCCCTTCCAACCCCATGAAGTCCTGTTCCATAAGACAACTTCGATGATCGTTTTAAAATTCTTTTTTTTTCCATTCATCTGGACAACTGCACTTAAATCTTTGTCGAACTCTTAAACAGGAGTTAATTTACATTTTATACCGCAACAACAAGAACAATCTTCATCAAAAGTAGGGGCGTGAGCTGATATGTAAAATTCACATCACCCTACAGTGATTTGAACGCACAAACGACTGCTTGGCAGGATATTATTTTACTGACTGAGCTACTGACAAGTCGCAGATATTAACGAAAATTCATCGTGCATATACACACAGGCTAATTCAATTCTAATAAATAAATACGTTTACACAAAAATATATATTCATAATTCGTAATTTATTATATATATAATACGAATTTGCTTTAAGCATTTAATCATCTGTATTCGGAATGAAAGTTTGAATGAAGTTTAACCTTATGGCAACTCGGCATGTTTTCTCACTTTTCTTGGATCATAAGTAAAATAGCACAGATTGAAAACACAGAGTCCACTCAAGGAGAGACTCAATCTTACACAAATTTTGCCGTGAGATCTGCTTTTACAAAGTTAGCTTCAAGAGCTCCCCAGTTGGCAGGAGATCAAAATTAGCGTATTTGATGTTTAAGTTTAGTTTAAATACACTAATTCTATCGACAGTCTTAATGATAGCACATAAGCAAAACCATTAGAAAGCTCAAATGGCAATGGGCTAGTCATGTTGCAAGAATAGCAGACACCCACTGGACTTTATGACTCACAACGAGATCATATGCCAAGGTATGGCTGGCAGAAAAAATGACGAGACAAGCAAAACAAGTTCAGAAAGTACTGGCTCTTTGGCACACATTAGAGACATGTAGCGAATCCTGGGAAGTTTTTTGCTCAACGACGGACACTGAGAGGCACGATATATATATATATATATATATATATATATATATATATATATATATATGTTTTCTCTTAGGTGAAGATACTACTTTAGTTTGATTTTTATTAGTGATATTTCGACCATGTTAATCAAAAACTCTTGTAAAGCTCCTAATTATGCGTGAAAATGACGTTGACCAGCAATTGCCTAATCTGTCATTCGATTTGAATACAACATGGGTCAAATTTTGAATGACTTCCATTCAGACGAAATTGCCGACCCAATCGTTGTTTTTATAAACGTATTTATCAGCAGCCTTTTAGCGTTTGTCGTTGAACATAGACTTTCCCCGAGATTGGCCATAAATCTCTATCAAGAGCCTTGCAGAGCCAATTCTTCCAGAACTTATGCATTTTACCAGCCGCAGTTTGACATATGATTTCTGGGGATCCATGTTGCGAATCTCAATGTGGTTATCTGACATTCTTTCAACATGACCAGCCCATTTACATATGAGTTTTCTAATGATTTCTATGATATCCCTGATGTCTGTTTTTCCCTGATATATTGTGCTGTCTTGTGATATCTCCTTGTGATGTTGAGCATGATTCTCTCATGTGCACGTTGCATGATTTTCTGTCTGAAATTCGATATTTTGTTTAGATTCCATGTGTCAGCTCCAAAGATGACTTTCAGGATGATGCATTGATTGTATAACCTTATTTTGACGATCGATGGCATTTTTCTCATTTTTGAAGGTTCTCCTAGTTCTACTGAAAGCTCATCAACCGCTTGATTTCTTCTTTTTCTAAAGATTTCACTGGGATTCGTTGATCCACGTAGATGAAGCAGTCTGCTCTCTTTAGTTTTGCATTTTCTATTCTGATTGCTGAGTCTTTGTCCTCAACTTGTTTGTTGTACATGACATTTGATTTACTGACGTTCATGTAAAGTCCTACTTATTTGTTTTCTTCATTCAGTTCGTCAAACATTCTTTGGAGGTCATGTAGGTTCTTAGCAGAAGGGAAATACATCGTATACGCATTTGAGGAATAATATAGAAAATTCCATAGTGGAAAGGCGTTTACATCAAATCCTTTTGTACGTTTGATATATAAGATAAAGGACTCGAATACATAAATAAGAAGCAAAATGATTTCTCCTCATATTTCCCCGAGAAAGAATCTGGTTTAATTAATGATAGATCTTTCGACGGAAGAAGATGTTAATAGTTCCCCCCAAAAGAAGGAACTCCGCACACCATCTGATCGAATGATACCGTTGTTTTATTTTTTTCCTAATCCATCAAACTTATCGTGAATCATAGGAATGCAACCAACAATCTCAGTTTTTGACAACTCCTTTCAGTTGGGCCCATGTCAGTCCGAATTTGGCCAATGTCAGTCACCTCTAAGAGATTTCCAGGTCCGCTTTGACCACCCAACTCTCCTGATCCCCTGCAGGTTCTAATTCCCAACTTGAGCGGATCCCCTGTGTTTCCCCTCAATGGTGATGTTTGGATGTGATTTCTTTGTTGATGTGGTCAGCTTGGATCTGGTCTTGGAGAAATAAAAGGATAAGGATAGAAACTGCAAATGCAAGACTAAGAGACGATTTATAACTAGGGTATTTAGAGAGAGAGGGGGAGAGATAGAGAGAGAAGAAGAGATAGAGAGAGAGGGAGAGAAAGGGAGAGAGAGAGAGAGGGAGAGAGAGAAGAGAGAGAGAAAGAGAGAGAAAGAGAGAGAGAGAGAGAAAGAGAGAGAGAGAGAGAGAGAGAAATCGCTTCCTGCAACTCTCCCGAATCCCATAACTGTCTATATCAAGACAATCCCTTAGTCATAATCCCAGTGTTTTGGATGCTGTGCATTAATTGGATATTCCATTTTTTAATTAATTGCCCGTCACATAAACCAACACGTAGATTATATATAGCAGATGAGCAGAATTGTTAGCCTGTAGCCTGATTTTTAATCTGAAATTCTCACTGTATAATGTTGCCTTCATGAGATATATGAAAGAATTGGGTTAAGTGCATTTACAAGGCAGGGGGTTATATTGAGAAACAAATGGAGTAAAAAAAATGCTTTTTTCGTCATTTGGCTACGGACTTGTTGATGGACCTCCGTGTGTTTGATAAGCTTCGTAGTTGATGCATGCATCTTAGGAACTAGTCTCCACATTCCAGAACAAAGAAAATACGAAGAAGGATGGAGGGTACACAGCCAAAACGTTATGAAAAAAAGAATGAGCAATAAAGACAAGGAAAATATTAGGACTAAACCACATCCATTTAATGAAGTACTCTGCAAAACAAAATTCAGGCATGAACCCTAACCCAAACTCTTTTTTGATAAGTTGATATGAGTATGTGCACGCGTGCGTAGGTGTGTTCATACATGTGTGTGTGTGTGTGTGTGTGTGTTATCATTTTTCTGATTCCTGATGCATTCTATAAAACCTATTTTTTGTCCATGAATATTTCTCAAAAATATGTATCGGGAATATCAGTTAGACTGAATGTCATCAACAGAGAAAATGAACTCAACGAGTTGGAAAGTCAGTTGGCTGCTTTTATCACATTCGTCTTGATACATTTGGAGAAAGAAATATGGATCTCATTGTCCCTACTCTTTGTCCAATCGGCTGCTATCTTCGAAAAGGTCTCATCTATGGCATGCCACGACTGGAAACAAAGAAAAGGGTAGATAGATGAATGCACTTTACCAATCCAATTAGTAGCAGCAAAATTACCGCTATGACCATTGTCAGTCATGGGAGATGGAAAGTCAATATTGGTTGTTTGTCCATAAGCAGTGTTTCCGCTTAGATGTGTAGCCGCGTGACCACACACAAGGAAAACTATAACGCCCGGGCAAATTCTGAAGCTGTGCACGAATCCAGGAAGTTTCAAATAAAGGAAAATTTCTTCAATAATGAAACTATGTGTCAGGAAAAATAATAGCTATATCGTTTTTATTCACCATAGCCTCATGGAATAAATAATGATGAATACACAATATCCGTACCCGGCTATATCATGAATCATTGCAGCCTGGATGTGTACCAAAGGTATTTATCTAAGAAGAAAATTGAAAATTATATCTTTCGTTTATGATCACCAGTAAAAAAAAAATACATCTTTTATCTAAAACTATCTTTAAAAATACTTGCACTAGATTTAGTCATTGTTGGTTCGAAATGACTATGAAAAAACCTAAAAGTACTTTTTGGAGAAAAAAAATTTTAGATGGTACTAAGTGGTATACAAATCTTCAAGGTAGTAGCCTCAAAAATGTGACCTGGGTCGTCTGGTTACACACACACACACACACACATGATGAAAAGGAAGAATCTGTAATCCCCGGTATTGGGTGGTTGGGTAATTTGTGGGGCTACGGTGATTTGATAAAGGGAAATCAGTACGCCTAATTGTTCTTTATTATAGATTTTCCTTAATCAGCAAGACACTTTTGTTTCATTAAGTGTAGACATCAATAAATGACTTTCCAATAAAACTAAAAATAAATATTTCCTCCATACCGCTTCCCAAGTTGTTCACAGGCCATTTAGTCCTGCAGAGGCCATGAGAAAATTGAGGAAACATTGTCTAAGAGACCTGTGAAAAACACATCGCTACGGAGTACGCATGTACTAAGGATTTATCTTGTTTTTGAGGAAATGCGTGCGTTTAGTATTTGTGAAAGAAGGTCATGAATATGTGAGAAGCTCAGAAACTGTCATCGGCCTACTGATTTCGAATAGTAGTGATAACACCCCCCATATATATATATATATATATATATATATATATATATATATATATATATATATATATATATATATATAACATTTGTTGGGATACCTTTCGAAAAAGCATATATCCATTTGTCCCTCTAGTGTGTTTCATCAACAGTTACCTTAATGATAATCTTGTCTTCGGCGATCATGACAGGAGACAAAAGGAAGACTGAATGGGTGCATGCATCCCCCGATATTTTTACCTTACCGATCTAATTAGTATCAACAACGCAACTGCTGCGACCATTATCAGTCATGACAGAAGAAAAGCCAATATTGGTTGCTTATTCATAAACAGTGTTTCCTCTGGGTTGTGCAACTGCACACAAAAAAATATGTCGTGCTTAGTAGCATCATTTGATTGCCGGCTTATGGAAAGATTGTGTGTAAAGATTGGTGAACGAAGAGAGAGAAAGATATAGGATTGAATAATAATGAACGAATATTAAATTAGAACCAATAAATCATCTCTTTCATTTTACACTTTTAATTAAAAGTAACAGAATTTTGTTCCGTAAACTTTAGACCAAAAGCAAATTATCGTCTTGAAAGTAAAAGGAAACATTTCATACGCACTTCAAGTCTTGTTACTAGAAGGATTTTTCGTCATGGCTGATTTTGAGGAGTACGTCAGAGAAACAACTTGAAAACATCTTGCTATGGAGTACAGATGCTTTAAGTTTTTGCTTTTGTTTTTGTGTTTTGCTGGTTTGGGGAGCAAAGGGTTTGTTTTGTGTTTTTGCGAAGATCATGCTTTTATGAACAGATTGGATTTCATGTTATACGACTGAATTCTTTTATTCTTTCAAAGTCTCAGGGCTGAAATGTTAGAAATTGGAGAAAATATCAATTTTGTGTTCACTGTGGGGGGCAGTGTAGTTGAAGAATGTTTTAAGGGCAAAAAGGGGGATGCACAAGGTTTTCTTTCTAGAACATTTTCAAGACAAAAAAGTGCCGATCTAACTAACACTTACAAATACGAGTGCATACACACACACACACACACACACACACACATATATATATATATATATATATATATATATATACACGATAAAGATGAAAAATACTTGTTTTTGACGATTTAATATAGACTGCTGAACAGTTCCACCGTGTGAGCTGAAATTGTGTGTTCTAGCGTAGCCTGACCCTAGGATGAACACAGGGTAGGTGCTGATGACCTCTGGTATCATTTACATATCAATCAGGTGTTTGGATATTTTAAAATCTAACTCCGACGGTTGCACCCGAAATGCTACACTTATGTGTACAAGGGTGAGCATCGTATTGATCGTACGGAAGTATGGTGACCCATGAAATACAATTCAGGTCAATTTAGGCATTTTCGACCAAGCTGAAGAGTTGCCATCCGTACTTTGAGAAAGTATGTGCTAGAATTTACAACATGACCTTCCAGTATTGATTACTTTTTACCCGGGCAACACCAGGTGTCTCAGTTGGTATATATATATATATATATATATATATATATATATATATATATATAGATAGATAGATAGATAGATAGATAGATAGATATAAATATAAATATATATAGATAGATAGATAGATAGATAGATATAGATAGAGATAGAGATAGATAGATAGGGAGATAGATAGGGAGAGAAGGGTAAGATGGAATATTCGTATCTGCGTCAGTAGCATACTTACACCTTTGTCAGGGGGTCTTGGTTCAAGCCCGACTGAAAGCTGTGATTTCCACTGTAGATTTTGAAGGTAGGAATGGTCTCTCCCCAGAAGATATATATCTATGTGTATGCATGTGTGTTAGAGACAGAGAGAGGGAGGAAGAGAGAGAGAAAATATGTGTTAGTTTGTGTAAGGTATCTCTAAATTTCTCAACCCTGATAGAGAATATAGATCAGCTAATTGCTGAACCAAAGATGTTTCTTCTTTTTCCCTTTTTCTTTCTTTCTCTTTGTTCAGGATAAAATCTTTAATGAAGATGTACGATACTTCACAAGATCATTTTTTCTTCTCTCATATTTTAAAAAATTATAAATATCTTATATCCATGTCAAAATTACAATTTCATTTTGTCAATATCGAGGGAGAGTTTGTATGTTTGTCCTCTCTTGACGGCTAAACGGTCCAATGTAGAATTACCATAATCAATATGTATAATTATTCGATACAGGGGAAAATTATAATGAAATTGATATCTACTACGATTTTCGAGTATATATTCAGTAGTTTTGCATAACTTGACACTGACGGAACCAATACTTGTAAGCTTACTATAAGCGCGTAGGAATCGCTTGTATAGCAGCTGGTTGTAATAAGGGCATCATAACCAGCTGCGATACAAGTCTTGACTTCTTACGCGAGCAAACGGATACTTCAGCTAGTTCTTTTATTGACTGCAATAGGCGTCTAAATTGAAACTCAGTGTTTCTCCTTATTCTCCCAATATCAATAAATTTACATTAGAGACTGACATCCGCACACTAATAACAGATGTCATGCAGTAGACTGTAATTTTGTCTTCTGTCATAAATATGTCTAACGTTCTTAGTAACCTTAAAGGATGATTGCTGCTAATGAAATCTGTGTTTGAGGGAGAGTAGTTTTCAACACGCAGTTAATAAGTTCCAACCCAGTGTCTTGTATTGGAAACGGTCATTTTGAAGGAAAATAAGCCACAGTTCAAAGAGATTATTTTACGTGGTCTTCCAGGGAGCTGGAACCATGGTACGGGGTCAATGAGGGCTGTGTATCCTCTATGAAAAAAAAATTGTAAAACATACCGAATCAAGCATTCATTTCTAATCACCGACTGAATAAAAATTTCCTCATAACGGCAAAAAAAAAAAATTTCCCTATGTAATAAAATCTTCTCTGAATTATTCAAGTCACAAATGTTTTGTTTATAATGCTTCAGCATCTCCAAGTTCTCCCGCAAGAGTTTTTGTATCCATTGCTTTAAACTATTCATCGGATGAAAATCTACCATAGCTAAGAAATCGGGTCAAATTTTTAAAAATGATAAGTAATTATTATGAAAGTAGACATTTCTCTCACATTAATAATTTGTTCTGGCGTCTTAGAAATCTGCTTTGATGAATAAACTTCGAATGGGAAAATGGAACATTTTTGCAATAGAACTAGTTGAAAATTAACATTTTAACCTGTGTTTGTCATCACAATGAAAATAGATATCGTGAAATTCTTTTTTCTGAGAAGGTGACCCGCTGCCCAAAATTGCTTCCACCCCCCCCCCCGGGTTTTCACTCAATTTTATTTGAAAGGCCGCTTGCGATTATTGCTTTACGCCTTCTTTACTGCAATACTTAGATATCCATCGTCGTATATCACTCAATTGTCTGCTGGAGCTTTTTTTCTCTAATTATTATCACATAGATATTTTTGTGAGAGTTAATACCACTTTAAAACCAGATATATCTATCCAGCTATTCGTGGAAGACTGCAAGAATATACAGAACCCATCATAAATATATGAATCAACATGCGTTTTCTTTGTATGTCTTTGGCTTTGAAAGTCAAAGACAGGAACTTCACTCAAAAAGAGCAAAATGTTATTGCAATTGATACAACAAGTCATGCATCTAGGCATGTGTTGCGATTTTGGATATTATATTTCAGAAGTTTTCTTGTTATTGAATTAAACCGCGTATTGTTTTTCTATCCTGCTAATTAAAAATCTTTATTTTATTTTTCATTCCA
>OY735218.1:4713057-4775557 GCA_963457665.1 Thysanoteuthis rhombus
AGATATATTTTTTGGCTATGTTAGGGATTGTGTAAATGGAGGGGTGATGAGATTAAGGAGCTACATAGGTATCAACCTTACAAGTTATCAAAAATGTGCTGGCTATGATTTGGACGAGTGGTACAACTGGCTAAGGTGGATTTTTCCTACGGGTCTGAGTGACTATATATATATATATATATATATATATATATATATATATATATATATATATATATATATATAATTCCTGCAATCTCTGAAAATTTGAGATTTTAAACTTTCTTAAAAACAAACAAGGAATACTTACTGAATAGAAAGAATGAGACCATATTACAGTGCAGGCATCCCTCTAAATTTCTTTTAATCAACTTGAAACAATACCGATAAATCATGAAGTAAAGTTGATAATTCGTCCCCATGTCCATCATCCCAAAAAATTTCCCATCACCATCATTTACCTTCAAACATGCCCAAACACATTATAAATTAAACATCAAGATTAATACCATCCACTAGAGCTACAAAAGGCACCAACAAGGGGAATAACATCCAATGCCAAGATACCTAGGTCAAGACAGAAAATACTCCCAGACCACTACTAAGCATCCTTGCAGGAATGACCCCTATATGGAGTTCAAACCCCTTTGACAAATGAATATCCCCACACCACCCACTACCACACTTCCAACATTCTCACCAAATCCCCAATAAATAGACCCAAAAAACATAGACACTCATTCGCCAGATGAGGCCAGAAGAGGGCAAAAACATGGGCTAGTTTGTGTAGCGAATCCACAATCTACTATATATATATGTATATATATATATATATATATATATATATATATATATATATATATATATATATATATGGCTGAGTACTCACTCGTCCACTATGAGCTACTACAGAAATGCTCTTCCAACTCTTGAATGGAGCAATCTGATGGATGGGGAATTATGCATTAGTAGATATATCGCTAATTTCGGTCCTATTGACCGTCCTGTTCTGAGTAAGGCATGAGTAAAGCGTCTGGGTCTAGGTCTGAAGCGAAGAGTTCGACCCTACCTAGTGGTACGGGAGGGGATACTGGATTGTCTATAGCCACACTGAAGAGTTGTAATACAACAGAACGGCTGTCTGTAGATGACATTCATTATATATATATATATATATATATATATATATATATATAGCTAATCCTTGGTTATGTGACCTATTGGCAATAGTTTATGCCACAATAGTTGATAGTCTTCATCAAAGAGTTATCTGTAGGTTTTTTTTTGACACGCTAATGTATGGACAGTTCAGTGAACAGTAAAATCCTAATTATTCCTATTGAGAAAACCAGTAGAACTAGTGTTGGGGAAAAGTTGGCAGATAATTTCCCAATATATTCATTCTCATCCTACTTCCAAAACCTTCTCCTCCGGCTGCACTGACAGAACGTGCCTCCCTCATTCGACCTCAGTGGGAAAGCACTAGAAGAGGAAAACAGTCTTAGACCTTCATTGACCCAGTCAAAGTAAATAACGACAACCTAGTCTTGCACAAGACTACAAGTGTTTGTCACCCGGTGCGGTTCGAACCCAATATACCGCAGTTATTGTCTGCTAGGCTAGTTGTTATTCTATGGCAAGGTGTACTTCAGCTTAGCACAACAGAAGACCCAACGAAGTACTCATTCAGGGTCTCCTTTGCTACAAAATAGAAATGGGCTGCTAAATTAGCCCGCTAACCATTACCTAACAATGAAGTGTCATCATAAAAGTAAATATAAGGGGGATGACTTTTATATTTTACTCAAGAATCATCTTCCCAAGAAAACTGATCTATTGTTTCGTTATTTGTAAGTGGAAGGTGATTGTACGCAATAACATTTGATAAGTGATAATTCTCTGAATTAGATTAGCTTTACATTCTCTCTTTATATAATAAGCGTTCACGTAATTGCCATTGCAAATTTACTGATATTCTCCCATCATGTTTAAACAGCAAGGGTAAACTAATTCGGGAGATTGTTCAAAGAAGCGATATCGTGTACATGTGCATTTTTTTAATTATTAATGAACAAAAAAAAAGCGAAGACTGAAACTCCAGGCTCTCCGGAGGATGTAAGAGATAAGGACAAAAGAGAAGATAGAAAAGAAAATCGTGACGTCAATAGATGAGCCCCGCCTCCTTACTATCCCGGAAGCAATGATCAAATTTAAATGGCAATGGTATGGCCATCTGGCAAGGATATCAGACAACTGCAATACATAATGACTCACGACATGGATCCCTCGAGATCATTGGCGGAATTGTGGCCGACAAAAATTAAGATGACGTCATGGTCTGGACAGAATCAGAGTGTTTTGACGCAAAAGCGAAAGACTATGGGGGAGGACTATGTCCAAGAACCGACTGTATATTGATGATAATGATGATGATAACTATAGCAGGGGACATCGTACAACTAAGTCAGCATAAAATACTATGACAATAAAACAGCCCACCCACTAACTTATATACGGTGATCCAAATTAGATTTAAGGGTTTTGAATTCTTTAAATGTAAGGTTAGAACTTATAACACTGAAATTTGACATTTTCATGAATCTTCTGAAAAAAAAAAAAAAGCTTAAAATTCACCCCATCCCAGAAAGTCAAGTGCTTACCATCTGTTGCTTAACGTAATTTGTTTTTAATAAGAATTTTTTCAAGTTCTCAATTCAAACCAGCACTTTCACCCGGACATTCAATCAGTAATTGAAAATGAGTTTGTCGAATAACTAGACAAGCTCAACTGCTGCAGGGTTAAACTCCACTCCAACTTCTATTCCGACTAAAGATGATTTATGCAAATTTTATTTTGTAAATTTTGAGCTGAATCGGCAAATTTGCATAATTTTACAAAAAAATAAATGGCTATGGAGCTTTAATTTAATCAAAACATGAATACAAAAGAACTATTTTTTTACAATCAAAGTTTATGTAATCAGGTGGGAAAGCATAAGCAAACATGAACATGTTTATCCTTCTGTCGTTGCTTTAAAAATACCATGGAACAATAGTAGCCGCCAAAGGCGGTGAAGGTGTTTATCTTTTTATGTGTGCGTTACAGTGTGTGTGTGTGTGTGTGTGTGTGTGTGTGCGTGTGTGTGTGTCCCAGCGCTCCTGGTCATACCCTTTTGTCTAAAAACTCGTTTACAATCTTGTATACTACATACTTGGCATCAGTACTCCATTGCATCCTTTTTACAAACGTTTTTTCAAGCATTTTTGATCAGTATACTTTGTTCATTTGACTTTGGAAGAATTCAGAAACTAAGAAAATGAGTTCTCCGTGAAATGAACATTTATCATCGTTTAAATACTGGCTGCCCTGAATTTATGCTTTCATTTACGCCGATCGACGATAGCACGTTTTCATTTTTTATCTCTTTGGTATTTTATTAATTAGGCTTTATTTATATACTCATTTATGTAGCGAAATAACAAGTTGATGTTACATGCATTGGCAAAAACCCATATTAAGATGTTTATGTAATTAATTCACTTTTCACCGATTCCCTTGGAAGGTATCCTTTGGAAGCCTGTAATTGTCTTTCTCTTTCTGGCTTTTCCTACTTGCTTACTTCCAATATTAGTTTTTAGTATTACAGTGTCATTCTTACAAAGCAATTTACCCATATTTGGGGAAGATTAATTCGAAGCAAACTTAAAGTGTCCCGGCCGGTGTTTGAACTCGTTTCGCCAAATCTTTTCTCAATACCGTTAACAGTTATGTCACTGGTATCTCCCTTATATGGTATTAATTGTATCATATGGCATAGGAAGGGTGCTCAGCGCCTGGGGACAAAGACAGTGCCCTTGGGCTGTTGTACTGTATCCTGAATGGGTGCATAAATAATTAATAACAGGTTCTATATAGCAGAAGAAATGCTGCCCTTCACTCGTGCACCCGGAGGCGACATCCCTCTTTTGACTGTCTTGCTACGCTTCGGATTGCATCATAATTATGATTACCGTTGGGATGCAGTTTCCTAGAAGATAGATAAGTATTGCATGATCTAATTTTGGAATTCATATTCTAGTCATCGGATCTTTACGCACTAAATATATTCTGCGATTTCTCAGCATCGTCTTACTTCTTATGTCTGCTTACACCATTAACTGCGTCACTATTTACATAATCATTCGAGCGATTGAGAGTTTTGACATATATTCAACAAATTGGAACCATGATAGTACAGGTTACATGAACATCTACTGTATGATAATGAATATCACCAGTCTGCTTCCAAGATAATTTAAAACCATTAAACCTCTTTATATTTTCATGTTGCCTTACTCGAATGAGCTGTAATGGACAACGGTTGATAACAAGGAAAACAACTAGGGTGTTCCGAATTTCAATTGTTTAAGGGTCAATGATCAAAGGTTTTTTTTCTTTTGTGAAACAGAGAATATTAATTTTAAATTCTTAGATTTAAGGAAGGGTAAATCCTCTTGTGGGCCCAAAGCAGTAATTACAAGGGCACAGCGCCAATCCTGTAGATCTTTCCCGGTACATTAGTGCGTGTGGGGTCGGGGGCGTGCACGCATACATGAATGCATAAGGGTGAGACTTCTAAAAAAAGAAGTATGCGAAAAGTTAAAGGGCGAAGGGCTTGGGAATTCTTCCCTGACTTTTATTTCGACGACAAAACGAAGTACAAAGAAGGATGAGTATTTCAGAAATGACAGAGAAGTCGAACTGTTTTTTTAGGTCATTACTTATAAGATATTTTGCAGATTCAATGAAAACAGAAATATAATTGTCGTTATTGGAGGTTAAACCCCTAACAGCAATGATGTCTACCCGGGAAGTTGGACCAATTCGCAAGTAAGATTCCGAATCGGGACATGACGTTGCCCAGACTGCTCAACACCGAAAAATTCATCGAGAGCGAACACTGTTATAGAGCAAAATGTCCTGCATTTTTTCTATAGGTGTGGGTGTAGAAATAGGGGCTTCAATAATAAACTTTGAAAGAGTCGTAAACCTATTCTTAATGATGAATAATCTTCAACGGTCGCCAACGGCACAAAAACAATGGTTCGAACAATTCTTAGAGACTTTAAGACTTCAATAGCGACGGTATCACGTCATCTCAAGCTAATAAGAAAATGTCTCGAAGTTGGGAAAATGGATATCACGTCAACTGAATAAAATACTTCATGACACAAAGTTTAGAGAATCGGGATATGAATTCTTGTAACATCCTCTAGATTCACTTGACATTTTTGCTGCAAACTGAGAAGTATGCAACGTGTGCATGAGAGAATCATGCTCAACCTTACTTGGAGAGAGCACAAGACAGCACAGTATATAAGAAAGAAAACAGGTGTTCGTAACATCATAAAAACTATTAAAAATCTCAAATGGCAATGGGTAGGCCATGTTGCCAGAATGAAAGACAACCGATCGATATCACGTCTCACAACATGGATCCCCAGAGATCGGATAAGAAACTGAGGCCGACAGAACACAAGATGGAGAGATGAATTTGACAGATTCAGGAAATACTGGCTCCACGATGCCCATGATAGAGAATCGTGGCGAATCCTAGGGAAGGTCTATGTCCAACAACGGACGCTAAATGACTGATGATGATGATGATGATGATGATGATGATGATGATGATGATGATGATGATGATGATGATGATGATGATGATGATCTTTTCAAGCATTTGTAACTTCATACCCATAATAAAATATTCAATAATAAGAAAAGCATGCTTTTACTGAATTTGTGACCACGAAACCAACAGAATTTTATAAACATAAATATTACCATTAGAGAATCGTTAACAAAAGGGTCATTGCTTCAAATGGATAAAATCTGATTGGATATTTTCCGGTTTTATTGTTTATATTATCCTGCAACGCATCTTTTAAAAAAAGCGTCGTTCCATTAGGTGACAACAAAGAATTTATCGAACTAAGCTTTGAACGATAAAAGACTAAATATACCAAATTTATTATCATATTTGATCACAATATCCAGGTAAGAAAGATCTACAGCCTTGAAAATCAGTGCTCTTAGGTATGCATGAATACCGACCACTGATTGAAGAATATACAACTAACTCATCAACCAGACTAATTTCGCTTCTTGAGTAAGGTACTGGATCATCATCATCATCATCATCACCACCACCACCATCATCATCATCATCATCATCAGTCTTTTAACGTCCTTCATTGGACACAGACCTTCCCCAGGATTTGCCACACTTCTCTGTCATGGGCGTCGCGGAGCCAGTACTTCCTGAAATTGTTTAGCTCGTTTCTCCATCTAATATTCTGCCGGCCTCGGTTGCGCATATGATCTCGGGGTATCTATGTCGTGAGTCGTGATGTCCATCGGTTGTCTGCCATTCTTGCAACATGGCCAGCCCACCACCATTTGAGATTTCTAATGGATTCTATGATGTCCCTGACTGTTGTCTTTTGTCGGGTATACTGTGCTGTCTTGTGGTTTCTCCATGTGAGGCACAGCATTATTCTTTCATGTGCACGTTGCATGGTTCTCAATTTTCGGATCTGTCTCTTGGTTAGGTTCCATACTTCAGCTCCATAAGTGACTATTGGGAGGATGCATTGGTTATACACCCTTCTCTTTAGGATTAATGGGATCTTATTATTTTTGAAGGTTGAGCTAGCTCTGCCAAAGGCTTGTCATCTTAGTGTGATTCTTCGCTTGATTTCTTCTTCTTTTGAGGGTCTCATGGAGATTCATTGTCCTAGGTAGATGTAGTGATCTACTTCCTCTAGTTCTGTGTCCTCGATTTTGATCTTAGTGTTTTCATCTCCAATGTGGTTGTTGCACATGATCTTCGTCTTGCTGAAGTTCATATTTGGGCCGACTTTCTTGCTCTCCTCATTTAGTTCATCTATCATAAGTTGGAGGTCCTAATAGGATGAAATGAGAGCAGTTGAAGTCTTAAATTCTTCAAAAAGTCCTTCAACTTTCGATCAAAGATCTGTGGATAGCTATCGCTGATGATAATTCTCTGTTACTTAGAACAGGTTTGGGCCCCTTGGAAGTTACTTTTCATCAGTATCCATACCTAAACATATCAATCCAATATTGAGCAATTCGCACAGTTGGAGTCTTCAATTCCAATACTTTGTTGACGTTATTAACAGTTTGAACAGTATAACCAAATAATTTGGAATCGTACTTTGAAATTAGACTAACTTCTTGGGTTATAACCATTGCAGTTGAGGGAACACCTGCAAGGATGACTGAATATATCTTCATTTAGATTAAGTCTGAGAAAAAGCAATTTTATTGGCAAATCATTAACTCGGGGCATAATTTTCTATGGTGTGAAAAATATTTCAAGTGTTGCGACCCGATGATAATAATATAATGTATATGAAATTGACTAAATAGTTGCTTATTTCTCACGGTAATAGAGCCCTGATAAAAGCCCAAATAGTAAGTGCTAATATCCTGGGTACGCCCTCTCCACTTGGAAGATTGGTATAACACGATATACAGAGTCCTCATTTCCTTCCATCTGGGATCGTGATCATCTAAGCTCAATAATTCTTTTTAAAAACATGGTATCAGTCGGAAATGACAGGATTATCTACGTATGGATAAAGACATCTTTATTTTGGTATACATTGATTCATTGCAAACAAAAGACGTATAGCTCGAAAGAAATTCATTATTCTGTTGACTTTCTACAACTTTTCATCTTTTCTTCTTTTGATTTGGAACAATAAAGCAATAGGTATGAACAAAAAAAAATGAAACCTACATCAACGGTAGCAGTAGTAGAAGTAGTATCACCAACAGTAATTATCTGCCCACTTTGCCGGTTGCAGCCAATTCCGTGTATATATATATATATTTGCAGCACTGCTTCCCTCTCCCTCTGTCTGATTGCTTCAGAGTGACCATGAATGTCACAACTAACAAAGGAAATAACAACGGGTGTCTGTATCCTAAGATTAAAGCGAGAAGCCTTGTCTTTGAAATTAGAGAAATAGAACCACCAATCATTCAGATACGTGTAAAATCTGAAACAATCAGTGTTTTCAATTTTTAGTATTCCGTGTAAATATTTCATATCCAGGACACGAAATTGTTTCAAAGAATTTTTTTTCTCCTTTGAAAAAACCAACACAGACACTCTGATCCACATAATAGAGATTTTTCAAACGAGGTCACAGCAAGATAGTATTACAAATAATCCCTAGCGGCTTCGCTTTCCTGCAGCAAAACTAATGTTATATTCAAAAATCATATTTCAATTGAAAGAAAGCAGGCATTGACACGAGGGTAAGGGACTATTACTTGAAAATTTTCTGGTCATGTAATCCTGGGCAACACAATTTACAAAACTGATCTATATAAACATGTGTGCGGATCAAATTTCCGAGACCAAAGCCGAGGAGACCGGATAAAGTTTGTAACATTAAAAGGCGATTCTGATAGAATTATAAACCAAGAATATTGTTTCATTTTGCCTCCTTCACTGGCCATTATTATACGGAAAGAAACTAGTATTAAATTACTATTTTATACTAATCTTGACCCTCATAAGTACTGTTTCGTTATAAGTTTTATTATTGATAAACTATTTTACGATCTTGTGTTTAAATTATGTGATTGAATGGGTGGGGGCTTTGCTTGTTAGCCCAGACCAAACCGTCTATAATCCAAAGTATGGAAGTACGAAAGGAAGAAAAAAGATTAAGTTGCATTCTCTTTCTCTTGCAGACTAGAAACATAATTCATGGTGTATGGATTTCAACTTTAACAGAAATTTGAACTTTGAGAATCAAAACATTGCAACCTTTCTTCTGCAATGGTCAGTCTTAAATACATTCCTAGTTCGTAGTCCGTTTCACGATGTTAAAAAGATGGGTTTTGTATGATGTTTTTGGAAATTAGCAAACCTGTACATTTTTTTTAATCTTCAGATGGTGGGGAATCTGGAAATTAAAGTTGGTAATTGTGCAGACACCTGCATGGCCGCTATTTTGAATTCAAAATCATTCAAAATCGTCTCCTAACGTTTGTCATTAGACATGGACCTTCTCCAGGAGTCGCCAAACTTCTCCATCGTGGGATTTGCGGAGCCAGTACTTTCTGGATTTGTCTAGCTCGTCTCTCCATCTAATACTCTGTCGACTTCGGTTGCGCATATAATCTCTAGGGATCCATGTCGTGAGTCGCAATGTCCATCAGTTGTCTGGCATTCTTGCAACATGGCCAACCCGTTGCTATTTGAATTTTTTAATGGATTCTATAATGTCCCCAACCCCTGTCTTCTCTGTACTGTGCTGTCATGTGGTCTCTCTATGTGAGGTTGAGCATAATTCTTTCATATGCATGCTGCATGCTTCTCCGTAGGCGGGTCTGTATCTTGATTTGGTTTCATTATTACTCAGATTCAGTATATATTACCATTCAAAGTTCAGGTATATTAGCAAGACTATATTGGAATCCTTAGAGCGTGGGGAAACAGAAAGATCATGTTGGTATTTGTGAAGACAAATACATGGCCACCATTTTGTATTTTCAAAATAGACATCGTAAAATATCTAAATCGTGCTATCTCTGCTATAAGTCTGCTTATAAATTGAATTAAATAGGCTTATCGTATGTTTTCTGAGGCAACGAATTCGATAGTAGCCTCGAAATAGTGCTCAATCTTACCAAAAATCGATATAAAGTAATTAAATAGTATTATCTTCTCACTTGTGATATAATTTTATTTCATAAAATCCATATTTTGCAGAGTTAGGTTCACTATGTATTTCTGTTCAACGCTTTTGTATATTAGCCAACCTTTACGATTTCGAAATATTCAGAACAATGGTAGATTGAATAAAATTGGCATTTGCACGGATACAATTATGACTACTATTTTGGATTTTCAAAATGACTGCTGTAAAATGCACAATTCACGCTATTTCAGTTTCTTGTCAGTTTATAAACTTAATTAGATTTGCTAAGTCTGTTTTTTTTGGGTCAGAGAATTCAGTAATGAAAATAAAAATAAAAATAGTGCTCAGCATTCTTGGAAATCAATAATAGGTAATTTAAACCCATCATCTTCAACATTTGTGATATATCTTTATTACTTCGCATCTGTCAGGTTCGCTATGTATTTCTATTCAAAGGTCATAATCTAGTTCGACCGGTGATCAGTATTCCAGCCTCAAAACAGGAAAATTATCATATTTTCACAAACTACAAGTTTTTGTTGAACAAAATTTGCAAATCGTACAAGTAAATCCTGTAATAACAATCAGACTTTTGCGATTTTCCTGTTTTGAACAAACATTCAACTTTCTGTTCTTTTCTAATATGCCCAATGTGGATTTTTACATAAACATCATCCGAAATTTAGATTGACCTAGAACTTCATAAACACACGTGGTTTCGAAACTGAGCTCTGGGGATTCCCGGATGATATAAACATCATCTGAAACTTGGAATAAGATGAACGCATATAGAATAAGATGAAGACAATTGTACATGAATTCAATACAAGTTTAAGACTTCTCACATTATTTCATCCACCTATATTATTTGAAATCGGATCACATAGCATCACTTCATTTCTTTTTTGTCTATTTTTTAATGTATTTGTTCTGAAAGATTGTACTGTTTTCTTCATACTGTGCTTAATGTGTCAGTTGTTGAGACTTGTTTCTGGGACCCAACAAATATTCGTCAAGAGGCTACGAGGATGCATGAATATGGTTATAACTTCCAAATGTTCTTCATCTTTCTGTATTACATGGTGAATCCACAATTTATGATCAGATATACGGACATCATAAATAAATAGAGCGATTGAAACGGGCAAAAATATTCAATTCCATATAACAAGTGCATTGGTTTTCCATCTTCAAGGCAGATTTGGTTGTAACCTTTATTATGTTTTGTGGCTCGAAGATGTTCCTAGGGCCTGTTTTGTGTTCTACAACCTTTTCTCCATATAATGGTCAATATGAAGTTTTTTGGTGCATAAACAGAATTCTGAAAGCTGGTTTGATCGTGGAGAACATAATTAACACTCGTGCAAATAATCTATTGCAAATTGAAGACTTTTCATATTATTTCATCTACCTACCAGAGGTTTTGAAATTAGGCTCTGTAGACCCTTTGGAGAATATCAAAGAATGAAAGAGCAATATGCTGTAAAAAAGATCAAGGCTACCATACTGCATTACACTGATCCTTCTGATGTAAAAGACCATCAGCATCATTGCTTTATGGCCCATGTAGAAGTTCTCTGACTATCAGGACATTGTTTGCCCTAGTTGGATCAATCCCTCCTTGGACAGAAAAGTTGAAGCGAATGAATTTCCTGGGAAAGCTGGAGAAATGAAACAAATCAAAATGCACAAGTACCAACATCTGAAGATCATATTGATGGAGCAGAAACATCTTTGACACTTTCTGAGAGTCCAAAACTGCCATTATCGATGAAATGGTATACGTCTTAGAGATAGCAAAGACACCAGGACAATCAGCAGAATCAAAAATTATGGCCAACATACATGACATGACAGACTCCTGGTTTTATCGGCAGGTTTCCACAATGATAATATGGTCTTGACAACTTCATAACTGATTCTTTAAATGTCAAAAAAGGAAAGGAACGATTAGGCTCACTTCCCATTCAGGACCAGATCGCCGACGACACAAATATGAAAGACAAGCCAATGAGACGCTTCCTATTTCACGAAGGGTTAGTTGTCACGTCAACATTAAGCTGCAAAAGAAGAAATCGCAAATTGCAGTTAGAAAATTGAAGCCTTGGAGAGGATGATACGTTGATGATCAGCTCAGCAGCAACTGTATCACAATCCTGAAGCATGGTTGAACTTCTTCAGCTCTGATACCGTTGTCTCGAGGTGTAACTGTAGCACACAACGACAAGCTCTGCAAGCGTACTGCCATGTGTATGGTATCAGGCACTTTGGAGAGTAAGTCACTGCGGGTTGCCTTGAAACGAGACAAGGCAGCAGAGTTACCATTATTCTGCGCATTCATCAAAGCAGACAATGTTGGAAGATTCTTTGGATTGAGCAATGCCAAGAGGTTTTAACAGTAGATGAAAGTTTACAGGAAGATCATTCCGTCACGGATGAAAAAGACAGGGGAAGTGAAGGATAGAATGGCATTTTATGCTTGATTTACTGACCAGTGGGCATTCACATAACAAGTGTTACTGACCTGTGGTGGCTTCTTTTTTACAAACATCTGGCAGAAAGAAGTTGGTGGGTACTTTGAACGTGTTTGCGTACAGGGTAGCATATCGTGCCATTTAATCGTTATGTGGCAACGTCTGTTCGAATAATTAAAGAAAGCAATTATCAGAATGAACATGGTGAGATACTACCTACCACCACGAGGGTTCCACCAGTCCCACAGGTCATTGTAAAGTTGATCAAGGACCAGTGTGAATCCTATTGAACAACAGAGAGATGTTCATGCAGGAGACAAAACTTGGATCGTGCACACCTTTGTTTGTGAGGAATGACACAAACTGTAATTCGAAAATCCAGAATGGCGACCATGCAGGTATTTGCACAAATGGACACATTGATTTTCGGATTCTCCATGTTTTAAAGTTTCCAGAAGTGTAAAGTTTGGATAATCTGCAAAATCTTTAAACAGAAATGTAAAGTGGACCTGGCAGCTCAAAATATGTATTTTCCGAATGAGAAGATGATAGTTTTCAATTAGGTTTCATTGCTTTTATGTAACTCGGGATTGGTATTTAGAGGCTGTTATTGGATTCCCAGAAAACATACGATTAGCATGCTTAATTAGGTTTCTAGGTTGACTATAAGGTGAGATAGAAAAACTTGAGTATTTAATGGCGGCTTTTTAAAAAATTATATATGGTGACCATGTAGATATCTATACAAATGCCATCGTCATTTTCTTTAATTTTCCCCGCCCTGAATATTCCGAAAACATACAGTTTTGATAATCTACAAAAACTTTGAATGAAAATTCATAGCGAATCTGATAGTTCAAAATATATATTTTAGGTAATAAAGTTATATCGCAAAGGTAACAATATATTTTTTTTAATTGCTTTTTTTATAAGTGTTACATGATATCCACCACTATTTTGCAGCTTTTAATGAATTTCTTCAACCAGAAAACATGCAATTATCCAATTCAATCATGTTTCTTGGCTGACTAGAATCTGTGATGGCACAAACTATTTTTACGATGAGCATATTGAAAATCCTGAATAGGAACCACACAGGCGTCTGTACATATGCCAACATTATTCTTTTGATTTCCCAGGCGCTGAAGATTCCAATTATATATAGTTTGGCTAATTTACAAAATCTTTCGACGGAAATACATAGTCAACCTGAATGATAGTGCAAGACATGTATTTTATGTTAGTCATTTCGAAAATCCAAAATGTCAGCAAGCCAGGGGCTAAGCAAATGCAAACACTACCCTTTGGATCTCCCAAGCCATAAAGACTCTAAAATGTATAGATTTTCTTACGAACGAAATGTTTATACGAGATCATATAGTGAAGCTGACTAATTGTACATTTTATGTTAGCCATTTTGAAAATCCCGAATGACGGCCATTCAGGTGTCTGTGAAAATGCCAACATTGATTTCGGGATTTGGCATGCTCTGAAAATTCTAAAAATATATTGCTCTGTTGATCTCCAAAAACATTGTACGAAAATACAGCAAACATGACTATGGGTTCCAGATCTGTCCATTTAATAGGTTTGCTCGAAGGAAAAGGTAACGCTGTCAAAAGTTTGAAATTAGAATTTTTTTTTAATAACAATAGAGATCATTTCATATCTTTTCTCGTTTGATCAAAGTTTTCACAATCGGTTGAAATTGATATTCTGCGTTTATTTCGTTATCCCAAACCCTCTTTCACAGCAAGATTACAGGTCAGAGGAAGGGTTTTCTTTTTCATGGTTGAGAGCAGTGGAGTCGGTATTTTTGTCTCTTTCCGGCAAGCGAAAGAAATACAGCACGATCACTTTTTTTTTCTTTTCATGCTTCCGTACTTGAAAATCGGTGGACATTTTCTATAGTTATTATATAGATGGACTACGAAAGTTTTTTTTCTCTTTCTCAATTACCTTTCAAGTTATTATGGTATAATTGTTAAAAACTAAACTTTTTAGCTATAGTTAGAGGTGCCTTATATTCTGGTAGGTACATTACATATCCATACTAATATTAGAGCATTTTGCTTTTTTGTTAGTGCCTCTTTCACGCTTGAAATACGAAGATTTTTTACCTAAAATTTGGCATGTACACTCGCAATACATCAGACATAAGCTATGTGGGGTTGATCCTGGAGGTCATCCAAGGTCATCATAGGTTGTTTCTAACAATATCTTTATATTATAATTCCCCCCTATCATTCTTTTCAAAAATGACACGAGGTTTTCATGCAATAAAATTAATTTTTATATAAGTTTTGGGCGTTTTTGGTCGCATTTTGACGAAAAAGCATGAACAGTAATGATAGCAAAAGTAACATCAACACAGCCGTTCGAATCAGTTTTCTTAAACTTTTTCTTTTCTGAACGCACGAACAATATAAACCCGAAAGCAGATCAATTTTAAGATAAAGTCGAAAGTAATCATTTTGTCATCCATCTTCTATCAGACGAAGTAATGTAAAACATTATTATTACTTTTTGACTCATGTGAAGATTTGTTTTACGAGTCGGGCTTACACTGGGTCGCGTTCATAGAAATATGACTAGCATGCCTACTCGGTCATGTGGTCTATTGTTCTCGACTGCCTCTGATTGCTTACTCATTAAAAATGAGATGGCGTAAAATAATTGTCAACACGTGAATATTAAATGATGTTAACTTGCACGTTTATAAAGGCAAAGACCAGAAAATACGAAAGGCGGACGTAATAAAAACCGACAGTTTTTACTCAAAGGCTTAGGAAATTTGTTTTTAATAACAGTGAACAATTTGCAAGCTTCAAATTGATGGGAAAAAAACGAAAGTTTTATAGTCCGGTAACATCAAAGTTCGTTGTTTGAATTCTTGAGAATCTTGGTTATTGAAAGGACGGATAAAAAAAATTATTCTGACGTTTTTCTGTGTTCAGTCTTCGAGCCAAGTGTGTAAATAATATTTGTGGGGAATAACAGGTCGTAATAATCATCTTTAAAATTTAACGAGAGATTATTATTTTATTATTCTAAAGTAAAATGACTGACACCTGATTAAAATATTCTCCTAAATATAACTTATTTCATCTAAAAGTATTTCTCAGTTTATTACCTCTACCATATTAGTACAAATTCAATTTTCGAATCTATTCTATTTAAATAAGCCGCATGAAACGATATGATAAATACCCTTATTTCTGTTCTCCAACGTTTTGTCTTTTCATCTATTCGCCTCCATCTTGATCCCCATGTGATGGATATGTCACATGACCCAGTAGTCATAATATTTCTATGGACGTGTTTGGGCTCTTAATATCATAATATCTGGTCTTGTGGGGTTCGTGGACATCAATCATTTTTGTCTACTCCCTTTCATACAACTTAGAACATATTCTACTTCTTCGAATAAAATCAAAAATTCTAAAAAAAAAGGTTTACTTTCACTTATTTGAATGTTGACATTTAAATATCCGTTATATATGAGATGCCTGAAGGAGAATCATAAATAAATGAATAACCAGTAAAAGTTGAAGACATATTTCGTGCTTTTAATCAATAAGTACTCAAAATAGAAGGAAGAATGTTGGACTTAGGGGCCAATTCTCGATGTGATTATGATACTGAACAGAACACTCACTTCCTGTCCATCGTACGAGTGACCGAAATCATTTTTATAATAATTAGAAATAAAAGAATTCCCCGAAAAAAATTTCCACATAAGAAAAAATGGTACTCTCTTACGACGGATGAAAAATAAGGGTGTAGTTTAGCATTATGAGTCACATCATAATTAGACCCCTTCATTGAAAGTGAAAATCTTAAACAACCGAACAGCAGCACAAAACGCGTGCACATGAGAGAATCATGCTCAACCTAACATGGAGGGATCACAAGACAGCACAGTATATGAGAAAGAAAACAGGCGATCGTGACATTGTACAAACTATTAAAAAACTCAAATGGCAATGGGCAGGCCATGTTGCGAGAATGAAAGACAACCGGGATCCCCAGAGATCACATAAGAAACCAAGGCCGACAGAACACAAGATGGAGAGATGAACTTGACAAATTCAGGAAATACTGGCTCCGCGATGCCCATGATAAAGAATTGTGGCGAATTCTGGGAAAGGTCTATGTCCAACGAAGGACGTTAAAAGACTGATGATGATGAGAATAAATGGATTTGTTTCTAGTTTGCAAGAATATTCAAATTCTAGACTTTCTGATTTTGATTAATAAATTTCATTTTAAGGTGTAATGCACTGCTTCAAAATTGATGGTGAGAAACTGCAATCACTTCGCACTAACCTGATAAATAAAAGTTTTGTAGATATTGGGATATTTTCGTGGAAAAACTTTTATTTTGGTCCTTATGGTGGTAGGATTTATTTCATGATTTTTCATTTCACACCGCTGAAGAAAACAGTGCAAATGACGTATTGCCTGACACTCTGCTAGAGAGGCACTGTACCATTGCTAGACCGCTTCCTTCACGCTAAAGATCTAAATAAATTGAAAAAAATCAATGATTTTTGTCTACTTCCTTTCGTACAATTTATATATATATAATTTTTAACACAGATTTTCTTTCAACACACTGACGATATATATATATATATATATATATATATATAATATTTACAAGGATCAGCATTGTAAGGCAAAAGGGCAAAAATGGAGAAATGCAGGATAAAAAAATATAGAATGCTTCTCTTTCTCATCAAGATCGTTATTATCAGCTTTTAAATTCCTTTTTACGAACATAAACCTTCCCCAAGATCAGTTGGAGTTTGTATAAAACATGAGGAGTGATGAGCCAAACTTTTCTAGTTGATTTATGACGTGCTAACAGAGGCAGATTGATCTTGGTATGGCAGATCAATCTAGGCTGTCTCAACAACATAGAACGTGCTCGGTACAGTCTTTAATTTCTCCAGAGCACGTGAGCTTTTTGGTTACATCTGTAATAAACGTCGTTGTTTTCTGAGAATTTCGAAATTGATTTTTTTTTCTTTTAATCTTTTTCGACTCTAAATGGAGATATTAATTCCGACCTTAAAATAACAACTGTCAGTCAAGTAAATCGGAATTCGAGATCATGGCTTCTAACAAGTCGAGAACCCCGGCCACTGGATAGTCAGGCTCATTAGTTACATTTTCTCAAGCAAAAGGAAGCTTAAATTTCAATGATTTTTTCACTTTGCCATTGGTTACCTTGGAAAAGCAGAAAAATGTTCCCCGTACAGCATGACGGGTGAAACGAAGATTTTTCTCTTGATGGCAGGAGACCCATGCATTGTAGCAGTTGTGAATTTCGACGTGACTGGGATACTTACCCAACGCCCAATATTGGTTGACTTAAAGAGCTAAGTGGACCCAACTTCCCTGTAATTGATCCAGACGGTTGAATTCATGTCTTTTCAAAGAGCACCTGGTATTATGCATTCATTGTATTCGCTTTAAGTACATTGGCAAGGTGCTCTTTAGTACGTCTCCATTCATACCAAATGATTTCCAGTCGATCGTTATCCTTAGGTTGACGAATATATTTACATGGGTCAGAAAAGCAAAATTGGTTACTTACGTCACCATAAACTATTGATTCCATTCTCCGTATTTGGAAAAAAGAGGTCATTAACCGCCAATCGAAAAAGTAATACGATTTTGTAAGTTTCAAAGACGATAAGAAAAGATCTAATTTAAGTGTCATTTAAAGAATGGTAATAGAATAGACGCCGAGTATCTGAGTAACCTCAGATTTGCAAACAACATAGCCCTTTCCGAAGAGAACCTACACGACCTCCAACTCATGATAGATGAACTAAATGGAGAGCGCAAGAAAGTCAGCCTACACATGAACTTCAGCAAGACGAAGATCATGTGCAACAACCACATCGGAGATAAAAACACTGAGATCAAAATTGAAGACACAGAACTGGAGAAAGTAGATCACTACATCTACTTAGGACAACGAAATCTCTGTGAGACCCTCAAAAGAAGAAAAAATCAAGCGAAGAATAACACTAGGGTGGCAAGCCTTTGGCAGAGTAAGCTCAACCTTCAAAAATAAGAAGATCCCATTAATCCTGCAAGGAAAGGGTGTATAACCATTGCATTCTCCCAATAGTCACTGAGGGGGCTGAAACATGGAACCTAACCAAGGGACAAACCTGCAAATTGAAAACTATGCAACGTGCACATGAGAGAATTATGCTGGGCCTCACATGGAGAGACCACAAGACAGCACAGTACGTCCGGGAAAAGACAAGAGTCAGGGACATCTTAGAATCCATTAAAAAGCTCAAATGGCATTGGGCTGTCCATGTTGCACGAATGGCGGATAACCGATGGACACCGTGACTCAAGACATGGATCCCCCGAGATCACATCAGGAATTGAACCTCCTGCGTGTGAAACAGACGTGCTAACCATTACATCATCATTAAAATAGTGGAGTTTGCCCGCTGTGTTAAATTTAACGTTGTCCAGAGACGTCGTCCACCAATTTCTATTTGACCTTGATAGACTTTTGTCGTATGTCTGCGGATTTGTTGGAAATAACACATCAAATGCTGCCCAAGTTTGTGGTTTGATATGGTACACCTCTTTCGTCACTCCCAAAAGAAAAAGGCTCAGAAAAAAGCAATATTCACAGAAGATATATATAATTTCTAATAGGGTATTAATTATTTTCCAATATATATATATATATATATATATATATATATATATATATATATATATATATATATATATATATGTAATTCCTTGTCATTCACAGGTTTTCCGTTTGTGGTTTCAATAATCTGCAGTTCAGTCTTGAATAATGTGAGGGGAATATTTGGGGGAGGGGTTTGCAGGGTACCGGGAAAAACCACATCATAGAAAATACGCTGGTATAATCAGAAGGTGAAGAGTTTACGAAAGTTTAAGGATTCATAAATGCATCATAATAATCTGAGTAAATAAACATAATACAAATTGTTGCGGTTGATCAACTATAAATTATTGCCGTGGTCGGAAGTTTGTTTACCCTTGCGAACCGGTTAGAAATTATATAAGCTCTTTTTAAATTTGTTGGTTTTGTAGGCCAAATTGATTTGGGTGAGCAGCAAAACATATCCGCATATTTAGAGCAGTTGCAGTGGCCTGAAATGCCAATATATATATATATATATATATATATATATATATATATATATATATATATATATATATATAATATATATATATATATATATATGTAAGCTTGAACTTGGTTCAACGATTTCATTATCACTGCTGTTAACTGTTTGGCCACCCAACCCCCCTGTTGGTTATTTATGGCAACATGAATAATTGCTTTCCTTCTGCCAAATTAAAATAGGAAAATAGGTCATTAAACTCGAAGCGAAAATATTCTGGATTCCGAAGACGATACATAAAGGACCCTATTTCAAGAGTCGATAAAAAATGTTAAAGATATATGGTTTATTTCCGATTAGGGATTGTATTCCTTTCTCGGTAGAAATTCTTGTTTGCCCCAGAATAACCGCCTTCGTTTCGAAGTTCGAGTGAAACACAATCAGTCGTGAATAGTCACCACATGACTCAAGATAAAGACGGATTTATGAACCTTTTGTCACCCCATCATGAAGAGTTACGGGCCCTGCCCATTTTTTCTACGTTGTACTTTGAAAGGGTGTCTATTATTTTTATATCAATAATAAAAAGTTAACGCCCTGAAATGAACAAACAGTGACAAATCAAGCTGAGTTCTGATCACAAATTCCTGGTTTTTGACCGAAATAAAGGAAAGGCAAAAGCGAGCCAAACCCTTGTAAATAGTCAGTCTTCTTTTCATTTGCAAAGTCTGGCATAAGGTCATTTCTTGCCTACATTATCTCCTTTGGATGAAATAACATCAAAACACAGGTTCTGGTTCAATCGCTGTATTCAAGCTGGGTTGAGCTTGATCAATATTTAGATAAGACCGTTTGAGAACAAGATGTACCGTAAGCATTTGCTGTCTGTGCATGAATTTGGTCACCCATATTAGTCCGACATAGAGTCATATTGAACCACTGTGGAGAGGTATTTGAATATCTACAGTATCAGGTGTTCCTAAGCAGTTACCAAGCTTAGATTCTGCTGGTGATCAGAGGAGAACTGTTACTATCAGAGCAACTCGACTGTAAGGCAAATGGATATACTTCCTGAGTAAAAACAGAACGGTTGATTGACTTCCTCTACGGAAGAATAGTGCAATCAAGGTTTTTAAAAAATAGGCCAAGCATTTTCAGTTCTATAAGAGATATCAACACCATAGAAAACATACGGGCGCTTGTTAAGAACAAATTTATGGGAAGGAAATTTGGAAACACTGACCAACTGGGAGAATCATTCAAAAATGGAACCACAATGCAGCACAGTGTGAGCAACTATCAGAAAGCTTGACCAAACAGTTCAATTTTTATGAAGAAAAACAAGGGAAAAGCTATCCCAAACTAAAACGTACTCTGCATATAACCATTGCATGTGCTATTGTATAACACTGTCGGATATACAACCAATCATTGTTTGAATAAAACCGTATTTGTCAACAACAAAAGAAGTATTCAAAAAGCTTGACTCAATTTTTGGATCCAAGAGTGTAGAAATACACTTTGTTGCAATAATCTCCTTATGAAAGGTATGAAAACATCTCTTATTCCTCCTACCTAGCTATGAGTGAATTATTAGACAGGCAGGGCTCGTAGTCATTGTTGGCAACCGATTTAAGAAAAGGACAAAGCAGAATTTAAACCCCCAAAATTCAACTTTCTCACGGGATTTTACTGAAAGTTGATTCAGTCGATAGAGGTGACAATCCGTGAAGCGTTTCAAAGTATGAAGAGTAGGGCGTGACACGCTGGCAACCCTGGTCATAAACTGCATCCCGATCAACCCTGGCCTTCCTGGAAGCTCTATGCAACTCAGAATCACTTTATTCCGAGTCAAGTGGAAGCATTAACTCGAGAACCTGCAGTAAAACTTCACTACTCAGAGCTTAAGACATGATCATCTTCGATTCTGAAGATGAACTTCATCATAATTAATTTGAGTTGCTGTGTTTCTTGACCTCGTAATAATTATTTCCTTTCACATTTTCAATATATTTCAATATCAGTGCAACAATTTGCAATATACGTTGAAGCAAAATGTTTAAAACGCCTGACTTCCTGACTTCAGTAAAGTCATTAAACATACGATGTCTAAGTGATGCTTTTCTTACTTCATTACAACGGAAAATATTTCTCTTTAATATATATATATATATATATATATATATATATATATATATATATATATATATATATATTACTTTTTATCCTATTTCCCGTGCTTCCAGCCTGTTTCTTCACTTGGGACCAGAACGTGTGACAAGATAATCATTTTTCAAATTTCATTTTTGGATGAAGTATTGCAACATTATTATTAATTTTGACAAGTTTTTACCTTCATCATGATTTTTAGCTGCTTTTATCACAATTTAGTATCAGACCGTGATTGTATGCCTTCGATTAAACAGTTCAATCAGGAAAAAAAAAGCAAGCCCACGATGAGAATCGATCTCACATCCTCTAGCCAGGACGGTGCTAGTATATTCCTGGTGTCTTTTTATCATTCAGCATCGGGTGCTTCAACAGAGGCTGATTTTACGTCTTAAACCTAACTCCTCTTAACCGATATTCCACACTTGTTGATGTTTACGATTGGGTTTTTTTCATTGCTTTCATCACCATCATGAACTATTATCTGATCTGTGCCTAGAGTAAGATGACCCTGGACAAAGCAATATCTCATGACAAGTTCCGTCACTCGCCCCAAATAGCAAACTGTGACCTAATCAGTTGACAATATCTTTTTAATGTCATGGTACGTTGATATTAGAGCTGAGAAAAAGCGTAAAGAAGTGGGGGTTTCCTAGTGGGTTTTTTTTATAGAACCTTCAATCAAAACTGTCACTAAATTGTCAACATAACTTTCTTCAGTTTTCAAGTTTGTCTGTCTGTCTGTCCGTCTGCTTAACTATCTGTGTGAATATCTGTGTAACTATCAGGCCTCCCAAATAGAGCTACAGGGCTGAAAATTTGAATATTCACGCTTTATTAGTCAAAAAATTCCGAAAGTCTTCCAAAATAGGTTTTTAATTGCAGGGGTAATTCTTAATGTAAGCCTTTGCTAAACTGATTCGTTAGATTGTGTTCAGTTGCGTTCACGCTCGTTTCTTGAAAATTCAGACTTTTTTTTAAGTGATCTAACAAAGGTAAAACTAGCAACCTATTCATTGATCCCTCCGTTTTTTCCATCTTTCTTATTGATCACCCCCAACATGATATACTTCCAAAAGACGTTGGTTGTGTGACGGTTTTATTGAATGAGTGACCAGATCTGTTTTTTGTCTAATTATGCTCTTGTTTTTGTTTTCTTTTTTAACGAAATGAAACTAATAAAGTGGTATTCCAATCGTATGTAGAAACAAGCAAAATTGTTGAAGATGTAGACACCTTTGTCTTTATTACAAACACACACGTGCATACACATACATACATATATATATATATATATATATATATATATATGTATATATATATATATATATATGTGTGTGTGTGTGTGTGTGTGTGTGTGTGTGTGTGTGTGTGTGTGTAAGTAAATCCTGCAACTAGGGTTGAATGAATCTGAGAAAAGTGTAAAAAAAGAAAGTCAAACTTTTTATCATTATGTTTCTTCCAGACGGTTGATGTGATTTAACAGAATAAAATCAGCCTTTCTGAAGACAAGTACAAAACCGATAAGGCTTAATAAACAAAAAACACTATACCCAAAAAGCATAATTAAAATGTTTAGCTTTCCTTTTTTCACTTTTCTTTTATATATATATATATATATATATATATATATATATATATATATATATATATATATATATATATATATATATATATATATATATATATATATATATATATATATAATTATATATATATGTATGTATGTATGTATATTGTCTAACTCCTCAGAGCTTTACAGCTTTAAACACTAAACCTATTGAAAATCTTTTCAAATTTTTTTTAGTTCCACTTCAGTCACTTATTTCCTAATATCTGTTAATGTAATTAATTCAAGTAATTTTCTCCAGTGTTTTCATATATATATATATATATATATATATATATATATATATATATATATATATATATATATATATATATAAATTTCATTCGAAGAGGAAACGGGTGTCCATCTTTGCCGCCACAACAGTTGCAGAGGACAGATTATTTTTACTGATGGGTGTGACATATCCCTTGAGAACACAGCCTTGAATCATACATACTCAAATATCCACCCACTCATTTATATATGTGTGTGTGTGTGTTTGTATGTGTGTGTGTATGAGTGTGTGCGTGTGTGTGAATAGGAATGTGTTAATTAGTGCATCAGTGCATCATTAGCAAAAGTCACTTGAGGGCAAGAAGCTGATTGAAATATTCAGCACAAGGAAATACCTCTTCAATGATATCGTATAAAATCAAGGGCACTTCCGTAACCTGCAGAGACTATATGCCTAAGTTCCCGTGTTATTTCAAAAATTCAGGGTGTAGTAAACTTTTTACATCTCCCAACAAAGACGGAAATATATATATATATATATATATATATATATATATATATATATATATATATATATATATATATATATATATATATATTGAAATGAATTTTAATGATACTTTCTGTAAGGATGGTCTATTGGCTTACGAACTATTGATCGAATTTGTGGGTTCGGTTCAATATCCTTAATCTGTTTCAGGTTTACTTTTTATATATTTAGACAATTGTCCCAGAATATTGAAAATCAGAACTAATACAGCAGCCTCTCCATGCATTGGAGTTATTTATGAGATGATTTTATTCAGTTTCGAGTTTTTGTATGGTATTGATAGAGGTAACCGATGTCTGTGTGCTTCTTTTTGGTGTAGTAGACAAAAAATAATCTTCAAGATCCGAAAATCGCAAGTGGGCTCTTTAATTTTGTTTATAATGTTGAAAATCAGATTTTGTCGATATTGGTCTGAATTGTCTTACGTTGAAGATTTTGAGATGATTGCCTTGAATCGAGGGAAAAGTAATTTTGGTAAAATTGGAGAAATTTTTTTTTGCAAGAATGGCTGATTGTTTTCCTTTCATTTTCTCACTCGTTTCATTCTTCTCCTAAGAGATATGCTTCCAATGCTCGGAGTTCCATAGCTACAACTATAACTTATATCTTTCCTAATTTCTGGTTTTCCTTTAAAGGTTCACATCATCATCATCATTATCATTATCATGAATCATAAGCCTACTGCTGGACAAAGGCCCTTTCAATCTTTTTCTATGAAGACCGCGATAAGGCAAAACTTTCATCTTTATATTGTCATATCTCACCGGCAAACCTGTTCTGTCTTATTGCTACATCTGATGACTGGTCCTTACCTATTGTGTTTAACGGCACCAATAATCTATTTTTGCTGCACCTCTATTGTCAATTTTCTTGCTGGGTGTCCAGTACATCACCATGTTTGTTGCTTAGTTATCTGTGTACAAAATGCTTTCCAGCCAATCATTATGCATCATTGATTTCTCTCTCTCTCTCTCTTTCTCTCTCTCTCTCTCTCTCTTTCTCTCTCTCTGTCTCTCTGTCTCTCTGACTGTATTATCTGTGCTAAGTGAATGTATTTGTAAACCTCGTGTGTGCGTATGTGTATGTGAACACACACATACACACATATATATATATATATATGTGTGTGTGTGTGTGTGTGTGTGTCCATACCAGCGTGAGAAGACGACATTGATGATGAAAACCCTGAATTAAAATGCATATTTTCAAGGTAGGCAGGGCCCCAACCCATCTCGAAAGAGAGTTGCAACACAATTTCATACCAACACGCCATTCTTCCTTAAACGAATCTTTTGCAAAATTAAAAGGCCTATAGAGATGATACGCTCATGATTTTCATGGCAGGCAGAATTTTGTTATGTTCCATTATATAATTCAATTGGAGGAAATACAGGAGATCCTATCTCCGATTAAAAATATCTACCCTCAGACTCTACCGTATGTGTAAAAGTGTAAACGTTTTGTTTCATTTTAATTGAAGTGTCCAGAAGAAGTTGCATATTATAGACTATATTTATTGACAAGAACCTAACGGCAAGTTTCAATCCGATTTGATATATTGAGTTCTTCTGAAAACAAGACGCATGACTCTTGAATTTGGGGCCTTAAATCTGCTATTATATTTAAAAAGGAAAAAAATACAACACTTTAAAACAATGGTCAAACTCACAATATATGTACATGTAGAATAAAGAAATATATATTAGGTGGTTCGGAAAATAACAGTCGCCTCTTGGTGATAACCTTTAATCATGACGTTCAACATTACTACAATGTACGATTGCAATATATATATATATATATATATATATATATATATATATATATATAATTTGAACCATAGAGAGTAAGACAGACTCAAGAGTAAAGTATATGGAAGAAAGGTTTATCTATTTGCAAAAGTTCTCATTGATGGTTTAGACATGTTTCGGCAGGTATTCCCATCTTCAGTAGTGTGTGCTATGTTTGTGTGTGTGTGAGTGTGTACTTTTAGAGTGTATAGGTTTTATATGAAACAAGAGTCCACAATCAGGAGCTTTGCTTTGTGAGCAAAAATGGTAACCCATCTGCTTGGGGCATTCTGTTGTGTGAGAGAAAGTTCAGCCATATATATACATAGTTTAGCCATATATATATATATATATATATATATATATATATATATATATATATATATATATATATATACGTATATATATATACATATAAATATATATACGTATATATGTATATATATATATACGTATATATATATATATATATATACGTATATATATACGTATATATATATATATACGTATATATATATATATATATATATACATATATATATATATGTGTGTGTGTGTGTATATATATATATATATATACATATATATATATATATATATATATATATATATATATATATATAGCTTTTTCTGGTGAATGAAATGTGACTTTTTCACAGATATTCACCCAATATTTTCGGAATTATCTGTAGACGGTGTAGATCTTAAAATCCAGATAGGAAGAATTGCATGTAATCTTCTTGCACGAGTTTAAAGTCGGTCACATTGTATCTTGAAGAATTTCCGATATTAATTTAGTATGGGGTGAATGAACCACGTCTGATCATAGAGTGAGGCGTTGGTTTCAAAATATTCATGGTGAGATTTGAGTTTCGAAGAACAAGAGGGCAGAGGACGTCCATCCTCAACTGAAAATGAATAACTGAAGATGTTGGTCGAAGAAAGCCGACACCGAAAATGTCATTGATACTGGGTGTTGGCATTGAGACAATATCGGAACATTTAAGGCAAATTGGTAATGGGAAAAATTCTGATAAGTAGGTTCCACATCAAGTCAACGAGAACCATTAACAACAAAAAACGGTCATTATTGTCCGAACAAACGAATATTATATTGCAACATTACTAAAAATGAGGTATTATAAAGCCAACAATTATTTTCTGAAAAAAATTATCACAATGAATATACAAAGCATTTCACATACACACATTCACAAAATTGAATTATCCGTTTCTGTTTATTTGTTCTGTGTTTTTTTTTTGTTGTTGTTTTTGTCACCGATAACCGTTCCGGCACCCTATGCAATGATGATTTATACAGAATACAGGAATAGCACTACAGGCCCAACTTTGAAATCTGGCGGTCGAGATTTCCTTAATTAATTGAACATACTTAATTTTCTAATTGTGCTTATAGCATTTTGGGATCAGGTTCTTCAAATGTTCTTGAAGAAGTAATGAATTCACATTCCTGTACTCTGTTCTATCACTAGATATCTTGATAAAAAGGTCTTGTTGTTGGCATGCCACAATAGTCAACCGAGGAGAGAGTGAGGAAGTGATACATACAAGAGATTCAGAGGTGACACAACGGTACCGGATTTGTTATACCAATTGATGCTGTTCACGTACACTTGATAGTAATACCCTTGGGAAAGTTATGAATCCACATTCTTGTACATCTCTAATAGCCAGATGTCTTTACAAAAAACACCTTTTCATTGGCATACCACTGGTAGACGGGAGAAAGAGTAGATGAGTGAGAGCTGAGGCAAACCACTCCCCCTTAACCGTTGCATTATCAGTAAAAAGTTGTTATTATCATTTTCAGCCTTGACAGAACTCAGCATACATGCATACATACATGGAATTATGCATGCCCATACATGTGTGTGTGTGGGTGTGTGTGTGTGTGTGTGTGATAATTGAAAAATTGTGTCATCCCCAGACAGCTGTTCCGTTTCATTACAACTCTTAAGTGTGGTTATAGACCATCCATAATCCCATCCAGTACAACGAGGTAGGATTGAAACCTTCCCTTCAGACCAAGATCCTGGCATCTTACCTCTGCCCTATGCAGAACTGGACGGTGAGAAGGGTTGAATTCAAGCGATATATTCACTCATGCATAATTCCCTATCCACCAGAATGCTCTATCCCTAAGTTAGAAGAGCATTGCATAAGCTTATGATGAACGAGTTACTTCACTTAAAGAGTACTTAAACCTGAATAAAGGAGCGTTACCTTGATTAGTGATGTTCCTATTTGTGTGG
Organism: Thysanoteuthis rhombus; assembly: GCA_963457665.1. Lineage (NCBI taxonomy): Eukaryota > Metazoa > Mollusca > Cephalopoda > Oegopsida > Thysanoteuthidae > Thysanoteuthis > Thysanoteuthis major. The sequence goes on from OY735218.1 coordinate 4,741,004, forward strand.
TTTCGATTAATACGGGTTTTGATGTAGCACTGTTATAGTATTGCTATATAAATCAATTATCAAAATCAATTAAGATCTTTATTTGCAGAGCCAAGCCATCATATGTATTATAATATTTCATCAGTACTCTAGAATAATTCATAAGTATAAATATAGGTCTACTACCAATTTCAACAAACAGCGACATTATCAGAGCGGGGCCGAAAGCTTAATAACTCCAGTCAACACTTCAGATTTCTCATGACGTCATATGACGTAAGCGATGACATAGGATATAAATTCGGAATCCAGGGAATAATAATTTGTAATCCTTCTTTTGATCTTTTAAAGGTCACGGATACGACTGTGACGTTGATAACTTTTTCTCATTCTTTCATATTATTCTCTATCAGACATTTACACCCTCTCTCTGTCTCCAACTCTCTCTCTCTCTCACACACACACACACACGCACACACATGCACACACAAACATATATACATGTAAATATTATTGATCAACCCACCTACTTATGTATATATATACATATATATAAGGAGAGAGGTGGGAGGGAGAGAGAGCTATACGTATTCACTTTACATATCAATATCAATGCATACTATATGCATAACAAATCCATCATTCAGGATATGTACATAGATATGTGTGTGTGTATACGTGCATGACAGTATGCAAGCATCTCATATATATATATATATATATATATATATATATATACATATATATATAATCTTTTATAAATGCAAACGTATCGATATATTGGCATGATTTGAGGCCCTTTTGCATATATACTTACACTTACAGCTCTGCTTATATACATGGGTATGCTACTGTATTTGGCGGCATATAAGAACCTCCCTTTTCTTCCACCATGGTTCAAAATCAAAAGTTAACCTCCGTCGTCCAGTCCCACATTGGCCAAAATTTGAGGAGGAGTTAAAAAGAAACTCGGTGATGGATGAGAAGAATTCAGGGAAATGCCTTTTTTTATTAATATTTCCTGTTGAAATAAGAGAGAGGCCTTATACGCCATCAAATATGGTAATTGGGAGGTCGTGAAACAAATTTCAACAGGTCTGGTTAGTCACTCAGCCGAAACTGTCACATAACTAAGAACATGCCGTGCTGGGGGTGATCAATGAAAGAAATTAGAATGGGAAAAAATAGGATATTTGGTCACAAAGTTACTTCTCTCACCTTTTGTAGGATCGATAAAAAGTCTGAAAGCGCAAAGTAGTGACCATTTAGCATAAGTTTACATTGCGAATTGACCCCTCCCTCCACGCACGTCCCCCCCCACACACACACATACTAAGAACGTTTCTGGGTTGATTCTCACAAAGCAAAAACAGTTTCTACTAGACATAAGGAGTAATTGCTGAAAATTTCAGCCCCTTAGCTCCATTGGTGTGCCTTGTACACGTTGATGTATACATACAGATGTATCCAGCCGGACCAACTAGTGAACTGAAGAAACCTATTTTGACAGTTTTGAATGATGGTTTCTAATATACTGCGTGTGTAACTGGATACATACTAAGATAAATATACTTACATTTGTGTACATACGTGGTTAAGCGGATGTGTGTGTCTTTATGTATATTTGAAAATATAAGTGAACTTATATCCTGATGATGAACCATCTAGGTCTTCCTGTGTGCACTAGTATAATCTAAGGAGTTGATACTGTCATTAAAATAGAAAAATAAAACACGCTTATTTGATTTAGTTTATTGGCAACATTCTGTACGTATCTTCATATCTTCTCTTTGACGACAAAAGATATCCGATTATTTTCTTTTACACGTGCAAATGCAAGTGTCCATTCCTCCAAAAAATGATTTCAAGCTCGCAGGACGTGTCATTTGGAACATCTTGAACAATCGATCGTAATTACGCGATCAACTGCCAAATCTTTAGATATTCAATGCACTTTTCCTTTTTCTTATGAAATGTTTTCTACTTGTTCTTACTCGAGATTGAATGCTACGCTTTCAGTGGTAACATAGGGGAAAGGTTAGGTAGTTTAATAAGAGGGGAGGCAGGGAGAAAGAGAGAGCAAAAGAGATAAGGAAAAGAGAGTTAGATAGTTTGATACGTCAAGATAAATTCATAGTTTTATTATTATTGATATCACTGCTATTTCACTTAAATTCTGACTTCCTTCCCTCAAGTAACATGAGCCTGCACACTCTTCAAACTTATCTACTTTTTTTCTAAACCAGAGACATGTAAACACAGCCTTATATAAACGAGGAGACCCAAAATAACCGGAATTATAAACTTATCCCCGGTCATGGCTTTCGGAAGAGATTATTGGTCATTTTGACATCTTTGCATCAAATTGTGGCACACATTCAATGGATTGTCAAAAATATAACTCCTTTCTACAAACTTCGGGCTCATTTGGTCCTCAGTGATTTCGTAGAAATTCATCATATTTTAAAATCTTTTAACATTATATAACAAATCAATAATCTTAGATATCTCATCAACACTCCAGCGATCATTAACTTTCTCAAGATTTTTGTTTTTTGTATCATAAAGGTTGGTCTGATTGTGGTTGGTCAAATGACCTTTCGCCATATTTGAAACATAGATATTTCTAGTGCTCCCGTGTTTCACCGAAAGACGCCCCCTTCAAAGCTTATCAAAACACTGCAACGATTCTAGATGCAGTTTTTCCCAAAAGAAAAAAAAAACATTCACATATTCTGTTCCTTTTTTAACCACCATGGACATCGTCGTCTGCACTTGCAAATACCAGGGAAAAAAGCCACAACGAACTAATCAGAGAATCCAAAAGCACTCCATGTGGCGGTCTGGCTCAAAATAATCTCCTCTCGTAATACCTAGCGTCGCAATGTGCAACCATGTCCAACTCACGTGTCATAATCCAACCTCTGTCTTTTTTCTGCTGAGTGGCTGTGTGATGGCCCAGACCAGGCCAGGAAAAGCATAAAGGTTTACACATACTGACATAGTAAAAGCATTTTGATTGAATGGGATTACCAATCGCAGACTAATCCTAATCACTTTCACAGGAGATTTACACGCTGTTCCCATTTGAGAAAACATAATCGCCACCTACAAATACTGGCCACACATCTGCCTCGCCAACACATAATAATCTTTATGTCAGCACTCTCTTAAACCTAACCTATTCAAAGCAAAGATAAACCAGAATCGGAATCTTTCAATGAACGTTATCGCCAGTCAAAATCTTTTTGTGGGTTCAAAGTCTCCATCCGTCTGCCACACTTTGAAAGCAAACATTTTGTCAAGGTTATAACTTTTAAACGCTGAGGGATAGTAGTCACCTCTATTTATCTATTTGCAAATGCGTAAAAAAATCCACGTTGAAAGATATATGATTTGCACAAAGGCTGCATCATTTCTGAATTGGACCAGGATTTGACAAGAGCTTGCTTCCGAACGGCTTTACTGTTATATATCTTTGAGCGCAAACCTGGCGATGGAGAAATCAATTCAAATAGATATCTGGAATTGAAGGAGGTTAGATGTCCTTTTCACAGAAACAACTGATATGCCCTTTGCTCAACCACCGGGTGATATCTGACGAATGAGCAGGTGCACTATTTTGATTTAGGACATAAAACTTCGGAAAGGCTCCAGTGGCCCTAGGTGATAATTTTTCTTCATGCATTCGACTATCAACTTTCACACCTTCTTCAATGGACAAAAATAAAGACTATTTCCCATCTGATGGATCTGCAATCTACAACATCACTCCAATCGGCTTCTGCCAACGGAAATGCGTTCTGTTCTCTTCAGAAAGGTTACCGACATCAGATGCATAAACAATATCGGTTTAGGAATTCGTCACAGTCTGGAAAGTAAAACAAGTATCATCAGATCAGTTGAAGACTTCATCAGCATCGCTCTGAATTCCCATCCAAATTTTCTATTGAGTTGCTCTCACTTCGAAGTTGCTAAAATTAAGAATCAATGGTGCATTTTATATACCTCCAGCCTGCGTGGATATCTTCACACAGGTAAAGTAAACAAAAGTTTAATGAATTTATGAATGGTCTTTCGGCAAAGATTCAGCTCTTTCCTCACTTGATGGTTGTTCAGTCCAACCCAGGTGACGATTGGGTCGCGTACATACTTCGATGTCGTGCTCGATAGCTATTCAAAATAGAAATGAACAGTCGTTTGAGATGATCTGTGCAAAATTCCAAGCTCCCAGGTAAAAAATATAACTTTATGATATGTGTTTATCTGATGCGTTATTCATTATGAATTATGACACGGTCCTAAAAATGATGTAACAAGCTGAATGATAAACTCGAAACTGCTATCAATTGCATTACTGTTTAATTAAGTAGTAAGAGTTTTGCTACATTAGGGTGGCTACCATATCTATAGCAGGTTCGATTTGTGAAGCATTCCAAATTCTCTAATTGTTTATTCTATTTACCTTGTCTAGGATGAATGATACATTAACCGTGTAATGACGGGATATCATTTCAAATAAGTTTCTTTCCAATATAACACAATCTATAACCATTCTGTTAGACCATATATATATATATATATATATATATATATATATATATATATATAGTAATCAAATAATTGTATCATCAACAGACACCTGTTTTGTTGTTTTACAACTTTTCAGTACATGTATGTATATATGTGAGTGTGTATGTATATGTGTGTGTGTGTGTGTGTGTGTGTGTGTGTGTGCCAGTCAGATCATCTGTCCGTGGTTTGGGAATATGGATAACTTTTTTTCCGTTCTTAGACCACTAAAATGATTCTATATGTTAGGCTGAGTTGTTGGAAGTTAAGGTATGGAATTACCGGTGTCTACGATGTAGGAGAGAAGGGAAAAGGGTTTCTATGATGGCCTGACGCAAAACAAACTCTAAACACTAATTTCACTTTTCAGCGTTTTCTCACAAAAAGTGAAAAAGGGGTGTAAAGTGAACTTTCAAGGATACCAATGCTGATTTTCAAGGCATGGCTTTTTTGGCTGGAGAATTGACGCATCGAAATCATTTCTAGCATCATTTCTCCACCCTGGCCCCCCGATTTCACCCCCATCATCCGTAGGTGGAGCTGCGCTGGACTGAAACCTATTTATCTCTACGAACGTGTTTTGTGGGTACATAAAGATTTATATTTTGCTAGATGTTACTTCTTACAACTCTCTTATCACCACATTGGTTACTTTTCATGAGGACACTAATAAATATGAATTATCTTGCAAGAGGTTGAATGTTATCGTTTTCTGTCTAATCATTTTTTCATTTTGTTTTTAATAATGATAAATTCCCTAACCATAGTCTCAAGGATGTTATGAAACAAATTATGGCTGCACACACACACACACACACACACACACACACACACATACACACACACACACATATATATATATATATATAAGGTTTCACAGCTTCAAACACTAAACACATTAAAGAAAAAAATCATATTTTTTGTCACTCCAGTCATATTTCCTAAAATCTGTTAATGTGATTTATGTACTTTTCTTCAGTGTTTATATATATATATATATATATATATATATATATATATATATATATATATATATATATATATATTATGCAACTGTTGAAGTCAAAAGCAGCATTACTAGTGTTTGTCAAGCAGGGAAGTCTTATCAAGATATTCAGAAACCTTTGAAATATGAGGATATCCAGATTCCAATGTCCAGGAGAATTGACCACACATTTCACTTGAGAGGTTCTCTGGTATTGAAAGCAGTTTCTGGAAGATCTAAAGTGACAACAAGCCAAGATGGAAGAAGGCTGAAATTGACTGTTCTTGGACATTGAAAAAACATTCGAGCAATCGGCAGGACAATCCAGATATTTTTTGGAAACCTGGATTTTAATCAAAGCAGATTGAAAAGTAGTTGTCGCTGTCCACAAAGAGTATGGCTAATTTGTGTCATTTCATGACCGTTATGATAAACAATGGTTTGGGCATGTTTTCTTGAGTGAACAATTTGTAAACACTGACCAGCCATGGGAAGAGAAAACTAAAACAACACTGCAGAGCACCGTGAACGAATATCCAACAGCTTCACCGAACGGCTCAGTTTGGTTTGTTTTTTAAGAAAAGCATAGGAAAACCTATCCGATACTAAAACAATCTCTACACGCAAACAACGTATGCATTGCTGTATGAAACTGTTCAATATTTCACCTGTAATTGTTAGACTAAAGGAGTAATTGCAAAGAGGCTCATAAAGGGGGCGAACGGGTGTTGTATACAGAGTTAATGAATATGCATTAGCGTGTCAGTCTCCGTTCAAATCTATCTAACTATTCATCTACCCAACGCTCCCTTCTAAATCTCTCTCTCTCCCCCCCTCTCTCTCTCTCTCTCTCTCTCTCTCTATATATATATATATATATATATATATATATATATATTACAAACGATCCTCCGCTACTCTACTGCAGAATTCGCATCCCATTTGATTTGGAGTTTCATCTCCATCCGTGTTTGCTGAACATCTTCTCGTCCTAGTGAGGACCTGACCGTAATATGGTCGATACATGCTTCCATCCCAACTACACGACTCAATTATCTGCTGAGTGCACAAGGAGATTTGTCCAACGAAGAGTTTTCCATGAAATATATATATATATATATATATATATATATATATATATATATATATATATATATATATATATATATATCTTATTGTCCGTCCCTGTTCATGGGAGTAATGTCATTTAATAGGACCGTGGTTCGTTCCAAATCTCACTCACCTACTTTTCTCTCTGTCAACTATCTTAGCTTGACATTGACAAGAGAATCTAAAATATGTGTGGACTCACACTCACACAGAGGAATATATATATATATATATATATATATATATATATATATATATATATATATATATATATATGTGTGTGTGTGTGTGTATGTGTGTGTGTGTGTGTGTGTATTTAGTATTTTATTTATACGCATGGTTGAGAAGACTTCTTTATGAACGCACTTGTAGGTATGAATGATGCGTGTGAACAAGTGCGCGTGTGTATCAGTGCTCCTAAATAATTTCCATATGGTGAATCATACTTGGGAATTCGGAGAGGGAAATACTTTTCTAATGGATTATAAAATGCAATGTTGTATACGCTACAGGGGTATCCATCATATTTCGTGTGGCAAAGGGTCAATTGGGATGAAAATGAAGTAGAAGTGTTTAATAAGAAAAATCTCAATCAAGTAAACCAATAAATTAAATGGAACACGGCGCCAAATCTGTTGATTTTTCCTTGTTTGCCGAAGTCTCTGGATTTCTGTCAGAATGTAATTATAATCATTTCACATTATTTCATTCCTTCGTTTCTAAAGAAAAAAAACCCCGAACCGACGAATTATTCTGCTTTTTTAATTTTTCTGTTTGAGTCAGATTTTGTTTGCTATCCTTAAAAATATATCACAACTTATTTTTCTAAATAGGGGTCGATCTTGGGGTGTATATCTCTGTAGGTGATTCCTAGCTTGTATTTTTGTTAGTCATTTCGTACTACAAAATTATTGAAATGCCTTATTTTTCAACATTTAACAAGGAAATTGAAAATGTAGACGTTCGGCCACTCCAGTTAGTACTTGAGTTAACACACTTGATTTTCTTTTCTCTATAAATGTAATTAGATAACGCTAGATCAGATCTTTTCTTTATTATAGGCTTGATGGTCCCTACTGAAGAGAATGAACAGTTGTCACACCCTAAGAAAGGAAATTAGATCCATTTATCTTAGATTGCAATGTTTTCTTGCTGTTCCAAAATGCGCCAACTCTTGTAAGTATGACCTTAACCTCCACGTTTTCGCTTGGCTGGGGATCTCGAAGTCCCACAGTATCTTATTCTTCCCGCAACTGCCTATAATTCATGTGGATACAACTTGTTCACAAGTCAGTGGTACAGTTCTTAGTCTATGAAAGTTCCTACTCTGTCATGCTTATTTTTAGATTCTTTTGGAGATATTTGGCTGCATTCTCTTTTCCCACAGACGATATACCCTGCTTTTCTGTTGGTCTTTTTTTTTCTTTTTTTTTTTTCAGACGTTTGTTTTTTGTCTATTTGTGTTTTGGTTGAATTAGATATGATGCATTTGCTATGAATTGATAAATATCATATTTCTCTTTTCAAGTGTCCTTTGCAGAACCATATCCGATTTATTTGAAATTCGCTGTCATCTATTTTCTTCTCCCATCCTTCTTTCTTCCCTCTCTCTTCGCAGATTGATAGTTTTCTCATTTCTTTTTGCATTGTTCAAGACAGTTTTTTATGATTTCGTTACTGCAGAGTTGTACGAAATTTGAGCCATTTAGAGACTATCCTCGATGCTGAAGTGTGATCTATCCCCACTCTGTTTTACACACATTCTATCAGTGTCGTCTTTGGTGTGCAGGGACTTGTGCGTGGTCTTTATTTTTCCATTATACATGCAACTTTTTCATGTGGTTAGTTCAGACGTGTCGTAGAATCCTGTCGACATTTTTGGTTTCTCATTCCACTTTTTCCCTGTTCTTGCCACTGAGTAATAAAAATAATGTCTTATTTTCCTGCATCGTTATTTTTAAATATGTTTATCTAACGTTTTCTTTTCATCTAATAGGGTGGCCGTTTCTGCGTCTTGTTTAAGTTTTGAATTCAATTCTGACATTTCCATTTTATGGACTTCTGTTCTCTCGTTTATAAAGTTTGTGGTTTTAATATTTTGTTTTAAGTGAGTCAACAATACTATAGTTGAATTGTAGATTTTACTGATGTCATATAATAATAACTGTTGGAAATTTTAAAAAGAATCACCGATGTAATCTATTTTTAAAACAATGTTGTTTTTGGTGTGTTCTCCAGAGGGAATCTTGTTGAAAAACACTTCAAACGAAGGTCAAAGATGTATTCCTTCCATTGTCTTTTGAATATATCCTCACTTAAATTCATACGTGGAGGAAGACAAAAAGTCAAAACAGGAAATAATACACCGTGTTAGAATATTCAGCGGCAAAAATATCGGATAACAAGAGAATGAATCAAGAAAATTAATCCAAGTAATAAAATACTTATGAAGCATTCCGGATTCATAAGACAAAAAGGGTTGTAAACAAGCCTCAAAGTTGGACCAATGTCAATCTCACGGAGTGCCATACTAGAAAGTGGTCTGGGAGACCAATTTGTCAATACAAAATGCCAAAATGATCAATCATAGCATTCTATCGGATCAATTTATCAGCTCAATCTCGAAAAATGATATCAACCAACGGAAGCAGACGACATCTTTTTTTAATGCGAAGATCTAGCTAGGGTTGTTGCTCTCGAAAAACACAGCCAACACGAGTTCTGTTCCTTACACTTTCAGACATATATAGAAAGAGGGAGATAACATGAGAGATCGTGGGAGTGTTTCGAAATCTCAGCCTACCGGTCAGTGAGTCAGAGATGTCCATTGGTAGTGGAGATATTCGCGCATCTAAAAAGGCAATATTACCCCATCATAATTCATTTTCAAAAGAATAAATGGCAATACAGACATATTATCGAGAAATGACCAAATGGAACCAACATTCTGCCATTATACATAGCTTCTTATTTTATATGCTGATCTTTAATTCCTGAAAGGATATAAAGTGAAGGAAAAACTACCCTTCAAGGTAAAAGCCAGGGGGACTTTCTCAAATTAGGATTAGATTAAAGTTTCGAGAAAACAAGCATTTTTAAACGTTTTAAAATAGGAATCTTACTTATAATATAACAATAAAGCAAAGCTTGACCCTTAATTTCAGTTCAGTACTTATGTATGTATGTATGTATGTATGTATATATATATATATATATATATATATATATATATATATATATACTAACTGAAAAAAACATCCGTGGGACGGATATACCGCTAGTACATATATAAAAGTAAACCGTGTGCTAGTGTGTATGTGTGTGTGCGTGTGTGTCTGTGTGTGCTTGTAAATGTAGTAACTATAGTGAGGGTGCGTATCTATAGAGCGCATGCGTGCGTATAAATTGAGAAAAAAACATTCACTCTTTCGCCGTGAAACAATCTCCGCGGAAGACCAAGAGCCACCATCGAAAAGACACGACGACTTATTGTGAATCGTGTGTCGTCTCGTATTACTGACACTTGCTATGCTCCAGAAAAAAACCCGAATTGTTCTAAGGCGTTCAACTGATGGCAGGGATCCGTGTAGAGTCTCTTGGTGTACGATTTCGTCATTATGGGGTCACAACATAGACTCTCTATATCTCTCTCAACCCCTCTCTCTCTCTCTCTGATTCTTTGTTCCACTTTCTCCTCCTTTTCATTCAATCCTAACCCCATTCATCTCTGACCCTTCCTTTCTCTCTCTCTCTCTCTCTCTCTCTCTCTCTCTGTCTGTTTCGTTCCCTTTCTCTCTTTACTTCCAATTAATTCTAAGCTAACCCTTCCCGATCTTCCTCTCCTTCTCTTTCTTTTTCTCATCCGCTCTGTCTTTCTCTCTCTCTCTCTCTCTCTCTCTCTCTCTCTCTCTCTCTCTCTCTCTCTCTCTCTCTCTATTTCTCTGTCTGTCTCTCTTTGTATTTCTTTCTCTTTTTCTCCTTTCACTTTCAATTTATTCTAAGCTAACCCCTCTTTATCTCCCTCTCCTTCTCTATTTCTCTTTCTCAACCCCTCTGTCTTTCTCTTTCTCTTTCACTGTCTCTCTCTTTGTGTTTCTTTCTCTTTTTCTCCTTTCACTTTCAATTAATCCTAACTTAACCCCTCCTATCTCTTCCTCCCTCACACTTCCCTTTTCTTTCTCTTTCTCTCTATTTCTGTTTTTTCACTTGCTATCTCTCTTCTTCCAATTAATTCGAACCTAACTTTTCTCTCTCCCCCTATCCCTATCCCTCCCTATTTCTCACTCACTTTTTTGCCATCTCTCTATCAGTCTCTCTTTCCCTTTCTTATTTTCTCTTTCTATTTTTTTCCCATTTCTTCCTTCTTTCTCTTTATTTAGTTCTTTATTCTTTAAACAACTCTTTCCATGAAAAACGCAATATCCTAGGAATCTATTGAACCGTCAAGTCATACAGTATAGTAAACAAACTGAATGATACACGGAGACAAAAATGGGAATAAGTAAAAAGAAAAGGAAAGTGAAACAAAGGATTTTTTTTTTGGTGACCTGGAAAGTCCCCGTTGAAGGAGATGAGATGGAATTCTCACCGAAATTGAAGATTATGCAGTTTGGGAAAAGCAAGGTCTGGAGGGAGACAAAATGGTATAACTTGAGGAGAAAAAAAAACAATATAATGATTACACAAGATCTCGGTACTTTCCCGTCTTTATGAGTTTGAATAAAGTCTCTTGGAGTTCAGTAGATAGATAGATAGATAGATAGATAGATAGATAGATAGATAGATATTGACAGACTTTTCAAAATAGATAGAGATAGATGGATAGATATTGACAAATCTAGCAATATTTATATACACATATATATATATATATATATATATATATATATATATATATATATATATATATATATATATATATATATATATATGGAAGAAATGACACGAAGAGCAAGTCATGTCTGTTGTTGCTGATCCCCCATCGTTAAAAAAGCGTTTTTAGGGTAACCTACGTTAATGAGCCTCGTTTCAAAAAATAAATATGTAGAATAAAATGATATAAATATACTGTGCACGTAAAACCTTATATAAAATGACAAACTATATGTATAGCAAAAATCCTATCATGAAGGGAGGTGGTATTTGAGCAACACTGCAGGGTGCCATGTTAATATAACTGTTTTGTTTTTAAAATCCCCAAAACAGTTACATGGTACACAACTGATGATCCCAACTAGAAACAATTTATATATATATATATATATATATATATATATATATATATATATATATATATATATATATATATATATATATATGGGTGACTGAAATGACAAAAAATCTATTGAAAAATTATTTTACTGTTTAGTGTTTAAATCTGTAAAGCTTTCTAGAATATATATATATACATGTATATATATATATATATATATATATATATATATATATATGAGTATGTGTGTGTAAGTATGTATGAAACCATGTACATTTTCAAAACAAAGATTAAACATCACCTGTGAGTAATCAATACTTTCAATAAAATACATGTATATATATATATATATATATATATATATATATATATATATGTGTGTGTGTGTGTGTGTGTGTGTGTGTGTGTGTGTGTGTGTGTGTGTGTGCTTGTGTATGAATATATGTGTGTGTGTATTTGTGTGTGTTTGTTTGTTGGGACTGTTTTGAATTGGTCCAGTGCATATATCAACAACTCCTCCTCTTTAAATGTGTCAGAAGGTTACGCAGGTCCTACCCTAGAGATTTCCCTGGGTAACTCATTTCTGCAACTCTCGAGGGGTCCAGTTTCACTTGGACGTGAAAAATAAATAGTCCTTTACCTGCCGACCGACTTCATCGTACAAATTAGTGTTTACATTTCTTTTTACAAAGACCCCCGAATCGTCAGGGGAGAACAAAAAAGCTGGAAGGATGAAATAAAGTAGAGAGAGAGAAGTGGAGACTGGACTAGCTTTTAGTGAATTGGGTCAATTATTCCCAATCGGGCCCCACGACGAAGGGGGTCCTACGCTTAGGTAATCTATTCTAGTTTTGTCAAATGCTCACAACGACATATTGCAACATACATTTAATACCACAGAGATGGTTTCACACTGAACAGCGACGATGTTAATTTTCTGAATTCTTTAAAAGGCCGTAGTGTTTGTTCATATTGTTTATATTTTCAGTTTTTTTTACTGAACTTGAATTGAATAATTAGGAACCATTTAACAAAACTGTCAGCGTCAACATAGTTAACATCAACGAAGGTTGGTTTGTTTTTTTGGGGTGGGCCTAGCTGGCTGGCTGGCTATCCAGGCACGGGTTGCGCGTACAGACCACAACGATGGAGGTAGAGCGAGGAAAATTTAACTATTAACTTCTTATTATATCAAGCAAATTTTCTTCTAAAATCCTCTCCATTCTCAGAGAGGTTTTTATTGGGATCAATTTACATTGTATATCTATGTTAAATTGGCGTTTTGGTTTGTGTCTAGAAGTTCTGCGCCTGTTCATTTGTTGGGGGTTTTTTTTTGGGGGGGGGTGTAGATATTTTAGTGATCACTGCACAACATAAGGCCTGATAAATAATTTATTCATTGATATGCCAACTTTTTGAATTGATCACACCCAACATGGTGTGCTGTCAAAAGATATTGATGTTTTCTCTTGGGTTACTAACAGCGTAAAAAATGTATTTGTCCGAAAAATTTAGGAAGACAAATATATAAATGTATTGAATACCTGTTCAATTTTCTAATCTTCCATACTTATATTTGACCTGACAAACTCTGATACGATGGCCTTAGCATTGCTCTCTGTAGTCTGAACCAGAGGCCCCACCCAGGGACCAAATTAAGTGCTTTTATGATGAATAAAGATAATTTTTGAGTGAGTTCTTACCCAACATGTTCGCTACTGAGGTTCTCCACTTAAACTGACTTTGCGTCATATCTTGTTCTCCTAGGGACTTTTTATATACCTGTAAAACTCCATGAATATATGAACTTTATTCATGTCTGTTAGATTTTACATACCTGAGCTGTGAACCAAGTGTGCTGCAAAAATGTTCCAAAATAGACCCCACACTTTATAATGCCGGTCCTGCAGAGAAGAAAATAATTCCATAGATATTTCCATGCATTTTTGGTCCATCCCAATCTGATATCTTGGCTTCATGACATGCGAGATCAGCTGGCGGCACCCATTTCCTCTCAAAACATAGCAGTGAGTGAGTGGTCTTAGAACCAGTCAACATTATCATTATCTGCCTTTCAGCGTTCGTCGTTGAACATAGAGCTCCACCAGACTTCTCTATCGTGGGCGTCACGAAGCCAGTATTTTCTGACCTTGTCTAGTTTTTCACACCATCTTTTTTTTCCTGCCGGCCACAATTTCACGTATGATCTCTGGGATTCCATGTTGTAAGTCGTGATGTCCACTAGTTGCCTGACGTTCTTGTTATATGACCAGCCAATCACCATCCGAGTTTCTCAGTGGATTCATGTTTTTCTCCCTAATATACTGTGCTGTTTTGTGATCTCTCCATGTTATGTTGAGCATGATTCTCCCAGCGACAAAAGAGAATCCCTGACCTGCCCACAAAATGTGTATCATTATGACGTAGCAGTGGTGAAAAACATCCCTCACTTTTCCAAAGGTTTAGTTTGAAAATTATATGAACGGTCTTGATCAGAATTCGAACAAGTTTCGCCGAGCTAGTTCGTAACATAGAGTCTGACCTAAAATTCAAAAGATAACGCGAGAGGAAAAAATTGATTTGTATAAAAGAAAAAAAATCATGTTGCTGATGACCTAGATAATGAATGAGAAAGGAAAAAAAGAAATGAAAAAAGAACAAGAAAAAAATGGTCTGGTTAGTCACCCAATAGAAACCGTCGTGTGACCAATGTCTCCTTGCAGCATGGTGTGTTAGGGGTGATCAATGTATGTTACTTCTCTTACTTTTTCTTGGGCAGCAATCTCTAAAAAAAGCTGGCATAAAATGGGGATCAATTTAGCATGAACTTACACAACATATTGAACCCCCTTTCCAATAAAACCCAATCTAGGGGTGGGAATTTTCAAAGAAATCGTTTGAATTTTTAATCATAAGGAATAAATGTTGAAAATTTCAGCCCTTCAACCCCTTTGATACGGTCGGTACGCGTAATACATACATAGTCAGTCGAACCAATTTGAAAACTGAAGAAACCTTTTGTGATGACAGTTTTCTTTGGCGGTTTCTAATACACTGACAGAAAGAAAGATAGAATTTGAAAAATTATTGAAAAAAAAAACAAAATATTGGAGAAAAAATGAACACAGAAGAAAGAAAAAATTAATGAAAAAAAGCAAAGGAAAATGATTGATAAAAATGATTGATAGGAAAGAAATGAAGAAACAGTCGGCTGTGTGAAGAAGGAAAAAGAATGTGTATCAGAAGAAAAGATATGATAACAAAATTGCTCGTCATCATCGTCAACGTTTTCTCTCCCTCGATGATTATTTACGTTACACAGCACGATGACGCATGTGCACGTATTTTCTCTAATGTGTACTCGTTGTTGCACTCCAAGAAGCACACAATATTCCTTAGAGATCAACCAACTGATTCCAATGGCTATGAAATCAGAACGATTGGAATTGATGGCTCTGTTATATCAAATCTAAAAAGCCGTTTAAAAAAATAACAGCATCAGTTGAAAAAAACATAGTTTCTGAAGAGCTTCGGAGATAACGCCAGTTTTCTTTGATTATCAGATTCCAAAAAGCATTACTAAAATCGTCAAGAATAATAAGAAGACCGCTGGAGTAATGAGGGAACGTGCTGCCACTTGGTTTCAAGCAGAAGATTTTACATGTGTGAAAACTGCGAGCATGAAGCTCCAGTAAACCACAAAGAAACTCTGAAAGCTGGAAAAAATCTAGAACTTTCCTACAATATGAAAAGAATTGAAGGTGACGTCTGTAGACATCTTTATCAAAGAGCGGAGAATGGTTCGGAGAACTTTGCAAAATCTGAGGAAACTTGACACATCCATGCTCCAGCAATGCTAAAATCAACAGGAATACAAAGTCTGTCACGGAAGGATCCCACCGTTTGGAATATCTCGAGAATCAGTTGCGCGGCTTTGATGTAACTTGGCCACTAATCAGATAACAATAACTGCGCATGTGTGAACATACATACTTGTGAGCTAACCCCGTCGGTAGTGTTAGAATGAAATTGTGTACTGCAGGACTGCTGCGTTCGCAATGACCAAGTCAGTCATTCGTCACGTCTACAGAAGGGTTTTTTTGCAGAACATTGCATTACCCAGGTCTGTCAGTCCGACCTCGACTTCGGAAGAATTATCCCAAAAGAGTGCTTCACACCCTGTTTTGAAAAAATGGAAAGGATAAGTTTGTGAACTTCAAAGGAGGTGCTTTGGAGAGAACTAGCTTAGATGCGCTATTTTCCTGCCAGTTAGACCTATCCTTGCCTTGAAATTCAGCCTACTTAAAATTCTGGCACAGCATTAAGATGTGGTAGCGGTTGAACATATGCAACTCTCTCAGCCATGAGGCAGCCTTCTTTATATTATCATGTGATCACCAAGCTCAGTTTAGCTTGACCAAAGCTGATATGTTGGGGAATTAGAGAGCATAAATATAATGATTGGTCAAATAGAACGGACACGTCTGCCTAGAAAATCAGCATTCAAAATTCTGGGTTTTACCTGGGCTCGAACTTCTATCTCTCATTTCAGCTTATTATTCATCTAGTTTGTTTGTGCAGGTTTTATTTAGGGTGGGGGAATGCAAGGATATTTGCGTTGCTTTTCATTTTCAAATCTGAATAATTTGTATTCTATGGAAACAAATGGTTAGTTATTTCAACCCCATCAAGATCGACAAAGGTGTTAACAGCTATGGCCAGCTGCTGCTCTTTGAGATTGCAAAAGATGGTTATGGGGCACACCGGGGTAAATACACTGCAAATCATTATGACGGTGATGAGAACATCGAGGTAAGTGTCAGATTAAAATGGTTTTACATATTTTTGCAAAGGACAATTATCTTCGTAAACACCCTCGGTAAATTCTATTGAGGTTCATCGATTCTATTAACCAAACAGCTGAACGATACGTGAGTGGGGCATCTCCACTGTCGAAATAACTATGAATTAAGAAGTTTGAATGTTCGCAAGGGCTGATGCAATATGAAAAGAGCGATGAAATCATACTTTTACAAAATCTGGATGCAGCGTGCAACGTTGGGAAATTCTGGGGAGAATATTCTTTCTATCTAATATATTTTTTTGCATTTGTATATATATATATATACATATATATATATATATATATATACATATATATATATATATATATATATATATATATATATATATATATATATATATATATAGAAAGAGAGAGACATAAAGAGTGAGAGAGAGAGTGAAAGAGATTGAAAGAGTTGGTTGCGTATGTCATACACACACAAACATGCACACATGCACACACGCACATATACACGCATATGTATATATATATATATATTTATATATATATATATATATATATATGCATTTGACTTTATTGATATACATGAATTTGTGGATGATAGAAATATACATGGTTGCATGAATCTTTCGTGTGTATATATTTATTGAATGAATTGACTATATATTTATCCAATAAATAAAGTATGGAATATATATATATATATATATATATATATATATATATATATATTGCAAGACACGGAAAACACTTGATAGCTTGACAGATTACAGATTGGGAAATATGTTCAAATTAACCGAACATAAGCGGCGAACTTTATGTCTATATATATATATCTATATGTATCTATATAGGCATATACATATCTCACTATATATATCTTTCTTCCTCTCAATATACTCACACACACACACACATATATATATATATATATATATATATATATATATATATATATATATATATATATGTATATATATATATATATATATATATATATATATATATATATATACGCACGCACACATAATTCTTTTAAAGATCTCTGAGATTTGCGAAAGTCCACGGATTCTCAAGAGATTTGTAACGTGCACTGATTGAGGGTTTTTGATCTGAGAAAGATTTTAGACATGTATAATCCACGAGTCATTCAAGCACCCTAAATATAGCGTGAAATTGAAGTCCTCTTTGAAGATTCTTGAGTTTGCTCGAAAGTTCCAAGTGTTCACTGCTGGTTCCCATCTGTCATTATAAACAGAAATCAACGCGTTTAAATCCATTTGACAAACCCCTACGGAGTTTCGCTTTTGTTTTCCCCACCTAACAACAATGACACTCTCAGACTCCCCGTTGAGACTATAAGAGGGGGAAATTTTTAACGAGTGATAGGGGGAGGGGAGAGAGATTTACATTCCTATGTCGTCAATTTACGAAAGAAAGAGGGAAAGACAAAGGAAGAGAAAAAAAGAGAACAAGAGACAGAGAGAGAGAGAAAGTAAGAAAGAAAGGGGGAACGGGAAATATGGGCGCTTGCTTTCACTCAATACCAAAATTTCCCCATATCTATCTAGAATTATCTAGATTCTTTTAATATTTATCTAGAAAATTATCTAGATACTATTTTATCACCTCCCTTCCATGACCAAATTTTTAGATCTCTCTGAGTCAAAGCAAAAGTGTTTTTACAGAATTCAAAATATTTTATAAGTTTCTATCAGAGTTTACTTTGACCCTGAAGCTGTCAGTCTTGTTTCATTATCGTTTTGCCAGTACAACAGAGTCAAGTACAGTCATAAATGATGAAAGTGTTGATTCAGTAGTTCTCAAACTCCATTGTTTGACGGCACTCGGGGGAATATATTTGATTAACAGCCCATCAACTCAAAACATCCATAAAATATTAATCTGATATGAGATATCTGATTCCTGTTCTGCATATGATATATTACGTCGTCTTGCGAACTCCTCATGTGACATTGAATACGATTCTCTCCTGTGCACGTTGCTTAGTTCTCATTTTGAGAGACTCTATTTCAGTCAGGTTCCACGTTTCAGCTCCATAGGTGACTATCGGTAGTATGCATCGCCGTAGGTCCTTGTTAACTATATATTTACTGATATAAGGAAGTTGCCCGTGGTCAGTCATTTAACAGCACGGGAAATGGACTTGGCGAGTCGAGTTCAAACCCTGACTGAGAAAAGAACTAAAGATCAGGCGGAATCCATGAACTGTAAACTCTTGATATATTCAATGGAAATCGGCCGATTCCTAAATAGACCCATTGATAAGTTTTGCAGTCATATTCTATACATCATGACAATGTCGTAAATAAAATAACTAACGACACAAATTGAGACTACCCTAAATCATTACAACAAACTAGATTCAAGATTCATAGCTTGAGGGGTGTGGTTTGATCAGCGCTGCTGGGGAGCCATGGTAGAATAACTGTTTTGTTTTTAGATACATTGAAACTGGCAACCAATTGATGGTTGCTACAAGAATTATGGATTCAAAAACGTCCAAGAGCGAAATCAGCCAGTAATCACATTGACAAAGTCTCAAAAGCAAATTAGGAAAAGAAAACCAAATATGAAAGTGAACTCAAAATGCTCTCTTGGTTTTCTAGTAAACTATACGAAATCAAGAGGATCAATTTTAATGAAGAGAACGAGAGTTGATCCACCCGATCAATCTATTATGCTCCGATTTACTTGGCCCCACAAATACCATTAAGAATGGTAACCTTACATAACTTTAAAAAAAAGAAGACAAACACAATGATTGCAGATTGGACAAGAAATAATTGTAAAACTATAAAACAATCTCAATGTCATTGTGTATAGAATGGTCGGACTATTTTAGCCATCTGACAAAATTCAGACAAGAATCTTAATGTTATCTCATGTAGCACAATTAGAATATTTAGAATAGTTATGGGTCTATTGCGAAAGTAATAGTACCCCTTGATAATTCTCTCGGCTTAAAATCAGATCCCTCAACTCGCATACTGTACAGCAATGCAAAAACAAGCAGATCTTTCACAACATCAGATGGCGGTTGTGCTGACTGGAAATGAAGGAAGAGTAGTCTTCCTGTTGTGTGTTTGCATTGTGAAAAAACGCAATGATACTCTGTGCCTATGAGCACTGTTTACTCCAACATATGAGTCAATATATATTAATCTACTCTTAGATCCAGAAAATGTATTTCTCTCAAACGCAGCATACGTTATATGCTCATACAAAAAATTACTAGTGAAATAACAGCAAAATCACATCGTAATGCCGTATACTATAGGAGATTCGTGGGTCAAATAGATATCCCGGGGGTTCTATGAATGCTAGGATATATATGTCCTGTAGATCTCATTTAGAAGTCTACCGGGACGTATGTTATAGGAAAGTAAAGTGAATGAGATTTTCTCGGTTTTTACAACTGCTGCCAATGACGTCATTATAGTATGGAACTCACTCAGGAATTAGTTCGGATTACATGACTGAACAGGAAAGATGTGTCGGCTAGATGATCTGCTAATTCTGCGTTTTTTTCTCCCTATTTATTTATTATTTATTTCTGGTTGGTAGTTTTGTGGAAATGTACAAAGTAAGAAAAACATAACTTTCAATCTTATTTATGTTTCAATTCAGCATCTGTGACAGCTTTGTCCCAAGAGATATTTCGAATGAAATCGTATTGTCCCAAATGTCTTTTTTTCTATATAGCTTAGAGGCCTATGGACTTTGTATGCATTTCGCCTAAATTAGCAATTTTTACGCAATAGTTATTCTCATTATCCTCGTATAAACCTGTTATATACATATATGGATAGATTTGAATTTGCATAGTGCTCTTTTTCGAATATTTAGACCGTTGTACAAAAAAGCCTCTTGCTAGAAAGGGTATCTATTTATTTTTGTTGGATATATATATATATATATATATATATATATATATATATATATATATATATATATATATATATATATATATATATATATATATATATATATATATATATATATCACATCACTACCTTGTGCTGTTTTCTGCTTTTAAAAGGAGCTTCTGAAGATACCAATCGCATACAGTGAAATGCGTAACTGATGATCATAAAATTTTCCAAGGAATAATTAACCTTCTTCTCAATCTTTCGCTTCTAAATCGTCGAATTACTTATATATATATATATATATATATATATATATATATATATATATATATATATATATATATATATATGTGTGTGTGTGTGTGTGTGTGTGTGTGTGTGTACGTGCGTGTTTTTTGAAATGTAAAGTATTTGTAAATGTGTCCAGACACTCAGCGTTGGATGCTTGTATTTAATTACCGAATATGTTTTATTGTAGAACATAAAAGAAATTTATTCGTGTCCAGTGAATAAAAAAAAATACATTAAACCAGTCAATGAAATGGAACGCTTTTTATGATGAAGAAAAGAAACTGATTGTGTATTGGTCTATATTACTGGATAATAGACTCAAATCATGAACGAGAGACGAAAAAAATAGCGAGATGAACTGGTTTCATTGATTTTGTCATCATAAATATACAATAAAAGTATTTCCTAGCGAAGTGCTTTCACTTATAAGTTGCAGAGAGAAGAAAAAAAATATATAATGAACAACTGCACGATCTCCAGCCGGATATGATTCTTCGAAGCTTTCGAGTCTTGAAAAAAGTTGAAAAGTCACTGAGATAATCGTCTGTTATTCATTCTAATGCTTCAAACCTTGAAAGTAATTTTTTATCACAAAGCTTAGCCAGTCAATAAACATCCCAATATACAATGCACTGAAAGCACACGAGTAGCAACTACAATCAGCGAGAAAGTTAAAGCCTTCTTCTGAAAACACGACATCTGTCCGGGAATTATCAAGCCATTTTGAACATGGCATCCAGCCAATGACTGCGCATACGTGAACTGAGGCTTCTCTGAGGATAATCAGTCAACACTCAGACACCATTGAGTGAGACTGTGTACTGTGTGACTGTTATGTTCACAGTGACCAGAAGAACCACCAAAAAGACATCGAAGGATTAGGGGAAGGGGTAGAATATTGCATCACCCAGTTCTGTCAAACCCCCCACCCAACCCCACCTTCACAATTCTTATTTGGCTGCTTGACTTTTCGGAAAGTAGCGTGTAAAATCCTACGGGGGTACTTTGAAAGGACCAGGGTGCTATCGTCCAAGGTAGGCTAGTTTTTCATTAATATCAAATGGTTAACTATGCTCCTGGTATTATACACAAGTGACCGAAATCATTCATAGAACTAGCATTCGTAATGATACAAATGAGGCGCACTTGAAACCGTGAAAAACACTTGGGAATATAGATCAGATGGGTTAGAAATTATGGGAAGGGTTCAGACTGTGTACACCACAGCATTGCTGGGGTTTGCAAGGATTGTTAGAGGGTGCTGCTGGGGATCAGTCTTGAGTGATGACCACCAGACATTTGTTGTGAATATGCAAATTCATGAAGGCAACTGGTGTGAGATTGCAAATAATTATAATAATAGTAATGACAGTTGTGCCCATTGTTATTGGAACACTTGGAAGGGTCCTGAAAAGCCTTTTAAAAAAATGGAAAAAACGGAAATCTGATGAAGAATGGAAACCATATGGTCGGCGGCATTACTAAAATAAAAGAACTAGAATACTGAATACCGAGGAAAGTGCTGGAGTATTCAGAAGCTTGATGTCACTTGATCTTCAGTGTAAACAGTCAGTTACTACTGGCGTGAAAACCTCTATTTGAACCAAAAAAAAATTACTCATATCACAGTCAATAATTGAACACTCCTAGCGTCAAAACTTGAAATTTTGTAGAAGAAAATCCCATAGAAGAAAAGATACTGTTAAAATTCTATTCATGGCATCAGTGGCGTTCTCCAGTGAAAAAAAGCATATAAGACAGGGTAAAAAAAACATCCAGATTCTAGAAATGGCTACATTTGTCCGATGGATGCAAACTAGTCTAACTTTATAGGAACAGTGATACATTGAGAATTGTGCAAAAAGCTTGGGTTCGACTATGCAAACAAACGACTACCCACCACTTTTAGGGAAAAAAAAAACAGATTATGGTTGTTGTAAACAAGACTAAATCTGTTGAAGACAGATTGAACAGGGAAAAAATAGAATTAAACCAGGACTTCGCTCAGGAACTGTGAAAGAGCAGAGTCAGGGCTGTGCCCCTTATAATTGTGGCACTGGGAACCCTACAAAAGAAGCGATTTAAGTAACATTGGAGTAAAAAAACGAGTGAAGGGAGAACTGCAACTGTTTGAACCACAGCAGTGCATAGAGTCCGCAAGAAATGCTGAGGTACGTTGGAAAAATTTGTGGAGACTTGCTGCCACTTGATTCCTTGAGACAACCACTAGATATTTGATATCTCGACCCCGAAATATGACAAGCTGGGGAACATGAGAATTAGGATCATACCCACAATAATTGGTTCCCTTGGGACCATTTTAAAACCTTAGAGGCCAGTGTGTGTGTGTGTGTGTGTGTGTGTTTTCATGGTACTATGTTCAGCAAAAAATCTCTCACAGATTATTACTTGCGAGTTTTGTTTTTCCTCGGTGCAATTCTCACGCAGTCGTGAACCAGACTAAATTCAGCTTGATAAATGCTCAAGAGGATTGAGATAGATAGATAGATAGATAGATAGATAGATAGATAGATAGATAGATGGATGGAAAGATAGATGGATGGAAAGATAGATAGATAGATAGGTCTTGTTTGTTACTCATAAGAAACCGTTATGTGACTAACTAACTAGTATGGCGTGTTGGGGTGATTAATTAACAAAAATGGGATGATCAATAAATAAGTTACCTTTCTCGCCTTTTGCTTGGCAGTGATCACTTGAAAATGGATTTAACTTTTTTTAAACTGTTGAAAAAAGAAGAGAAATTATGTTGACTGTTTTGGTGACATTTATGGTTGGCAGTTTTTGATAGATAGATTGGTATGCGTGTTTGTGTGTGTGTGTGTGTGTGTGTTTGTGTGTGTGTGTGTGTGTGTTTGTGTGTGTGCATGTGTGTGTGTTTGTGTGTGTGTGTGTGTGTGTCAGTGCTTGTGCGTGTGTGTTTCTGCGTGTATGCATTTGTGTGTGAATGTGTGTGTGAATGTGTGTTTGTGTGTATGTGTGTATGTTTGTATGTATGTGTGTATGCTCGTGTAAACGTATACATGTGAGCGCACATGCAGGGATTAATCTTTTTTTCTCGTTTGTGCCTAACATTATTTTACTAAATAAACATATGTACAGATGTGTTCTGACGTATATATATATATATATATATATATATATATATAACCTAGGAACATCACGGACAACCGGTGGTCATCGCAACTCACGACATGGACCCCCCGTGATCACATGTGCAACCGAGGCCGGCAGAATATTTGATGGAGGGACGAGCTAGACAAATTTAGAAAGTACTTGCTCCGCGACGCCCAGCATGGCCCATCCTGGGGAAAGTCTATGTCCAACAACGGACGCTAAAAGAATGATGATGATGATGGTAATATATATATATATATATATATATATATATATATATATATATATATATATGTATGTGTGTATGTGTGAACAGGTTTGTGTGCGTGCGTGTGAGTGTGTGTCTGTATACGTGCAAGCAGGTGTGTATGTGTTGAGAGCTTACTGCTCTGTTTGAAGACGTATAAATGTTGCAGAGAAATGCATCGACGTGTACACGCATACGAGTGCACGCACGTACGCAGGCGCGTGTGTGCATGTATAGATGAGTGCGTGTGCACACGTGTATGTGTGCATATGTGTCAGCGTCGTACGCTTTGTACGTGGTGTTTCGTGCTCCACGCCCACTGCCCGGGACCGACCTTGACAGAAGGGGTGTGTCTTACATTTTCACGTCAACGTAACTGGAGATCAGGGATGAGGTTCGTGTCGCTAGGGTCGGGGGAAATTTCTCTTCGTCATTCAGATGGAACGCGGGACAGTGGGTCGACTGCTGGTCGACACACACACACACACACACATCGCGCATTCATTAACACACATACACAAGTACATGCACGTACACACACGTACACAAATACACACGGTCACAAACACATGCATACACACAGACACAAAGATACGAACGCTCACATGCATACACACACATACACAAACATACACACAGACACAAACACATGCATACACACAGACACAAACATACGAGTGCATATGCACGTACACACACGTACACAAACACACACAGTCACAAACACATTATATACACACAGACACAAACATACAAGTGCACGCATGCATACACACATGTATATAAACGCACGCATGTATACGAACACACACAGACATGAATACACGCATGCACACAGACACAAACACACAGGCGAGCATGCACGTACACACACATGTACATAAGCACACATAGGCACAAACACACGCAAACACACAGTCACAAACATACGAACGCACACATGCATACACACACATGTATACAAACACACACACACACATGTATACGAACACACACAGGCATAAATGTACGCCTACACATAGGCACAGACACACGAGCACACATTTGCGTACACACACACATATGCACTAGAATAGACTCTTAAGTACACACACTCTAGTGTGCGAGTGCATGCGAATACACATGCTTGCGAACACGCACACTTGCACGTACACAAATGCGCGCACACATACACACCCTTATGAAAGCATACAACATACAAGCATTCACAGAAATAAGTGGAGACTAACGAATTTTATGCATATCTGTGTATACATATAGATGTTTATTTGTACTGCAGTACATTGATAAATGTATATTTATGTATCTTATCAAGAAATGGATACATGATCCGACAGCATGATTATAATTTGCGTTTATTATAACGAAACTCTCAGTTGAAATCATCTCCCGCTATTACATGGTGAATGTATCATTTGGCCTAGACAGCGTAAATCGAATAAACAATTTTAAAAATTGGACGTTGTAGGAATCAAACATGCACCTGATAGGATGGCTGTTTAAGTGTGCTGTTGCTCTTACCATTGAGCTAAACAGCTGCCGGTAAAGCAAAGGTTCAAATAACTATTTCAACCTTACATTCTTTTCTATTTTTTTTTTTTTTTTGTTTATTTACGGTATATATCTGCTTTGTCCGCTTCTTTCAACACAACGATTATGTTATCAAGAAATGGATACAGGATCCGACGGATTGTTTATCCCATTTTCATTGTCCAGGCGAGATGATACATTCACGTGAAATAACGGGAAATCATTTCAAATAAGGGTGTCAATATGATAAAACACAATATATAATCGTTCTCGATCGTGATTTATATACTTTTAATGACATCAAACCTCTTCCTACCTTCCTCTTTCTGTTGATTAACGTAATTGGAACCGGCCAGTAAGTGACTTATTGAAATGTGTGGACACATCAAAGAATGAAAGACCTTTTTTTTTACGTAGAGATTATTGTACAATTTTCGGTTTTGTTTTACCATTTTTTTCACATCATTCAGCCTAATTCATAATTCCATCCTCGCAGAATATGTTATCGTTCAGGGCAAAGAACGGTCTTATGTTCCTTTGCCGTATTCGAAAGAATTAAAAACTGTTAATCACAAGTGTCACCAAAAATGTCAACATAAGTTTTTAATGGAGTTCGAGAAATGAAACTTTCAGAATCTACCCCTTATATCTGGAGATAAAAATTCCCTTCTAAATAGGTTTTTAGCAAAGAGGGGGCTCAATTTGCAATGTAAGTTCATGTCAAAATCGATCACTTGGTTTGTGCCCCGCAGCATTCACGCTTATTTTTGTTTCATTTTTTCAAAAATCAGGACATCATCTAGTAATCCCTGCCCAACAAGAGAGGAGAAAATAACTTTATTTACTAATGGTCATTTTTTTCTAATCATTCAATTGATTACCCCCAACACAGCATGCTGCCAAAAGACCTTAATCTATGTATGTGTGTGTGCGTGCAAACAAGTGTGTATGCGTTGAGAACTTGGTTGGACTACATTAAGGCGTATGAATGTCTACAGAGAATTATTCGTCTACATGACGGTTCCTATTCAGCGACTAACCAGACCAGTTATTATTTTTTTCGTTAAGAAGAATTCTGTAGAGACTAGAATAAATGATGATCCAAAAAAGTCACATCTGTAGATGAGAGCAAAACTCTGCCAAGCTGTAACAATTATTGTTTGGTCACCAAAAAAAAAAGCATGCAGTTTAGTGTTTTCCTAATAGAATAATACGGCCTTTCTCTTAAATAATTCCAGAGGCTTTTCGACGTTCGCAGCCTTCATTTGATCTGATTCAGCGGTTGCCAAATCGCACACTGCTAGCCACACGCAGATCTCAAATACATAATGTGCAGTTTGTGGATATGTCTTGGCTTAGCTTCTTCGTATCAAAGTAATTATAGAAAAGTGAAGAAGAAAAAGATTTCCAGCTTTATAACCATTCATCTGGTTTGAACTTCGACCCCACGGGATTACGAATAAAGTTTAATCTTCATGTTTAGAAAAAGAAAAGATTTTAAATCCTAATTTTAACGCTAGATTTGTAAAGGATTTTTCTCCAGTGCTGACATGATGAGAGACAGAAGGATGAAAGAAATTTCAGGACTGTAAAGATGGCGGTTGAAGTTCAGCAGACTGGAGAGGTGGGTAGGGGAATTGAACATGTGCTTACACTGATTAAGTGGACGTGGTCTTAGGTTGTTTCATAATAAACCCAGGCTTGACCCCACACAGATGATCTTTCGAACCCGAGACTCGGCAAATAAAGAAATCTGAATAGAAGGTGAATACCCATATAACTTCAGATTTGCTGACGACGTCGTCATTTTTCACTGAGATCTTTCATGAACTTCAAATAATGCTAGACGCACAGGATGGAGAAAGAACTTCAAAACAAATGTCATGTACAACAAAATATGTTGAGGACAAAAACAACGATCAAAATCGAAAAGGCAGAGCTGAAGAAAGCCTGCCACCACGTATACACTCGTAAACATTAATGCATTAAAACACAAGACATTGAACTGTGAAGAGTTAGTTGGTTCAGTTCAGATCCAAATTTTGTTTACAAATATTTGTGAAAATTCTGTGGAAGAAGATGACGTCATCAAATTGTGTGAAACCAAGATATGAGAAAGAGAACAGAAATTTTAAGTCCGAATACATTGAAGGTTTTGCATTCACTATTAATCGAGGTAAACCTCCGTATCTTATCTTTAATGCGTCAGTTGGTTATTCAAGCGACTATGGGACAAATTTCTAAAGCTTGTCGTTCGATTATCGAAGTACAATTGCAGGAACCTTTATCGATGTGTATGCACCACAATTACTCAATAACTTGCCATTAAACGTTGTAGACAATTGCCAGATATATTAGTCATTACAGAAGACAGTGCACAGTCGAATTTGAAGTTTTTTGAGTCAACAGTTTCCGGGAAACCTATTAGAAATAGATAGAGTTTTAAATTTATAGATTCCTCTATAGTTTTTATAACTTATCTTCCTTGACTCCTGTTCTTTAGAATTATCTTAATCTAGATATACAATATCTGAATTGGCAAAAGAGAAGTCGTAGACAGACGGAAAATTATTTCAAATGATGATTATGGCAGGCAATTCTACACACCATAACACCCACCCCCTTCGAAACAAGCACACTTGGAATGGACACTGCTCTGGTCCACCTAAATCAAAATTACGGAATAAAGAGTTAGTTGTGTTAGAATCGGTACAAAAAAGTAGCAACTCACACGAACTTTTGGCAAAGAGTGACATACATCGATTAGAACGATATGAACTTGAAATTTATGAATTGTATCGTGGTAACCTTTGTATTTATCAATGGAAAAAAAGTTTCGAAAATTAACAGCCAAGTTTTTTTTCTTTCAGGCAATATGAAACCGAAGATAACCAGGTTCAAAAACTTATTTACATTCGCAAACCGACGGATGAGTAGAAACTGTATCAGTATTTTAAGCCCAGCTTTCACGCAGATTTCAAGATTCCACCTAAAATATGCTAATGGGCCGATTACAATAAAAATTCAGAGAAAGGTATTTTGTTATAGAATCATACATATTTTTTATTATACAGTCTTTACTATTTCAACTTTATGAAAACAAAACGAAATATTCTTTTATCGGAAATAATAAATGCCAAAAACATAAAATATTTTCTGTTTGGAAAGTTTCTCGTTATTTTTCTATAAAAGTTTGTAATATAACTTTTTGTGTAAAAAATACCGAATTTTTAATGGTTTTTCAGAAGTTTTGTCATAAAATTATGAATGTTTTGACGACTTCGAAGATTGTGAAATTTTATTATCAGACAGAGCAGTGTTCTACTCATTGATAATATAAAGTTTTACAAGTTTTGTTCTTTTTAAAGAATTTTGATATTTTTTTGTTTCAGTCACAGACGTCACTATTATTTGTGTATGGTAGCCGGTAATTGGTTATCTTTTTTTGCTTGCTACATTGTTCAACGTGTCTTTAACACGCGATATCTGCCTCTTCTAGCCATCTGTATTTATCACAAGCTAGCCAATACCTGACGCAAATTATGGTATCGGGAGGTTTTAATTACATTGAATTACATGAGATCGAAGCCGATCTCTGAACATCTGTTACAACCTTCCCAGGTAAATAAAAGCATTTTCACGATATATCCAGAAATGTAAGCAACACTCAAGTATAATCCAGTCAATTAATCATCAATCAGCTGATCTATTCCATTCAGATCTTTCTGAGGTGAACCCTATTTTTGAAAGATATTTCTAAAATTGAGTTCCTTATCTCCGCTGATGCATCAAACAAATTCTTAAAAATGTTGGAATGGGATTGAAATCGTGTAATTGTAGTGTGAAATCACTTAGAAGCCCTCTGTGAGTGTGATACAAATTTAATTTTTTCTGATCAACTTTATGCTATATTCGGACAACATAACCAAAATTATAACTTCAAAGAAGTTGCTAAAAGTTTTAAAAGAGCGTTAAAATATCTGCTATAGTAGGGACAACTAAATAGCCAACAGGCACCATTGATATCGTTCAGTAAAGAAACTAATACAACAGCTGAAGCAAGTTTTGTTATATCATAGAATACTGCTTGTGCTAAACGCCCATATTTTGATCGCGAATTCGTTGAGAATTATATACTTGAAGTTGTTGAAGTGTTAGATCCGAATACCATGAAACACAATAGCCCAAACGACAAATTTAAGCGAAGCGTATTTCCAAAATCAGTTCCAATGTTGTAAGCCAAATGATTAAACTGATTTGAAGTACTCTTTTGCATTTAACTTGGTTCTTGAAGAATTTACTGACAGGTCTGGTCAGTCAATCAATAGATATCGTCACATGACGAACGTCTTTTGACAACAAGCAGTGTTGGGGGGTTATCAATTAGAAAAAGAATTGGAAAAAGGGATAATTAATGAATATTCTACTGCCCTCGCCTTTTGTTGGCCAGTGATCACTGAAAAAAGCCCGAATTTCCAAATAGACAAGCGTGACACAAATGGAGGAATCAATTTGGTGTAGACTTACATGGTAGATAAAACACCCCTCAAAACCTATCAAGAGGGTGAATTCTACAAAAAGCAAAAAAAGCCTTTTTTTCTAGACATCATCATCATCATCATCAGTCTTTTAATGTCCGTCGTTGGACATAGACCTTCCCCAGGGTTTGCCACACTTCTCTATCATGGGCGTCGCGGAGCAAGTACTTTCTGAATTTGTCTAGTTCGTCTCTTCATCTAATATTCTGTCGGCCTCGGTTGCGAATATGATCTCGGGGGATCCATGTCATGAGTCATGATGTCTATCAGTTGTCTGCCATTCTTGCAACATGGCCAGCCCACCGCCATTTGAGATTTTTATGAATTCTATGATTTCCCTGACTCTTGTCTTTTCTTGGATGTCCTGTGCTGTTTTGTGGTCTCTCCATGTGAGGCCCAGCATAATTCTTTCATGCGCACATTGCATGGTTCTCAATTTGTGGGTCTGTCTCTTTGTTAGGTTCCTCGTTTAAGGTCCGTAAGTGACTATTGGGAGGATGCATTGGTTATACACCTTTCTTTTTAGGACTAATGGAATCTTCTTATTTTTTAAGGTTGAGCTTGCTCTACCAAAGGCTTACCATCCCAATAGTAAGGAATAATATTGAATATCTCAGCTCTCTATTTCCATTCGGGTGGCCTGTGCACGTGATGCATACATAGCCAGCCAGCCGGGCCACTTTAAAAACTAAAGAGACCAATGTTCCGTTGGTGCAGCCTGTAAGCATGACACGTACATAGCCAGCCAGCAGGACTGCCTTAAAACTGAAGAAACCTATGTTGAATGGGTGCAGCCTGTGGGCGTGATATGTACATAGCTAGACGATTAGCCAGCCATCTAGACAAACTTAAATGCTGACGAAACCTATGTTCTACTGATGCAGCCTGTAAGCATGATACGTACATAATCATCCAGCCAGACCACTTTAAAACTGAAGAGACCTATGCTCGATCGGTGCAGCCTGTATGTGTGATACGTATATAGCCATCCTGCCAGCCATCTGGAGCACCTTAAAATTGAAGAAACCTATTCCCCATTGGTGCTACTGATACGTGTCATGCGTATATAGCTAGCCACAGCCAGCTAGACCTACTTAAAAACAGAAAAAAACCTATGCCGATAGTTTTGGTGACAGTATTGGTTGTTGATTACTAACATAATCGACTACACACACCCCGCAATATTTGTTCGTTGTGTTTGCTCCAATGTTGAACTTAGTGGCATTAAAAAAAACAACTCGTAATATTGACATTAAAAATGCGCTTGACAGACCCCCAACAAATGCTGATGTTCCAGTGAATAAACTCGTCGGTATTACGACAGATGGGATATCTGCTATGGTGGGGAGAGCAGGATTAGTCGCTCTTATGTAAAAGTGATTCAGCTATTCTAAGCTTCTCCCAGTTCGTTGTTCATAGCTCAATTCATCATGAACAACTGGCGGCAAAATGATTCTAGAATGGAAATGTTATGACATCTGTCCCTGAAATTGTCGATTTTTTACGCTTGAGGAAGATTTTAGTGCTGCCTCTTTCTAGTGCATTTTGAAGTGTCTGTCAACTGGCAATGTCTTCAGTTGGTTCGTGAATCGGTTTGAGCCCAAGTTATTTCTCTTGAAGAAAAGAAAAGATCCTATCCTTTTGAGAAACTATAAATGGATGCAACATCTGATGTTCCTAACTACTGCTGGGTCAAACTCAAGTCCAACTTCTATTCCGACTTAATATGATCACTGCAACTTTCGTGTTGTATATATAATGAATAAGGAATTATAAAATTATATTTTTTTGTATAAACGCATAAATATATTTATCAAAATGAAATAAGTCTGTCCATATAGATATATGAAAAATTATGTTGATATTTAGAACCCGTCAATTTAGACCAGGTAGTAAGACCGTCTGCTGTTGGTTATGAGTTCAAATCATTGTAGTCGAATGTGAATTTTTGGTTTACTCTCCTCATTTTGGTGAGGATTGTTCTTGTTGTTAAGATAAGAAAATGAAGTCAACTTCAGTTTTGGAGTTTGACGATTATGATTCATCTACAAACACTCACCTTGGTACTCCAGAAGAAGAATAAGATTGTTAACCCGGTCTCACTCAGACAATTTTCATCTTTCATGATTAAATAAGAATTTTGAGGTATTGTCTGAAAACTTCAGTATGAGATAAAATAAATCCCCTGGTATTAAAATGGAATACCTTTAACTGGAAATATAAAAGATGAATCACAAGGACTGTTCGATCATTTCCTAGGTAGGTATAATGAATTGCAAAAGCTAAAGCCTTGCTCCGCTTTATAAATCTATTCACGGTCGATGTAGTCAATGACGATTCACCAATTCACGTGTTTATGGTTACAGAATCATCATCCGTGGAAATGTAATAAATAGAATTACAGAAGGACCTAGGTCTAAAGATGTTTCTAGTCTACAATCGAGTTTTAGGGAAAACATTCCAGAAATGAAATATCCTGAATTAAAGAAAAACTAACGTGAATCACTTTACACTGTAAGGCAGGGATTCTTAACATAAGGTATCCATACCCCAGGGGAATGAGGAGCAAATTCTAGGGGTATGGTACGAATTTGGAAAAAGCGAAAAGAATTATTGCCTTTGCCTTTGACCAGTGATTGTAACATTGTGTCCATATTTGAGTGAAGGTATATAAGAACACAGAAGCATCTTTATTTTCGTCCGTTGTAGGAGTCAAAACGAGGCTCAGATGATGAAGAAGACAATTCCTGTCTCAATTCTACCATTACATCTCACCTCTGTGACTATACGGGTGTTTCTAATTTATCTCATCCCTATTACTAAACGGATGGTTCTAATCGATCTCACCCTCATTACTAATCGGTTAGTTCTAATCCATCTCACTCCTATAACTAAGCAGGTGGTTCAAATATATCTCATCCTTATAACCATACGGGTGATTTTAATCTATGTCACCCCTATTGCTATACAGGTGGTTTTAATCCATCTCATCCCTATAACTATACGGATAGTTCTAATCTATCGCACCCCTATCACTACACGGGTGG
Source organism: Thysanoteuthis rhombus (assembly GCA_963457665.1). Classification (NCBI taxonomy): domain Eukaryota; kingdom Metazoa; phylum Mollusca; class Cephalopoda; order Oegopsida; family Thysanoteuthidae; genus Thysanoteuthis; species Thysanoteuthis major. The sequence continues at coordinate 4,774,353 of OY735218.1, forward strand.
TTTTAATCTATCTCACCCCTATTACTATACGAATGGTTCAAATATATCACATCCTTATTACTAAATGGGACATCAAAATTTTAAAAAGATGATCATGATCATGATGATGGTCGGATGGAGGGATTATAGAGACATAAAGGCCAATGCTCTGGGGGTGACAGGTTAGGGCCCCCTGATCTAAGCTCCTCAGGCACTTCAGACTGCAACATACTTTATCTAAATTTCAGGTGTAAATTATATATATGATAATCAAGTTTTCTATATAAATTCCACAAATAAACATTTCATTTACACTGAAAAAAGTTAATATACATAAAATTTAAGATTCGAGTGTAAGTTTTATAAATAAAAGTGGAGACTTGCCATGAAAGTCAATAATTGAACAACCATAGGGTAAAAAAATTGAATTCATGTAAAAAAAAAAAAAATCCCATTGAAAAATAAATATGGTGTGAATGAATTCTATTTATGACATCACTGGTGTTTTACACAGGAAAAGATAACAAAATAGGGTGAAAAAAAATATCAAGAGACTGCTAGATTTTGGAGAATCTGGATATTGTTGCTATTATTGTTGTACCCGCCTAAATAGATCCCCCAAAAAGTCAAAAAGCTTTTTTACCCAAAATAAAAAATACAATTTTTTTTAGGATGGATTTAGTGGAGTATGAATGCCAATTTTCAAACCTATACATAAAACAGTATGGCAAGGAGCACTGGAACACACTAACAAGGAAAAGTGAACACATGTACATATAAGGATAGAACTCTACGCCATCTTTGATGGCAACGGTTGTTTGATTTTTAAATGAATTTCACAAATACTTTTATCAACACAGAAAAGTTTAGGTACATAAAATCTTAGTTTTTCATTCAAGTTATAAATAATGGTTTATCAAAAACTTACAAACGAACGATTCCATTTAACTGAAAAAATGTGACTTTAAAATTTTAGTTACAGGTGTAATTCGCAGATAATTACAAAGTTTTTAAAAATGAATTTCACAAACAATTGTATGTAGAGTATACAATTAGTTGAAATGACTTGGAAGTAATGTCAAGTTAACGATTTACGTAAACAGATTTAAGGAAAGGTATAAAGATATTTGTTTTGTTTTTTATATCCAACAACATATATCCAAATTGACCATTAATTTTTTACGAATGAAATTAATATTTTTAGCAACAAAAGCAATTCTTTTAGT